>JAOYMU010000283.1:18812547-18825416 GCA_025802295.1 Psammodynastes pulverulentus
ACCCTGGCCACGCCCCCCCAGCCCCTCCAGGCCAAATACAACCCTGATACGGTCCTCAATGAAATTGAGTTTGACACTCCTGTCTAGTGGTTAAGGCATCAGACTAAAAACAGGAGACTGTAAGTTCTAATCCTGACTTAGCCATGAAAGCCAGTTGACTGACATTGAGCCAATCACTGTCTCTCAGACCAACCCACTTCATAGGGTATTATTGTGGGGAAAATAAGAGGAAGAAGGAGTATTAAGTATGTTGTCAGCCTTTAGAAAATTCTAAAAATAGTAAAAATGGGATAAAAATAAATAAATTGGAAAATGGCAATACCTAGAAATGCAACCTGGCTTGATTGTGTTTTACATCTACAGATGAGAAGTTCATATCTTGCCGTAAGTGTTTCATATCTTGCAGTTCATATCTTGCTATAAGTCATTTTAAATATTTGTTTCAGTTTCATGCCATAGAGTTATTTTACATTGCTGGAATTCACCAAGCTAAAATTAGATACGTTTCTTTCTTCCTCTAGTTATACTGAGATAATATTAGAGAGAAAAGAACCAAGTCAAAAGAAAGCATATTTCTTCATTTGTCCACCTGTGATGATATCAGTCAGAAATAAATATATTTTTTCTTGACATCTGCCTTTGCAAATCTAGTGATCATTTCTTATATCTAAGCCTAGCAGCCAGATATTAAATATGAAATATATATTTTCTCTTCTGCCTAGTCAAAGTTCTTTTTCTACCTTTCATTTTTGTTTGAAGTTTGCATAGATTTGGTTGCATTTTGGTTTGCATTTTCCCCCTGATACTTCCCCATCCATAATCGGATACAACACTCTGTTTTCACATAGATTTGTAAAAACAAACAGAAATATCCTATTTTTCAGTCATTCTAGAGATTTGCGTACAAGGAAGGAAGGAAACAGATAAAAAAACCCATTGCAAATGATGCAAGCTTGATTGCTGCCATATCCTGATAATCTTGTTTTTCTCCAGTGCTTATATGTTCAATATCAAGAAATCATTATTTCTGAAAACTTGCTGTTAAAATGTAGAAGAAATGCACAATTAATTAAATGTGGCTGGGTTCCACCATAGCTAAATAGCTAATGATACTTGCAGTGAAGAAGTAGAGTCAGCTGTTCTCCCAACAGAGAGATGCATAGACAACACACAAACAAACATACAGTATATACATATAATATCTAACAAAAAATTATCCATTAGATGCTACAAGAATGAGACTGTAGTTGGTATCAATAGCAAATTTGTTACTATTTTTAAGATCTAATCCCCAGTATAAACCCCACTCTTTAGGACCAAAAGATTGAAAAAGTGACAGTACCACTTTATACTGCACTGGTAACACCACATTTGGAATACTGTGTCCAGTTCTGGTCACCAAGATACAAAAATGATGCTGAGAAAAGCAACAAAGATGATAAGGGGTTTGAGGCTACATTACTTGATGAACAGTTAAAGGAATTAGGTATGTCTAGTCTAATGAAGACAAGAATTTGGGGTGATGTGATAGCTGTCTTGGTACTTATGGGCAGGGGTGGGATCTAGCCAGGTCTGCCTGGGTTGGGTGATCCGGTTGTTAGGGGAAGCCTCCATTTCGTGGAGCAGAACAGGAAGCAAAAAAACCTATGATGGGTCCTCCCACCCATCCTGATTTTTACCTGTGCTTTATCTCCTGAAGCTGCTTGTTCCTACAAGCCCCAGCTGGGGTCTGGGAAGCGTTGCACGTGCATTTTTCCAGTGCACACGTGCGATCCCAAACCAGTAGATGGCACCGGTTACATCCCATTGCTGCTTATGGGACTCTCACAAAGAAGAGAAAATTGACTTTTTCTGCAAAGCACCTGAGAGCAGGACAAGAAGCAATGGATCAAAGAGAGATCCCATCTGTAACTAAGGAGAATTTTTTTGACAGTGAGAATAATTAATCAGAGGAACAGCTTGCCTCCTAGAGTTGTGGATGCTCCATCACTGGAGTTTTGAAGAAAAGATTGGACAACCATTTATCTGGGATGGTATGAGGTCTCCTGTCTTAGGCAGGGAGTTGGGCTTCTGTTTTGCAAATTCACAAAAAGAAAAACGGGGAGAGGTGAAATTCCAAGTGATACGATTTACTTTTTTCCTATTGTATCACCAACTGCTTTGAAAACTTGCCATGCTTAATGTGTGTTTAGTATCAAAAGTCATACTTGACTACAGCAAAGGTAGGAAGATAACCAGCTAACAGCAAACAGCCCAACTAAAGAACCACCAAGACCAGAAACCTCTAAGAAACACAAGTGGTCACTGCCCTAGATCAACATCAAAGGTAGAGGTTTTCTGTTGGAGAATTAGTGAAGCATCTTTGATGGATTAGGAAGGCAGTTGAAATTCAGGATCTTTTGATTACATGTCTCTGTAATTCCACAAAAATGGTACAGTAGCATAGATTAAAAATTGTATGTGGAGAGATATCAATGTGTTTTGGATAGTTCTAAAAATAACTTCCCTTACATGGATGGTTTTTCCAGACAAGGATGGAAATAATTAGAAGGGAATTATTAAGCAGAAAAAAAATTAAAATGGAATGATCGCTATGATAGCCCCATACAAAGCCTCAAGCCTAATAATAGCTATAACCCCAGAATTAGGCTGGCCTTTGAGAAGACTACAAATTACTCTTCCTCTTTGGAATTCAAAGTGACCGTTGCTTTTAGGGAGCTAGTGTGTCCTAAACATTTATGCTGTTTTGTTACTCAGTTTATGATGACTTTCCTTGACTACCCTTCCAAATGAGTCTGGACAGGCAAAATGATATCTAAATTTGACATGGAAAATCATGTCCTGAATATGCAAACCAACATTTGTTCCACCGATATATTGCATTACAGTGGGCTTTTTTTTTTTTTGCACTCAGTCATTCATGAAAAACAGGTGTACGTGTATATGTGGGGGTGAGTTAGTATTTCAACTGAGAGTTTTCCCCTTTCTAATCCAATGCTCCATGGCATTATGCCCAACCCAAATACAAAATGTAGTTCCAAGAATTTCACTGCTGTTTATTTCAGTGACATAAGAATGGGTTTATAGTGCTTTCATGCTAACAAGGAGCAATCTGTCTCTTTCCTCTAATTGCTTATTAGTTAGAATAAACAAGGTCTGAAAAAAGGGATGCCTGATTTGCTGGATTATTAATCATACAAATGTTTACTTTTACAGACTCCCTTATCCTAATCAGAATTTCAAAGAGTTGTCTGAGTGTCTTGAGTAGCATATATCCATACATAGGAAATGTTTTTGCAATGAATTAATGTACTCTTTATGTGAGGATGCTAAAACACACAGGAGCATGCATCACAATGCATGATTAAATAATAGATTAATAATTCCTTCTTCATTTGCTCCAATGAACAAGTGTTGTGTTTGGATTGCTGTAAAAGAAGAAATATAGATTAAATTAGTTTTTGCTTTTGACTTGTTCTGGGCACCTATCTTTGCAAAAATCATTGGCCAAAGTGTTGGAACAGCAGAATATCCAGCCAATTAAAGCTTTCTTCAACCAATGGCATAACAATAGCTGAATAAATACTGTAACACACGAGCACTATGATCTCTTCCATAGAATCAGAGAACATGACCACCCCATGATAGTACAAGAATGTCACCTTTTTACCTACTTTATTTTTGCATTATTTTTTTAATATTTATATCTTGATTTTCCTGTAGCACTAGGGTATCAAACTCAAGGGCCACAGACTGGATGCACTTGTGGCGTGCTTAGATTTGGCCGACGGGGCCACCCTGGAAACAGCAAAGGACTGGCCCACAGTGTCTCTGCTAGTGAAAATGGAGCTACAGGGTTACAGGAGGCGGTCACAGCTGAGAATTGAGCTTGCAAGGGCTGCGGGCAGCCCTCCCAAGCTCTGCTTTCACTGGCAGATGTGTGCAGGAAGCCGTCACAGCCAAAAACGGAGTTTGGGAACCCATTTTCGCTGGCAGAGTGCTCGGGCCACCAAGACGCCCCCAACATACGTGTTGTTGAGCTGGCCATGCCCACCCTGGCCACACCTACCCCGGCTCCAGAGGTAAAACAACCCTGATGCGGCCCTCTATGAAATCAAGTTTGATATCCCTGCTGTAGCAGCTCACAAGGCATTCTGTCCCTCAGATTTTCTCCAAAATTAACAGCCTGTTGAACTGAAAGTGCCTGGCCAGGTTCACCCAGGGAGTTTTTTTGACTGAAGATGGATTCGAACATGAAACAGCCCACTCCTAGATCAATTGTTTAACCACTAATCCGCACTACATTCCCTGATTCCTTGGCTGCCTGCTTGATCCACCACTCAGTTAGCCAATTACAACATACTGAGATTTCCTGTGCTTTTATAATCTTTCTTCAAGTCTCTGTCAGACAAAAGTGCTTAGTTCCGGAACTCCTACTTTTATCTCTGGTACAACAGCCATAGCAACCTCTCTAGGATTGTCGGGGTCAAAAAAGACAAGAGGTAGCATATTGATGTAGTATATAATTGAAGCCTTGTCCTTTTGTATCTGTGCCATTTTAACATATCAAGAAATGGGTGTGACTTTAGTTGCAACGCCACAACTGATATCTTACCTCTTTCAACATTTCCCTGGGTTGTTACTTCTGCGATGGAATTAACTTTGATGCAGAATACTGGATTACATCTTCGTTGTGGATCTATCGTACAGTTTTTACTGGAAAATTAAAAAAAACTTGTTAAATTTTATTGAGAAAATATTCTCCTTTGCCACCCTCAAATTCCTCTTTTATATTTTGAGAAGGACATGTTTATTTTAGATCAGCTATTCTTTATAGCTTTTATAAAGCTATTATTTAGGTCTTTATGAGAATTATTTCTACTGAAAAATTTCTAGTGAAGAAACTTTTGTGTTCTTAGAGTTGATTTGCTGTCATAGTCTGGTAACGTTGAGTTTTTGCTTTAATCTACTACCCTCTGGTGTGAGGAACTTTCATCACCTCCTACCTCAAATTACTTGAAGAGATGGGATGTCTTGAAAAGAAACACACATAGCAACAATATAGCACTGGAAGAAAAGGAAATACAGAATTCAAAATGAGTAAGGGACTCATATTTATTAATACATGCATTTAGCATCATTTCTGATATGAACATTGGGAGCAATTTGAGACAATTTCAACTAATTTTTACAGCATTTGCTTACTGTAAACCAAAACAACATGTCTAGATACACTTTAGCATCTTATTATTTACAAATCTATCTTACTACCAGGCATTTTTAAATAGTAAGTACAGTTAATCAGTGATCCATTGAAGTGGTTCATAGAAAAAATGTTTCTACAGGCAGATTTCATTAAAATTACATGCTTAATTTATTTATAGGATGTATATCCCATCTTTCTGGCAACAAATGATGCTCAGTGCTAGTAATAAAAATAAAAGCAGTGTAATTAGAAATATAAGTAAAGGTATAAGTACTTAAATTTCATATCTGGATTTCAGGCATGAACAGATATATGTTCTAAACGATTAAAAACATACATAAAAAGCAGAACATTTTCTGAAGTTCTGCAAAACACATTTACATACCAACGATCTGCCTAAAAATGTTTTGCGTACTGTTAATAGAATAGTGGAAAGAGGAACCAGCCCACTTCTTTTGCTAAACCTTTCTGTTTATCCAGGCCGGTCTGGCCTGAGCTCGTCTGGTCCAGTCCCCCGGGTTTTAAATTTTAAATTTAAATTTTAATAGGGTTTTTAGTATTGGGTCTTTTAAAAAAAATTTTAATATTGATTTATAGTATTCTTTTTAATTGTTATAATGTAGTTATATGTTTTTATCCATGTTGTTACCCGCCCCGAGTCCCGTGTGGAGATGGGGTGGGATAGAAGTCCAATAATAAATAAAATAAATAAATAAAGAGTTGTTAAATCTCTGAGCACTCTGAAATATTGTGTATTATAAAATAAGACAACTGTGGTCTCTTTGAGTCAAGCTTGACTTCTGATCACTTCATGGAAATTATTTCCCAAATGTAGAGGTCAGTAGTTCACTAATACTATCCAGTTAATGTTTCTAAACTTCACTCATGATTAGTCATTTCCTTATTGGAAAGACCTGTCTTTACTGTTTGGTTTTCTACCAACATCGTGCTTCATTGTCATAATTGACAGGTAGTAGACAGGAAATGATCAACCACAGCTTCTGGGTTAACAAGGTACAAAGCTTTATCACAAAGCAGAGAACAGATACTTCAAACTGTGTTATGTCAAATATGAAAACAAAAGATTTTTGCAGCAAGTCAAAACCCATTTTAATTCAACGTTTTTATTTCTAACAATAACAGCCCACCAATTCTACTGACAATTCTTTATTTTATTATTTATGCACTGTGAAGGGATATTTCACTAATTCACCTTCCAGTCAGCATCAGGGACATTTCACCCTGTTCATTTTCTTCATGCCTTGCATAATTTTATACAACTTTTGTCACCTTTTCCCCATGCTAATGGATTCCAATATTTTTGGTGTGCCCTGATCATTATGCTTAGTCTCTTCCAAATTGCATTGAGTCTGCTGTAGCTTTTTCCAAATGTGGTGATCAGAACTGTATGTAGTATTCCTGGTGCAGATGTAGGATACATTTCTATAGAGAGGCATTCCAGTGTTGGCAGTTTTATTTTCAATCCCTTTCTCAATAATCCCTAGCATGGCAACTTGACTTTTTCATAATCACCATGTAGAGAGTTGACATGTTCATTGACCTATTCACTATGACCTCAAGGCTTTTTCCTGGATAGTTAGAAAAAAAACATCTGTGTGTATCCAAAGTTAGTGCGACTGTCAGTCTTTCAAGGACAAACAGGCCAGGTAACAGAAACCTCAGAAAGAAATTTATTTGATTGATATAGGCTTTAATAACAGAACTTGAAAGCCCAAGTTCTCTATCTTTCCCCTTTTATATCAAAGAGAAGCAAGGCAAAACAATTTTGAGTTTCTTTTTCACTCTCTGCACTTAAGGATCTTCCTGGTCTCATAACCAGGGCTTTATTTGAGCCGGAGCTCAGCGGAACGCTGTTCCGGAACCTTTTCGGAGCTGTCGTCACGTGCTCCGTCTCGACCAATCGCGCGCTATTACTTCCGGGGGTTTTTAGCGCGCGACGGGGGGCGCATTCCGGCACCTTTCGGCGCCGAAGAAAAGCCCTGCTCATAACCCTTACTCAAAAAGCAGGTGGAACCTATGGCCAGGTCTTTGTATATCTTGTATATCAATTGTAACATACTGCCAGATCACTCATACCCTTTTTACTTCCACTACTGCAATTTGCTGTACAAGTGTTGTGTGATTGTATGCTTGACATGGGATTTTTTGCTGTTCAACTGATCATTGAGACATGTATGAATGTAAGAAAGTAGATTTAGAAAAATATATATAAGAAGAATAGGTTTGAATATGGAATATTTTGCATGCCTATGGAGAATATGGTTTCTGAATTGATAAGAGTAGTATATAATGCAAATAAACCACATATGAGCATATTTGGACTTCTTAGATAATGGTTTAATATTGACGAGGTAGCAGGTCAATGATTTGTGATACCCCCCTTTTGTTTATTGTATTTATATATAAGGAATACTTACAATGGCATTAAAATATGTTGGTTGGGGACTTTAATGTCTATGTATTTGTGCAGGCTGGCCATGTTTGTTGTTGAATTATATGCAACAAGTGTTTGTAGGATACAACCAAATTAATGTAGCAAAGATTAATAGTTGTGTTTGTCAGAGAAATTAGAGTGAATATTTAAAAGTTAAATGTGAATTGTAAAAAATGAGAGCAGAAAGAAAAAATTGTGAAATTGGAGAAATTTTAAAGTATACAGATTCTGAGAAAAAGGCAATGGGCAGAATATGATCTATTGTGAAGAACTAATGTTTGTCAAAAGAAATGGAGATATCTGTGTATACAAGTATACTTCTGCCCAATTTGTTACATAGATATGAGAGTTGTATATATCAGAAGGAATCTGAAGGTGGATATAGTGGGAATATGGTTCTGAGAAATATCTGTGGTAAAACAAGGTAAGGTCAAGATTTCATGGATGATGAATAAGTCATGAGTCCAAGTATGATGCTCAAGCATGTAATGTAATCCTGAATGACACTGATCAGCAAATGCAAGGCTAAGTAATAAAGTTATCTTTCAATTACATAATTTTCCAATGACAAATGACACTGGGTTCCATTATTAAAGTTTATAGAGATGTGTCAGAATCTTTGATTTAGAAAGACAAATAAAAACAAACCAATAACTGCTAGGGAAACAAAATAAGTTTCACGTTCTGCAGTTGCAACAATTGACAGTTTTCTCCCAGGTTCAATTCAAGGTGCTGGGTATAAGATAAAAAAGCATTTGTGGCACAGGATCAGGTTATTTGAGGGACCGCTTTTCCATAATTATCTCTCTACCCATCCCATTAGATCTGGCAGACAAAGCTTGCTTCAGGTTCCATCTGCTAAGAAATGCCACCTACCAGGGGCCAGGAAGAGAGCCTTTTGTATTGTGGCACATACACCCCACACACACTTTGAAATATGATTTCCCCAGAGATCAAATTGGCCCTGACCCTGCCAGCCTTTTGTTAAGGCCTTAAAGATTGGCTTTGTCCCCAGGCTTAGGGATCAGGAAGTAGGTTGAGCCTGTGCATTGATTATATTGATTTGGACTGATGAATCTGTTTTGACCCAGACTGCTGCTTCTTGTATTTTTGTTTATTTCTTTTTACATTGTAGGCCACCCAGAGTCATTTATTTCAGATGGGTGGTCATATATAAATGGAATAAATAAATAAATAAATAATTCAAGTCTGGAAGCCTTGAATGTCCGCATGTTTGTCAGATTAAGCTGTGTGGTTGAAGCAGAAAAAAATATACAGTTTATTAAGATTATGCTGAAATGAAACCTTGGAATGGAGAGTAGATACAGACAGTAATCATTTCCCTCAGGGTTGCTAAATTTTCAGTTTGAACAGGTCACCTTGAGTCACTATTTGATGGAAAGAGCTCATGTGGATACTCATGCAATCTCAGTGTGAATGTATGGGTTTACAGTATCTCACATATATTCTTGCTGTCATCTGTTAAGAGAAATGGAACTAAATGTGTCTCCTCATTGCTTACACAACTGTTCTGACCTTATTTCAGTTTAAGCAACTATTTCTTTTTCCCAACTGGACTGAAATTTAGTGAGTCATCTAAGTTGGGACAGTTTACTAAACCGTCATATGTGGCATTTGCCAACCGTCTGGTTTTTTCCCTGGTTGTGCTTTTTAGTGTGCATATGTATTTTGGGTTTTTCTATTTATTTGACAGATTGGAAATCAGTTTCTTTGTGTAAAAGCTATGCCCTGACCAATTTCTTACATATGTCTAATTATAAAGAGAAAAAAACTAACCTTTTGGAACAGCCTCTGGAATCATAAACCACTAAGCATAACATGCAAGTTATAATTTTTGCACTCATAACTGCTGGTGCATACGATGAGCTCATAATGTGCATGGTTCATGAAGTTGGTCAGTGGCAGCTAGTTTAGAGTAGGATAACAGATCTCATACACAATCAATATTTTGTTGTATTTTTTTCATGGATTGTGTGAGGTAATTAATGATCAAGGGACTACAACATTTGCCTTTTCTATCATAGAAACGAGGCTGGAATTAAGTGTTTTAGGAACTCATTATGAATTGGATGAGCTGTTTCAAATATATAATTTTATGTTGCACAGTGGGCCAAGACCCCAGGGTTCCATATTTATATTCTTTTAAAATGTATTAATTAAGCAGTCCTGTGATTAAATCTATTTAGTTGTAACTTGTACTTGTAATAAAAAACCCAGTTTTTAGTACTAACAAAATATGCATATTATTCTATGAATCTCTTGCTTGTTGGCTGAACTTTTCAAAAACAATTATCAGAGAAGTTAGGTGGCTCATTGTAGCAAAAGCAGAGAAAAGTTTAATCTCTCCTTAAAAGCTTTTCTATTAATTCTCCAGAGGCATCCAAAAAAGCTTATACTATCACCATTATATTCATTTTTGAATATTTCTCTGAATTTTTTTTTAGTATGCTTCTCTATATGAAGTTTACTTGTATCCTTCAGAATATATGATTGATTGATGGATGGATAGGGGTTCATTCCCAATGTAAAGATTTATTGAAGGCAGGGTTGATTCCTATCTATTGTCCGTAATGACTGGACATAACAAATAGAATCAGTTTTCTGATGTGCAATTCTGCTTGCACCAGCCTGTCAGCATTAGGAGGTGTTGTGATGATGCTGATAACTGCTTCAAGGCTAGCATAGGCTCCACATGCTTATCTATTATCTACTATGCAAGAGAATTGGCAGTTACTTTATTTTCAGAGATTAACCTGGATAATTGCTATATAAGTGCAGGCTGCTTTTCACAGGCATCAAGGAAGGCTAACTGCTTATGAGTCAGAAGAAAATGTGTTGTCCTTCTATTGACCCAGAACAAGAATATTTTAAGAGAAAAAGAGGAGTATTATCTTGTGTGGAATTGATTTTGCTGGTGTCTCTGTTATAGCTCTGTTAAGCTTTGCTTCGCAATTATGAAAAATAGGGTCACTCAAACATTTTTCAGCCATGTTTGCATACCTATGTTGAAACAGTTGTTTCAGGATGAAACAGTCAGCTTTGTTTGTGATTTGGAAAAATAGTCTTTTGAACTATTCTTTAGTCAAGCACATACAATGAGAAACAATGACATATGCTGGGAGCATTGAGGTCCACAAGAAGGACAAGTGACAAAATATGTGCCCCAATATAAACTCTGGCACTTATGTACTTGTACCTGACATCACAGGTAAGTATAAAAGTGAGGAGCTCTCATTTCATCACTTGGGTATTAGGAACAAGTAGCTATGACTGGGAGGGAGTCATGGTTTGGTAGAGCACATGTATCAGGTGCTCTTTTCATCTCCAGTTCGAGACAATGTCTGGATAAGCAGGGGTGAAGTTGAGCTGAAGAAGAATAAGAATAAACTTTATTCTTAAAGTTCTTAAAATCCTAGAGTCACTGTCAATCAAAATGCATAGTATTAGGCTTCACTGATCAATGCGCTGTCTCTTTTTATAGGACAGCATTTATAGGACAGATTTGAGTCTGTTAAACTGAAAACCTTGCAGTTGTCTGGATTTTATAACCACATTGAACATTTTGTCCTCTCTTCTTTCTGCTTTAACACCAGGTGTCCCTTGCCTGCCAGAGAGTCTGAATCTTCACAAAGAACAGCAAAGGTCAAATAAGCCAGGAGATGTCCAGATGTTTAGCCAATCAGAATTGCGAACCATCGAGCAGTCGCTGCTTGCTACACGCGTGGGAAGCATTGCAGAACTAAGTAAGTGCACATAATGTTTTCTAAGTCTTTTCTCCTTTGGATTTTTGTGCAACCACATCCCATTTTATGAACATAATCCCCCAGAGAACAGGTTTGTGGTGAGTACCTACTTGTAACATCAATTCATATTCTCTTGGTGAAGTTGTTCAGAAGACGGGTTTTGAATCATGATGAACCTTTTTTCTATGTAAGAAAATGAAGCCCAGGCTGAACCTGAACAGTGCAAATTTATTTTTGTTTACTAGAATATTAAGCTTAGAATATTAAGAATATTATGATTAGAATATTACGATCAAATTAAACATTAAGGATTCCCTTCTGCTTCAAAGATTTCCTTCTGGTTCAAGGTCATGGAGCTGTATATACCGTGTTTTCCCTAAAATAAGACCCTGTCTTATTTTTTTGCCCCATCAAAAAGGCACCATTTCTTATTTGGGGGGGGGATGTCATCCACTGACTCACCTCAATTGTGTGCATCACCCCCAGCCTCCTTTTCACTGTCAGCGGCCTTCAGGAACTTTTGTGGCTGGCAAGGTCAGCAAGGCCAGCAAGGCTTTCCAGAAGGTCTCTGCAGCCGATAACACAACTCCAAATCAATCAGAAGCTCTGTTATCAGGTACAGAGGCCTTCAGCAAAGCCTTGCTGGCCGCAGAAGAAATGGATTGGCAAGGCAGGCAACGGGGTGTGCAAGGCCTGGCTGCAACTGTCCAAAGGTAAGTAGTAAGGCAGCTCCACCCACCATACCCACCCTAGCTTAATTTTTACCCGTGCACTCTGGAGTGGGTGGGGTCTTAATTAGGGCTTATTTTTTGGGTGGATAGTGCTTATATTGGGCACATGTGTAAAAATCAAGCTAGGACTTACATTCGGAGTAGGTTTTATTTTCGGGGAAATAAGATAGTATGTTTGAGGATATGAAGATGGCAGATAAGGAAAGAGTTATGTATGTGTCATACGGAATAGGATTTTTGTATTCAATCTTGAAAAGCACACATCAAATTGTTTATGTATAGATATGTGTACATATGGGGATAAAGGTAGTCCTCAATTTATAACTATTCAATTAGTGACTGTTCAAAGTTACAGTGGTATTTAAAAAGGTGCAGCTGATCCTCGTACTTACAACCATTGCACTGTCCCTACAGTCATGTGATCAACATTTGGGTACTTGGCATCTGGCACAAATTTACAACAGTTACATATTGTGGTCATGTGATATGTAAGCTTCTCATCATCTTCCGTCAAGCAAAGTCAATGGAGAAAGTTGGAATTACTGTACTTTTCGGAGTATAAGACGTACCTTTTCTACTCCCAAAAGTGGGTGAAAATTTGGGTGCGTCTTATACACCGAATGTTGCAGAAGCCCCCCCACTAGTAATTTACCTCTTTGCAGCAAGCAGCAAAAAGCCTGTTGCAGCTTCAGTACAGCCTAATTAGCATAAGC
>JAOYMU010000283.1:18888712-18899543 GCA_025802295.1 Psammodynastes pulverulentus
CTTAATGTTAACCACTCCAAACTTGATTGTAGAAAATATGACTTTTGCAACAGAGTGGTTAATGCCTGGAACACACTACCTGATGCTGTTATCGCATCCCCTAATGCTCAGTCCTTTATCCTCAAACTAGCTACTATAGACCTCACCCCATTCCTAAGGGGTCTGTAAGAGGTGTGCATAAATGCACAATTGTGCCTAGCATCCCTGTCCTGTTGTCCCAAATTATTTGTACCTATTTCTTTTTTCTTACTTACATTACATATATTTGTATGTTATGTTTATTATTATGTTTATTCTTATATTTATTCCTTGTAAGCGTTTGACGAATCAGATAAATAAATAAATAAGATTGCTAAAGAAAAAAAGAAGAAAACATGCAAACTCTGCTGAATTGTAAATAGAAGATTGCTTACTATTTTCTACATTGCCAATTGACTTGGTAATTGACTATAATATGTACTGTTCCTGTAGCCACATAAATTAAAATAGAAGAAGAGGCCCATTGTGCTCTAAGAAGCTTTTACATAAAATTGTCTCATGAAGAAATGACAATAACTTACGATTTCACCCCAGTATGACCAAAAAAAAGTCAGTTTTTAAATTTGAGATGCTGCAATGAGATATGAAAATACGTTTCAGCGGGAATTAACCATTGGATTCTTCTTAGGAGCCAGAAGTCAAAGCAGAAAAGCTGAATACAGAATTTTAAAAGGCCACACAAATCTAATTAAAATGTAATCTTCCATTCATCCATTCGTCCATTTTGGACAATAGGCTATAGGGATGCTATTATGTATCTTATAAAATAATCCATCTTTGTGTGTGCGTATGTGTGTGTGTGTGCACATACAAGAAATAACTAAACACCATCTCATTAATCAGAAAAGACAATTATTTATGCATATTGTTCTGTTGCATAGAAAAGAAAAAATGATTTTTTTTTATTTTAAGCAAAATCTAAATATAATTTCATATGGTGTGTTCTATACATATGTTTCATGAAGATGATCATTTCAAAGCTTTGACATTTAAACCACTACCTAAGCTACACTTAGGAAAATAGTTAATTCAACAGAATGTTTTTTTAGAGTATGCACACGTATGATTGTAATGGACAAATCATTACAAAGAGTCAAAATGTAGTCTTGTCTCAGTTTATTTATGACTTGTCACTGTGAGGGTCTTTTCATTGATCATAAAGGAGCTTGCAGCTAGTTGTTTATAGAAAGATCTTCAGGGGCTTCTTTTTGTCCATCAAACTCTGTTGTACGTATCTGATAATAAAAATACCGGTAAATATATTAGAGTAGTTAGTTGGAGGTATAGGGAAGAAACGCTTTCCTCAAAATATGGAATTTGGACTAGATTTGAAGTTCTAATCTGTGTATATTACTTTGAAGTTCTGAGCTTCTACTGTATTTTCATGTTGCTTGCAGACACATCAAAGATATGTGTCAACTGTGCCAACTGTGTCAACATTGATAGAAAGTAGGGAAAGTTGCCACTGAATAACACAACTACCTTTCCTTTCAGGAAATACCACCTGAATTTAGATAGTCTACCAAATTATGTTAAACTGACAAGATTTGCTCTGTTTCCCTCAACATATGTCATACTTCAAACTTAACAGACAATCCATGCATTAAAAGGAGACAAGGAGATAATTAAAGTTGTGTTGGAAGAAGACCTCAGGAAGAGTCCTCTCCATGGAGAAATACTGCTTCTCAATATAGGGGGTGAAGAACAGAGGTGATATTCAGCTGGTTTGGACCGGCTCTAGCGAACCGGTAGTTGCGGTGAGCAGTTGGCCCCACCCACCCCTCCTCTTTCCTGTCCTATATTTCCCTGTTTTTTTAGCTCAGCTGATTCACGTGGCACAGCGAATTGCTGCGCCTCAGCTGTTTTACTCACCAGCACTGACATAGAAAGTAAGTTTTTAAGCTTAAAATGAGCGGTTTTTTAATGCACATGTGCATGCTCACTGAACCAGTTGTTAAACTGGTTGCAACCCACTGCTGGTGAAGATCATACAGACTTCCAGCAGTTTTAGACAATATGGCCATTGAGGAAAAGGATGTTGGGAATTACAGTTCAGGAGCATAAAGGTAAAGGTAAAGCTTCCCCTTGCACATATGTGCTTGTCGTTCCCGATTCTAGGGGGTGGTGCTCATTTCCATTTCAAAGCCGAAGAGCCAGCACTGTCCAAAGATGCCTCTGTCATGTGGCCAGCATGACTAAATGCCAAAGGTGCATGGAATGCTGTTACCTTCCTATTTTTCTACTTGCATTTTTTAACATGCTTTCAAACTGCTAGGTTGTCAGAAGCTGGGATAAGTAACAGGAGCTCACCCTGTTATGCAGCACTAGGGATTTGAACCGCTGAACTGCCTACCTTTCGATCAACAAGCTCAGCGTCTTAGCCACTGAGCCACCACATCTTTTTAATATTGGTCCTGCCATAAAACAATTGCAGCAAAATCCCCAACTTCATTTTCAACAGGCTTCATGCTAGAATTATTTTTAATCGTTATAATGAGTAGCAAGTGAATAGGATTCTTGTTACAGAAAACAGATAACGATCCAACTTTACACTCTTTGAATTAATGTTTGAATTAAAAACAGGACCTGGAGTTGTCTTCCCAAATGACATTATTACCGATTGCCATAAAAATACTTCAAAATTCCCTTAGATACATGTTCAACAATTGTATGAGTAACTAATTAGCAGCCAAAGAATAAATGTTGATCATTATCTACATGTGTTATATCTCAAAAATGGATTCTAATTTATATTCTTGATTACATAGTTGCTATTAAGAATAATATGGTCTACACGGCAGCAAATTTATGTCTTGTTATATGAGTTGCTTTTTCATTTAAAAGCAGAGTTCAAAAAAGTTTTATCTATGACTAATGTACATTAACACAGAAACACAACAGGAGTTCTGTGAAATGAAATTGGTAGTAAAGTACCATGAAGGTGAAAAGCTTTAAACAAGTATAATTATAATATATATTACTATTAACAGGAAAAGAAACTAGAGCAAACTGCTAAATATAATGGGATGGATCCAGATTTAGATAGGTGGAACTGAGCAAGCTAGAGTAGATTAGTTTGATCCTTTCCCCTAACATTGTATTTTAGAAATTCTATTAAGAATGGGCTATCGTTTTGGCAGAAACTGAATTCTTCTGAAACAAATGTAGGCATTAGTTCTGTCAAGAGCTTTGC
The DNA here is from genome assembly GCA_025802295.1 of Psammodynastes pulverulentus. Lineage (NCBI taxonomy): Eukaryota > Metazoa > Chordata > Lepidosauria > Squamata > Psammodynastidae > Psammodynastes > Psammodynastes pulverulentus. The sequence goes on from JAOYMU010000283.1 coordinate 18,891,945, forward strand.
TAAATAAATAATGTAGCCATCTAATTATTGGGATCTTCCTTTGCTTCCATTCAACAATGTGATCCGTTTGCAGACTTTTTGGCATATTCTCTGGGGAGGTGGAGGCAGAGTGAAGGTACCATAAGAATATATAACATGTTTATATTGAATCCATTTTAATGGCCGTGAAAGTTCTTTAAAATCAGTTTAAGAGGAGATATCACACTGAGTCCAGTCTGTATTACTTATACTTGAACATATGAAGATAACTCTTTGGCCCTTCTATAAACTTGAAACACAGTAATTAAAGTTTGGTGGAACCAACACTTTGCCTTAGGGCTACTTGTGACATTAGACCTAATTTCAACCTCTGCCCGCTCTAATTATTAGTTATTTTCCTTCAGCCTACCATTTGGAAGAGAAATAGGGTGGTAGAAAGAGAGAAGAGAAGAAACAAAAAAAAATGGAATGACTACCCACTTTTGGCTGTAGTCTCTCGCATTGCTTGTTCCAATCACCACAAAACCTCTAACATATTATGCAGAAATGTTTCACTACTCAAAAATATTGCTCCTCTTTTGCATAAATAAACACAATTTCAGCTTCAGGTTTCTTGTATTTTAAAGAAGCTTATGCAAAATATTTTTACTCCAGCTGATGAAATTCAGTTTTAGGCATTTCCATCTAGCAAGAAGACAACAATAGAACCGAAGATAGATATCAGGCAAATGTGTAAGTTTCCCAAATATATCGTCTGTTGCTCACTTAATGGAAAACTAGTCATATATAATTCAGGCAAGAGGAATTAAATTTTTAAGTGGGTAAGGTAGAATAAGAGGAAACAAGTTTTGTTCTGGACTCTGAGACTCTGGATTCATTTTAACATTTTCTGGGACTAAACTTTCACATACAATATTACAATTTTTCCAAACATTGTTATCTCCTTTATTTCTGGATACAACTCCCCAATACTCTGCTAGATCCAAATTCTGAGAATTCCACCCATGTGAAGGACATCTAGTTTGAGAATCTGCTGTAGCCTTTGGAATCATCACTTAATCCTATTGAACACAGCTACAACTCAATCATGACAAAATCCCATGCTATTATTTTCAAAGAGATATTGTGTTGGCTATTACTAATTTCTGTCATATGTCTATTTTTTGTTATTTGAAATACTAAATATGGATAAAAACTTAAAATCTCAATGACTGAAGACACTGAGATCACGAAACTCTTTGCTCACGAAGTTAGCAAGTTTCAAATAAAGCAATATATACTTTAGTCTTTGCCTATATTCTCTTTTGTCTCGACAATGTTTATTTCAACTTAGTGTGGAGTATGTTATGATTAAACTTTGAAAACAGATGATCCAACCTTATATATTTTAATTAATTGAATAAATACAAAGACCATGAGATTTTTTCCCTTATGACATGATTATTGATCACCATAAAAATACTCCACAGATAGCTTTCAATACCCGCTCAACAATTTTATCAGCTTACTTTAATCTTATTAAACATAGGCAAAGGAAAATCTCCATTAAATTACAAATCTACAAGCACTTTGATACTATCACTACTCTTAAAGTGTATAATCCAAGTCATATGATTGTTTGGAAATTCCTAATAGCTTGTTTAGTTGGTTTTCCCCAGCCCCCAGTAATAGCTTCCCTAATGTTCCTTTCAAGTTAAATTACTTGTTTCAATAAATGGCTAAAGAAAAACAGAAGGAGCCATAATAAAATATACAAAACTTGATATCTTAGAATTAAGAAACAAGGGCTCAAAAGAAAATGAATTCACATTTGGGAAGAACATCTGTCTCTGAATAACTAAAAGACATGAAGCATCATAATTCCAATCATGTATCACAACATATCAGAAGTATAATTCCTGCTATCCAGGAATTTCATGAGAGCAGATTGCTCCCAACAATTTTCCATCAAAAAGTTAATAGGTTATAGCTGAGAACATGCAATTTAAAATATATGGATAATTATAAAAACAAACTACTTCAAATTTTCAGGTATAAAGAAAATGTATATATATGCATTTAAGGATTAACAATTAAATCAGAACTCTGGGCAGGAGAACAAGGGAAAGGACAAGTGAATTACCCAAATCAGAACAGATTAATAATATATACATTAATACTTCCCTAGGGGAAAGATTATGGTGTCATCTTACTTATATAGAGAACAATCAGTTTTCTAAATATGGTTCCTATGCAGCCAAAACAAACAACAGCCATGGGCAATGGGCAGGTATTACATACTGTAAACTATCAAATGCCACTATTTCCAGAAAGTTTTGTACTACAAAACATTTAGAACCAACACGCCATCTTAAAAAATTGTGTGTTAAACAAAAAGATCACAATGCTCAATAATAAGCTTGGTGGCCATAAAAAGTAAAATACTATTAGAAAACAGAAATGATACAATTTATTCAATTTAGAACATATAGCATAAAATAACAAGAGTGTATAGGAAGGTGGAGGTCTTTTAGTCTAATCCCTTGTTCAAACATGAGACCTTATACCATTTTGGACAAATGTTTTCCGATCTCTTCTTGAAAACCACCAATGATGGAGTTCTCACAATTTCTGGAGGCAAGCCCTTCTACTGATTAATTATTTTCATTGTCAGGAAATTTCTCCTTAGTTCTATGTTGGATCTAATTTAATGATCTTTCACCCCATTCCTTCTTGTCCTGCCCTCAGGTGTTTTGGATAATAGATCGGTCCCCTGTTCACTGAAAGAGTCCCTCATGTACTATATCATGTCACCCTTAGTCTTTTTCTTAGTTAGACAAGACATACCTAGTTCTTTCAACCATTCATTGTACAATTTAGCCTGCAGATTACTTATCATTTTTGTTGCTTTTCTCTGCACTCTTTTTAGGGTCTCAGCATCTTTTTGTGTGTGTCATGGTGACCAGAACTTCCCTATTTTTTAAGAAATGAAACAAAAATGTTTACTGAGGTTATATTGAAATTTAGAGAATATATCTATGGTGATATGGAATACAAGACAATCAGGAGAGAATAAAAGTGTTGTCTTTCATAAGCAAAAAAGAATAGGAACAAGAAATCCCTAACTTCATTCAGTTATAACCAAGTCCAGCTCTACTTAGACACTATATTATATAATAACATTATTCTCTACATTCACATGCTTACCATGAACTCAAACCAATGTTTAAAAAGTATTTCCAATATGAACTTCAAAAGCAAAGGAACAATGATTGAAGTGAGATAGGTATAACAAGAACACAGGAACATGACTTTAAATCTTTCTCATTTTGGCCAGATCAGGTCTATTATTTCTTTGGAAACGTTATTTTGTTGTAACAGTCTGTTCTTCTCTGTTTACCATGAGCTTCTCCAATGCATCTTTCTAATTGTTTTGAATTATAAATTACATTAATCCTAACCAATAAGGCCAATGGGCAAAATAATAGGTATATAGTCTAGGATTTATGGAGGAATGAAAGTTTTGGACAAATGGAATGCTGATTTAGCCAAATTATCAATGACAGAAAGCTAGCTAATTAGCTGGTTATTCGATATATGCTAAATAATGTACGATAAGATGTGTTACATTGTGAGAATTTTGAGGCAACACCCAAGAAAAAAATCAACCCATCTTCTACAGTTTCTCATTGGGGGGGATTTATTCCTTCATGAAAGACTTGGCAATTCCTCTTAAGACTTGAACCTCATCCAAGTCATAATTACATCCGTTTGAAATTCCATAAACTGGGAACCAGCCTTCAGCTATTCAACAAAGGTTCCTGTATACCACGTGCTTTAGCAATATACTTTTGGCAACCATAGAGTTTGAGCTTTCCCAAACAGCCAGCCATTCCTCACTGGACACACCATGAGATGTTTGACTTGATTTCTTCAACATGAGCTGAGGATTCAAGGAAAATATCTGCCTTGCATTGGTTTCTGGAACCATGGAAAAGCAGTGAAAGTTCTTCTACTGCATTTATTGAAAGGGAGGCTTCTCTGAATTTCTTAAAAAGGATCGCCTCATGGGTCAAATGTTTAAAAGCACCGATTTTAGAGTGCCAACATGGACAATTGTGCCATATTAAAAAAAAAAAAACTTTTGGAAATTTCCTCATGTACACAGTTGGTAATTATGCAAGAATTCTAATGCAATTGATCACCTACAGGAACTCAAGCATTTTCTGTTTCAGCACATTAGCATTTTTCAAAACCTATTAAAAAACTACTTCCATCTAAAGTTGATTTTGATCTCACAATCAACAAGAATAAAAGCTAAAACACAGCTAGCATTTTCTTCCATTTTAGGATCTTCTCCTGTCTGTCCCCTCCCTGCTTTCAAACAAATTAACTACCTTCCCATATTTTCAGACAAAAGCTTAGCAACTTTTTAGCTTTCTGGTGGCTGAGCTGAGATAGTATTAAACTGGAAAAGGAGAAAGAAAAAGTGATCCTCCAATATGGTTTTCTCAGAACCAGGATTGGTTCTCCAAGAGTATCAGAAACCACAGTGGAGGACTATTCCTTACTTCTCTTAATTTTATACCAGCCATTTCTAATGAAGCACCCTCCAAATCTCTTGGCTTTGTAGCTAGCAGAATTCTCAACTATTATGTTACGCAATTTCTGGAGTACCATGATCAGGGAAGGCGATCTGGGCCAGTTCGGACCATTACTGCATCTGCTTGCAGAGACCTCCCTTAATATCCTTTAATCCCCCACTTACATACACTTGGAATACAGCCATTTACTGTACTGGACAATTTATCTCAGTATAACTATGGGACCATTATGGAACAACCAGATTGATACACTAAAAAAAAGAAAGATTATTGTAGAATTTCCCAGATCAAAAGTCTACCCTTGAAATAGCGCATTTTGCATTTTTTTAATCTACAACTTGTCCAAACTCTTGAACAAATGACAATATAATAGAGGTAATTTGCATATTAAGTCATAATTGATTAAAACCGATCTCAAGACTGATGCTAACACAGACACATATGCAGTCTGTGTACATTGCTGTTGTTCACTTGCTAAATTGCGTCTGATTCTTCGTGATCACAGCACATCAGTTCTGCTCAAACTCATGTCCATTACGTCAATGATATTATCTAATCATCTCATCCTCTACTGTCCCTTTCTCCTTTTGCCCTCAATCTTTCCCAATATCAGGGTCTTTTCCAATGACTGTGTACATTGACAGAATTTAAACACTAATGATGAGGAGAGAGCAAGAGAAAGAGCAAGGTCCAATATAGACAAATAGCATTTAAATTGGATTAGAAGCTATCATGAGAACATTTTAAAAGTTCAGAAACAGTGGTGGCCTACCAAAAACATACCATTTGAAGAAGTGGAGAACAACCTCTGCCAACTCCAGACAGTAAACAGTAACAGATCATTAACACACAAATGAAAGTGAACTTAGTTCTTGGGATTCCCCCCGCCCCCACCCTTTTCTTTCAGAAGGGGAAGATAAAAAGAAAATTCACTTCAAAAAAGAAAATTTCCATTTGATCTATTGAGAACTCAAAGCAAAGGTGAAGTTCCTTCTCAGCAGCAGGTCTTTCTCCAAAAGCACATCAAGTCATTCCCCCCCCCCCCCGCTAGTTTTCATTTTTATGACTTTCAGATTATAAAAGTCACTGCATTGGTAGTATAATGTATTTATCTATAATCATCAGTGATGAAGGAAGCTGGTTAAGAAAAAAAAAGAATTGAGACTTTTTTCAGAAGTGGCTTGTTCTTGCTTTCTTTTTAGGGCTAAGAAGAATGATTAAGTAAAGGTCACTTAACTGACTTTGTAAGGTGGGACTGGAACTCATAGTTTCCTGCTGTCTCGCCTGAGGTCTTATCCACTATATAATATTAGTCCTCAGATGGTTAAGAACAATATTTACAATGAGAAAGTAAACCATGGTATGTATAACTTAGTAGGCCAAGAGCCTACAAAGTAGGCCAAGAGCCTACTACATGGAGCAATGGATACCATCCAAAAAGGGAATAAAAAGACCCAAGATAAGGTGATGATACAAACATGATGGACCCATGTTACAAACATAGTTGGGCTAGGATTTTTATTGCTCCATCACTTGTACTTCTGTAGGTAGTTTTCAGTATATTCCTGCTTTATTTATTGTACACTGCCACAGTTCAGAATGGACTTGGCTTCTTTAGGACTTTTATCACAGTATTTCTTACTTTGAAAAGCTGAGAAACCACATCACTGAATTCAACCACCATGGTTGGAGTAGGTTTCAGGAGTGGAGTTTATAATTTGCTCCATTTTGTATTATTAAATAGGAAGGAAACGACCAAACATGGATTTTATAAAATATTTTTCTGCTTTTGTATTTCTTGAATTTTTGCTGATTGCTAAGACTGATTATTGTCAGAGCATCAAGTAAGTCCTACGGAGTGAACCAATATCACCAAGTTTGATGCTTGCCTATTTATTACATAAAATCATCCACATGTAATATGCCAAAGTATAATGCCATTGCCCCTTCAATACAGCTAAAAACTTCCTGTAATTATTTCGCAGTCTCTTTTATTGCTCTGAAGGAATTTTGACCAATTCCTCCAGGGTGAACTGCTTCAGTTCAATAATGCTGGAGCAATTTCTTGGTCAAACTGCTGATTTCAGGTCCTGCCACATTTTTATATATGTGGACCTTGACTTGATTGATTTCTTCTTCATCATTCATTCTCTTGTAGACATGTTTGAAATCATTGCCTTGTTACATGATGCACATACACTTTAGTTTCAGGTGACAGCCTGCCTAGTTCATCAATACAGAGCAGAAGTCAGGCTTCCTTTGATGGCAATTCTGTTCATCTTAAAACACCAAAGCAAACACCAATTGTGTATTTCAATCTGGGCCCTTGACAGTTGTTAAGAGGTTTTCTTAATGCAGTGTTTGATTTCAGCCAGTCAAAACAACTTGCAGGTAGCTTTTTTTTAAAAAGCACTTTTGACTCATTGTCACAGAATACGGCATGAGAAGCTGGAGAGTCATCCAGGTACTTTTTGGTAAACTTGAGATACTGTAAATGTTGACATTCTTCTTAGTAAGCCATGGCTTCTGCCTGGCTATTCTCCCATGAAACACATTTTCCCCAGTGCGTTTCTAATGATGGAATCATGAACATTGACTTCAGCCAAGGCAAGAGAAGCCTGCAGGTCCCTGGGATGGTTCTGCCCTTCTTTGCAATTTCATGGATGATTTTATAGTAGCCCATTCAGTCTTCTCCGAAATCTTCACTTCAAAACTGTGTGAGGCCCCAAAGGTTTACAGGCTTTTTTGAACCTGATTGGTATCAAATATTTTTCTACAGAGGTCTTTAGGAATTAATTTTGAATGGGGAATCTTCTAGAATCAGTGTAATGAAAACTTCTCTGAGAAGAAAGAAGCCAAAGTTTATGAGACTCAAACAGACTGAACTCTCCCAAATCAGCCTCTTCTGGTGGCGCAGAAGATAAGATGCAGTAATTGTAATTGCAGACTTCTGCTAACAACCAGCTGCCTGTAATTTGGCAGATCGAATCTCTCCAGGCTCAAGGTTGACTCAGCCTTCCATCCTTCCGAGGTGGGT
>JAOYMU010000283.1:18932815-18944472 GCA_025802295.1 Psammodynastes pulverulentus
AATAAAGGAGGTGGCTGAGGTTTTTACAGGAACACCTGCGGCCGCTGATGTTATCCATTCAGTTGTGTCCGACTGTTGGTGATCCTAGGGGCCAGGACTCTCCATATCTTCCGATGTTGCACTGCTTCTTTGAGCTTTTTTATGTTGTGCCTCGTGTCAGCTTTGATGGCGTCCAATTACTGTGTTCTTTAAGGGCCTAGTTTCCTTTTACCGCCAACCTTCCAGAAGCACCTATTTGGTACCAAAGAACTCGCCCAAATCCTGGCTGTCAGGGTGATGCTGCAATGATACCAACTATATCTTCAGGGAGCCCCCATTTCTTGCGCATGGGAGATGCAACCAAAAGTTTGCAACTTTTACTTGTCCTCCAGATCAGGGTTAACCTTGGCAACCTTAAGATGTGTGGATTTCAAGTCCCAGAATTCCCCAGCCAGGAAATTTGAGGAACTCTGCTCTAGATAAAGCTGGACCACAAAGCCCAACTGTTCCAGTCAGTCTGGCCAATAGCGAGCAATGCAAATAATTTTAGTTCTCCAATGTGTGAAGGGTGCCAAGTACCCCCATCTCTATTTGAAAACTGTGCCAAAATTTTAAGACTGACATTAAGCAATGGGAAATTGCTGACTTCTTCAATATTCTACCTTTGATATCTAGGTAGGCTCCCCTTAACAAAACATACAGTAGTCCTCAATTTACAATCATTTGTTTCGTGACCAGTCGAAATTACAACAGCACTTATGACCCTTATTCATACTTACAACCGTCGCAGCATCCTCTATGGTCACATGATCAAAATTTGGAGGCTTGGCAATTAGCTCATATTTATGATAGTTAAAGTGTCCCGGGGTCATGCGATCCCCTTTTGTAACATTCTGACAAGCAAATGGGCAATGGGGAAGCCAGATTCACTTAACGACCGTGTTACTAACTTAACAACTGCACTGATTCCCAGAAAATCTGTGGCAAGAAAAGTCGTAAAATGTGGCAAAAGTCACCTAACAGCTATCCCACAGCAAAGGAAATTTCGGGCTCAATTATGGTCGTAAACTGAGGACTACCTGTATTTGGAAGGGTAATTTTGAGCTCCCTTGTGGCATGGAAATGATATAGTTTCCAGAGGGCAGAATTTGGAAATCTGTGATACACTTATCAAAGGATGTCGTTGACCACAATAGGACATCCTTCCAAGTGAACATTTCTAAGGACTGTATGCTGTTAGTTAATGATAAGCCTCTTCCTTAACTTTCTCCCAGTCCTTGAGTCTGTACAGGAAACACGCTCACATTGCTTAGTAGTTAGTCAGTTTCTGTTTCCCAGTTTGGTGGTGATGGAGGTCTTGTTTCTTTCTCTTGTTTCTTTTTTTCCCCTCTCTTGTGAAATTTTACTATACAGTACTGCAATTCAGAAGAAGCAAGGAGGAAAAAAGGAAATGAGTAAGGGGACAGTAAAAAAATATATGGATGCACACTGCACAGGAGCTGATAACGATGTGCAAGAATTTGGTGTTACTTCCAGATGGCAAAGTAATTGCCTAATGACTCAACCTCCTCCATCGTTCACTGTCTCCCGTCTGTAATTCTCCATTGTCTTCTGACAATATCTTACATTGTTTCATTTTCCAAAGATAATTTGCTAAGGAGTTGAGAGGAGCAGGGAGAATGAGAGAAGGCCAAGCTCCATACTGTACAATAATCCTTTTTACAAGCAGTCTTCTATATGGATCAATTGGTTGAAAAGAAGAATGAATGAAGAATGACATTTTCAGAATTAAATGCTCCACTGTATGAAGAAATAGTGTTTGTGAGTGGCAATAGGCGAATAGGCGGCAATATAAATCTATTGAATGAATGAATGAATGAATGAATGAATGAATGAATGAATGAATGAATGAATAAATAAATAAATAAATAAATAAATAAATAAATAAGGAAGATACAATAGAGAATGAAAGATAGCCAGACTGAAACGTTACACTATCCTTCTTCTTCATAATTTAAACTGGAGCAGTGGGAAAACATGCAAGAGAAAACTCCAATAGGATATTTTGTTATGATGACCACGTGCCATCACTGGCATAATGTACTAATCTAAAAATCTAAGGTCAGAATTTCCTCTTAGTTCTAGCATGGGAGGAAAGTATGGCAATAACTAGCTATGTAGATGAGCTCTTTGCCTATTTCTTTAATCTGCATGTATTTGTCTCATTGTGGTTTCTTAGCACCATCTATGTTCTGCAATATACTGTGCTATATGATTATCTAGTTGGCTATGGTGACCGATCAGAATTTCTTCTTCTGTAAGAACTTGAAGTCAAATCCACAGTATAATGGCATTTATATCACCGAAGTCAGCAGGATTAACGGGCGCATAGGGGCATAAAGCTAGAGACTATGACAATACAAGAAGAAAGAAAACATGACTAAGAAGAGTGCACAAACAATTGTTGGAAATCATAGATGGGAGGTACCATTTATTTATTTATTTATTTATTTATTCATTCATTCATTCATTCATTCATTCATTCATTCATTCATTCATTCATAATGAATACATTTATAATGCTGCCCATCTAGCAATGCAAAGTGACGCTCAGAGGTCTTTAGCATACATGAAAATCAACACACGGACAGAAATACTGCTTTCAGCTCAGTTGTAATGATCACAGACATAAATGTACAAAACAACTGTTTCATATCCAAGGAGTAAGGAAAAGGTGAAGATGTTCTCAAATTTAGTTTGACTGTTGGGGAACTATATAGACACAATCATGTTGGTTGGAAACACTAGTGGTTAGCTATTCCAGGATGTGTTTTTTTTTTTTTAAAGTTCCTACTGTATCTACATCTCTAGTGTTTCCTGGTCATTTTCTATCTAAGCAGTAACTAAATCCAAATCTGCTTAGCTTCCAAATCAGGTAATGTAAGCACAATAGCACTTAGCTTGCAAAGAAAGCTGCTAAAGGATTAGACTTGAGCAGATCAACCAAGAATGCAAAATGAACATCAACAACCAAGGCTTAGACATTGGTCAGTGTGGGAAAAGAAAGACTTGCTTTAATTCTCTCTTCTCTCAACCTCTTTTTGTTTGATTAAATACTATCAGGTTAGAATCCACTCTTAGCTACCACACGGACAGATTTTCTCCAAGATAATATGTCCTAATATTTTACTTATATTAATTACAAATGAAATATAGGTAGTCCTCGATTTACAACAGTTCGGTTAATGATGGTTCAAAGTTACAACAGCACTGAAGAAAGTGACTTATGACTCTTTTTCACAATTGCAATCTTTGCACATTCCTCATGGTCATGTGATCAAAATCAGATGCTTGGCAACTGATTCAAATTTATGATCATTGCTGCATTCCAAGGTCATGTGATCACCTTTTGTGATGTTCTGACAAGCAAAATCAATGGGAAAGCCAGATTCACTTAACAACCATGTTTAGTGACTTAACAACTGCACTGATTCACTTAATAACTGTGTCAACAAAAGTCATAAAATGGGGCAAAATGCACTTAACAAATGTCTTATTTATCAACAGAAATTTTTGGCTCAATTGTAAGTTGAGGAATACCTGTAAATATGTGACATAATTATATTTCAACAATACTTTCTGGCTTATAAAAGCAAGTCACCAGCTTATTTTTCTATAATACAAAATACATTTATTTATATTTTTTAATTCAAGGTTATATCTATGTCCTAATCAGCATTTGTGATTATATGTTGATATGGGATTTCCTACCAGCATAGTTGTGACACTTATTTCACAACAACTGTACCCATTTTACGAGACCGCAACAAATAAAATTGTTTCTGAAAAAAAAATCCCTTTTAACAATCAACACATCACAAACTGGACTGATCATTTTTCTACTGCTAAAGGCCATAGCAAGTTGTTTGCAACTCTCCATTCCTTATTGACAGAACTTAAGAAACACACATTTGTTTAAAAAAACAGCAAGGACAAAGAAGTTAATTGGAAGGAAACAAAAACTCTAATATTTGTCACCTGACCACTTTTGTGCCATTCCTGATGACCTGCATGTCTACCATACAGCCAGCAGTTGAATAGGCAGCCAAGTTGAGTTCTGAAAACTCTGCCTGAAGTGGAAGAATAAAAGAACACAGGGTTACTTGATAACAAAACACACAGAATAGAGTGACCTATTTGCAAAATTCTCTTTCAAATGGAATGTTTGCCTCAAGATTTCCACAGCAGCGGCATGTCTAATTAGTGCTGTTTTGCACAGGAAACACTCAAGAAGTGTTTATTGTCTACTAATAAGTGGACATTGAATTAGGTTTACTGCAATCACCATCACCATCATCACCATCACCATCATCATCATCATCCCAGACCAAATCCAACAGGAAAATTCTTTAAATAGGACTTGAGTGCCTATTTCAAACATCACATCTGGGTTTATTTTTGAAATCTGGCTTCACTGACCAGCTATAAACTTAACAAAGTTTTGTGCTTGTATTATTGGCCAAAATTTTCATTATATTTTGAGATAATTCCATTTGAAAACGTTGAGCAAGTTTAGAGCGTAGTGAATCTGGGCAGTACAGAGTATTATATAATCATTCAAAAATAACCTTTTTTTCATACCCAAAGAAACAACATTGCAAAATGATTGACTAATTCCAAATAGGTTCCTCCAATTCAGTTGTACTTCAAGAACCTTAATCCACATGCCACAAACCCACCAGATTAGGAAAAGTTGTTGTAGAACAAATCTATAGTTTACTATACTAATAGTTCAGCAAATTGATTTGAACTTGAGAACTGTGGAATAGACAGGAGGCAGGTTTTTCTCTCACCAGGCTTGAAAAATACACAATCATAATGCATTTGTGTAGCCTAAAATATCTTGCAGAATGATGAAGAAGAGTTACCTAATATGGACTACAAAAAAAAAGCAGATAACATCAGCACTGGTTTGTTAGTGGTAGGAAAAAGATAGGATATTAAAAAAAAAAACCCTCTTCTTTTTTTCATAGCAAAAAGTCAGAAATAAAGCCTGACCTGTTTTATGTCAATAGTGTGAGGTTTGGCACATCAGAGGTGAAGTAAAACAAAAACAAAAACAAATTGTAAGCTAGCCATGCTGGGAAGATAGAGTTTAGGTAGTAGCGATAGTTTAGGGAAGAACCTTAGAAATCTTTCCCAGAATATTTTGAAGCAATATTAAATTATTTTCCACAAGGTTTAATTGTTTGGACATTTCACTTATAAAACATTGTAAACCCTCACCCCCCAACAGCGTAGTTTTTTTTAATAAGAACAACAAGTTGTTTTTTTCTGAGAAAGATAGCATTTCCGCTCAGCAGCAAACAAAAGTATAACATTCTCCAGCTTGGTTAAGTAGGTGTGTGGCAGTACACTCTGTACTCTACCATAACAGAAAATTAAATCTGAGGTAAGCAAGCTCCAAAGTATTCTTTTAGATAAAAATCTCTTCCAAACTGACACCTCCAAAGCCAGGAGTGAACTAAATTCCCTGCACTGATTTTTGAGAATGAGTTTTTCTCCTCACTGACCTGTTCCACTCGGATCTCAAATTCCCCATTCACCTTCTTTCCTTGAAAATACTTAGCCCTATAGAAAAAAAAACAACAGGGGGGAGAGAGAAAGAGGGAGAGTATGCGTTAAATTAGTTTATTTCATCATCTGTTGTTTTGGTTTTTTGAAAAAATATATGATTGACAAGATTGTTCAGTATTGTTTCTCTGCTTTGATAATTCAGGCAAGACATATTTAAAAGAAACAGATTCTCTGAAATCTTAACTCATATAAACTGCCTGGTTTAATTTTCTAAAATGGAGGGGAAATAACTGTTATTGTGAGAATGATGCTTATAGTAACTTTATAATATACATAGTTTATACTTATATAACATAGCATACCATATGGTATAGTAACCATTGGCTCTTTTAGCACCGTAAATGATATAATTTGACTTGATACATGAGCATGGCTAAAGTATAAGGAGATGGGGATCAATGAACTAAATCCTTATGACCCAGTGGTAGTTTCCTACCGGTGTTGCCACCGGTTCGCTGAGTGTGTGCACGCTCCCCCTCCCTTCCGCACATGCGTGCGTCTACGGGCACGTGCCTACTGCACATATGCACGCAGATCAGCTGAGAGGGCTCTTTGATTGTCTCAGCTGATCAGTGCACTGTTTTTAGCTACCGGTTTGGCCGAACAGCAGTTTTTTCTGCCACTGGTTCGCCCAAACCGGTGCAAACTGGTAGAATACCACTTCTGCCTTATCCATAGTACAAACATGCTGCTTCAGCCAGTTTTTCTGCTGTTTCCTCATAATGTTATATTTGTCTTTTCTTTAACTGTTGCTTTCCAAGGTCTCCATTAGCAAAGATGAGTCTAGCTGAATTCAGAATATCCAAGGTAAGAAATAAATATTTTATTTGGTTCATGAATTACATAGAAAGATATTAGTTTCATTGTGGTGGAGCAGAATAGCAGAAAGCCACTTGAGAGAATAGGGGAAGAAGAATTTATTACATTGCTTTATATATATCTAGAACAGGGGTGTCCAACTCAAGGCCCGTGGGCTGGATGTGGGCCACTGGGTGCTTAGATCTGGCCTGCAGGCCAGCCCTGGAAATAGTGAAGGACTAGCCCGCAGTACCTCTGCCAGTGAAAATGGAGTTCGGGAGGGCTGCACGTGGCCCTCCAGGGCTCCATTTTCGGCCACGATGGCCTCCTGCAAACCAGTGAAAACAAAGCTTGGGGAGGCCACTCACGGCCTGTCCAGGCTCTGTTTTTGGCCATGACAGCCTCCTGGAGCCCTCTGCCAGCAAAAATGTATATTCATATATTTTTTTCTTTATTTTTCCACTGGCCTTAGAATCTATGCCCCCTTGGGTTCACTGTTTACCTTGATTGCTTTGAAGCATTCCCACTGTGACTTATAGGCATTTGTTCTCTTCCCTTTCATACCTCTTTCTTTGCAGCAGTTCTCCTCTTGTGATCCTCAATCGACCAGAGTGAGCAGTCTTTCTTTATCTGCCTTGCTTTGTTGCTGTGAAAATAGTGCAGGGCCTCTTTCAATCTCTTCTTCCCTGGGGCTTGAGAGCTATCTCATTTTGACTCCTTGCCTGCAATTCTCCCTGCTGTGGTGATGATATTCATCAATCAACTTGACTGACACATACTCCAGCATGAACTTGTATTCTAGCAGAAACATGGTTCTCTCTACTGGATTTTCCTCTTCCATGTTCTTAAGTTGCTATATAGATTTTAGCATTAAATTCACATACTTTTGCAATTTTGTTCCATGTAAACTCCTTAGTCATACATTAAGAACTTAAATTAGCCCTCTCAAGCAATTTCTATAGGGAAATCCACATTTCTTCAACAATATTTTGCCTTGTTATATTAATTGGCTGCATATTTTCCGTAGACAAATTGATTATAGCTCTTGGTTTGCTATCTCCTCTGCTTTAGCTCTTTCTGTGGGGATAATTTCCACAGACCATCCTCAGAGTAAGACATTTCCATTTTAGAATTTAGTATATTTACTCAATCTACTTTACCCCGCATTATAGTAAGGGATTCTGTTATTTGTCACTCACCAGCCTCCATTCTAAGGCAGATCGGGGTACAAATTTTATGCTGCCATTTTTTTTTTTTTTGTGCAGATTTAGGAACTGGTATAGAATACTTCAACATAGCCATGTGGTTTCATTTATTGTCTTACTGTTTGGAACTGATTGCCTGCAGGAAATGTTTAGCATCTTAAGGAACTTAAGAGCAGTGGTCTGGCTGATTATAAACTTGTAAGCAAATCTACATATCCTTCCATTGACAAGGAAGGACAACTGGATTGTTCAATTCGTTTGTTTAAACTTCCTGAATTGAATTGAATTTAAATTAATTTAATTTCCTGATTTGTTTACATATAAAAGAACATTTTGCAATTTAAATCTTTTGTTAGTTCTAGTCTAAAATAACCTCATAGGAACCATCTAGGCAGCATTTATGAAGCTGATCTGTATGGATTTTTTTCTTCTCTCCAGCATATTTTAAATCAAAAGAAAAGACAGAAAGTTCATTCTCACAGACTAGCATCTTGTATTAACTTTTGCCATTTGCTCTCATTAAGTTTTATTAAAATGCTAGATTTCCAATTATTTGATATTTCTTATTCATTCATCATGTTATTTGTAATCTAACCCATCATTTTCTTTCAGTATGTTCCTGAGGCCGTAGATAAAATTCTTCAGAACTAGTTCTCTTTATTATTACCCATAATTCATAAATTAAGAGTAAAATAAAGACCAGGAATAATCTGAATCTTTACATAAGAACGTGAATAGAATGGTACAGTAGCTGGAGCAGGGGTGCCAAACTTGATTTCACTGAGGGCCACATCAGGGTTTGACCTCAGGGGGGCCAGGGTGCATGTGACCAGGATGGGTGTGGCCAGCTCGACATAACTCAAGTCGGGGGCACCTGTGGTGGCCCAAGCACTCTGCCAGCAAAAATGGGCTCCCGAGCTCCATTTTCGGCTGCAACAGCCTCCTGCAACCCTCTGCCATAGAAAATGGAGCTTGGGAGAGCCACACAAGGCCTTCATGAGCTCCATTTTTGGCTGTGACAGCCTACTGCAACCCTCTGCCAGTGAAAACGGAGCTCAGGAGAGCATGTTTCCAGGGTGGCTCTGCGGCCCAGATCCAAGCATCCCACAGGCCTGATCCGGCCCCCAGGCCTTGAGTTTGATACCCCTGAGCTAGAGGGATACCAGTTATAAAATACTTCCTGTGGAGAATGGAAATTCTTATTCCTTGATTAACTGAAGACAGTTATAGTGTTCAGTCTTCTGCCCTATAGGGTAATGCTGTTTTTTAATTTAAAAATCAATATAGCTAATATTTTACTTCCTTACAAACTTCAAATACTATAGCTGAAATGTAACAAAATGTATTCTTTGTTTGGTGCTCATATTTTATTAATAATCATCTTGTTCGTGTCAGATAGTCCATACCACTTTGTTCTTGGTGTAGTGCTCTGTTTATTTTCTGCTTTATTTTACCCCCACCCCTTCTGTTTGTTATTTTATTTGCAGTGAATGAAGAGAATGATAAAAGAACTGAAAAGGAATGCATGAATGGATGCATTGCTATACTTAATCAAGCTTCCTCAGAAAGCACTACTCACATTTGCTTTGTACATACTGTTTTTATTGTTTTAATGGGTTTTACTGTTTTAAAATGTTTTATATATTTTAATTGTAATATATTTTTGAATTCTGAGCTGCCCAGAGTTGTTTGCTCAGAGGGGCGGCTATAGAAATGACATGAAATCAATCAATCAAGTGTTCCATTCTGTTCTAGAAGAAAAGTTGGAAGATATCAGTATTGCACTCCCCTATGTTTGCAGAAGCTGGCTGCTACTGATGCACATAACACTGTAATAAACACTGTAATTTATTTGCCTGTCTATATTTTCTACTACTGTAGGTTATTTTGGAATTATACTTTTTTAATAATAAAAAATTAAATATTGAGTTCACCCACATAGCCTGTTTTGCAAAGCTTTCTTCCCATCCTATTGCTCAAAGTCTTGATGATCCCCAAATACACTGTTATCATGCATCGAGAGTAGAACCATGCTTTGCTGCTGTGTGTACATCTCTAGTGTGTGATGCTGTTAGGACAGTGTTGGTGGTTCCTTACTGAAATTCAGACATGGCCAATTTTAAGAAAAGTTGTGATGATTGACCGTAAGGTAGCAATGCGAGTGTGAGGATAAATTCTTAGCAAACAGTAAGTAGGACATCTTTACATTGGGGCAAAGAAGCTTTGTTAATGATATCTAATAAACAACCATCAATATTAAAAAAACAGCAGAAAAGGAATGCAAGATTTGCACAGTAAAAAGCAATACAAAATGAATAAAAAAATAGAATCCATATGACAAGCTACAATTGCTCAATAAATGCAAATGTTTTAAGTTATAACCATCTTTAGCTAATCTGCCTACTCGTTTTGGGGATCTAATTCCATTGTTTTAGAATTAAAAGCACTTCAAGAAACTGAATGACAAAAAGATAAAGAGAGGTATAAGAATACCTTGGTTGGTTGGCAGGAAAATCAATGGTATTGTATGACTTGAATTAAACAGCCTATTGGCTGGCAATGCACTGTATGTGGGGAAGGAACACTAATTCATATTTCCTTTGTCACTGGTGTCACCCATATCCTTTTGCATCTATATCTCGATTGAGTGAAAATGAAGCTATAGCGCAACAGTACGACCAGTTTCTCATCTTATTAAATGTTCATAGGTTGTAACAGTTGGGGAAGCCTCTATATCAGAAAGTACTGAACTAAATGGGCAAATGATAAGATAAGCTCTTTTTTCTTCAGGAATAAAGTGCTATTATTCTTTCTTGGCTGAGTGAATTCTTTGCATGAACAGAAAACCATGCTGAATATTCTATATAATATTCAGATTACTCAAGTATATCATTTGCTCATTTCCTATAAACAGTATATAAACAGTACATCAGAAATAGTTATAACACTACACAGCATGGAATCGTTTGTTATGCATTTGTTTTCAGTGGAAACAATCCAGCTGAAATTTGAAAACAAGGAAACTTGAAAACCCCATGAGGACAATAAACAGCCCAAGTTCACTCCTGGGTTAAAGCCACATGTCCGCTACAAACTATACCTGCTTTTATTATCATGGGTGACATGCCTGACCCGCTTTAGCAGGTGGTTCAACTTATAAATCCACTTCAGCTATAATCAGTGTATAAAATGATGTGTATGCTAACAGCCAAAGCAACTCATTTCCTGAAGCTATGCCATCTGCAACAGCACACTCTTCACTTAAGGAGCTCATTAAGCAGACATGAGCAGGCTAAGGAAACCACAACCTGACAGCCGTAGAGTGGATTAGCATTATCTATCTTTCCTAATGCCAAAGTCCACTCTTGCCTTCTCAACTACCTCCTTTTCAATCATTACCTTTATTGCGGAGAAGGAAAGATGAAGAAAGCAAGCTATCTGGCCACCCAACCTTAGTCACTTTGAGCTCTGGCTCAATTCACTTTGAATTCCAGTTCCAGATGCCACTAGCTCTACTTTATATGTCACCGTGCCATCGGATTTCTCCCATAGCATAAGCCTAATTTTCAAGTTGTGTCTATCTTTTCTATAGCTTCTTTATATCACTGTCAGATGTCTCAAACCATGATAGTTTATTTTTTCACAGTTTGGCTGCACTTTTGGCTTGCATAAGCATAATGTTATCTTGGAAGGCTATTTATATGAACACACTAATCCACAGCCTTGGGGTGGGGAGACTAGGGAAAAATGGAGGTAGGAGATGATGACATGTGCGTCATAATGTTCTGATGCAAATGATGCCTATCCTTTCAGGTCTATTTTGTGCATGTACATGTTATTTTAATATCTCCACAGCTTGTTATGAATACAACTGTACACTCATGCCACAACACTATAAAAAAGATGTTGAGACTCTAGGAAAAGTACAGAGAAGAGCAACAAGGATGATTGGGGGACTGGAAACTAAAACATATGAAGAACGGTTACAGGAACTGGGCATGGCTAGTCTAGTGAAGAGAAGGACCAGGGGAGACATGA
>JAOYMU010000283.1:19072386-19084510 GCA_025802295.1 Psammodynastes pulverulentus
ATAAGATATAAGAAAATTCAACATATTGTAAACAATGTACTTTATATCTGAAACCAATAAAACTTTTTCTATATATATATATAAAAAAAGAAAGTGTCTGTGATCTAACAGAAATACAGATAAACTCCTATGATCAATTGAATAGGGACTATTCAAAGTTATGATGCCCCACTCCCCAAAAGGTTGCTACAACTTGATTCTGGAGTTCCAATGGCAGCAACTTCCCTGCAGTCGCATGACATTTTGAGCACTTGGAAACCTTTTGGCTAATTTCTGGCAAAAAAATTACTCATAGGAATGCATTAACTTGCTCAATGATTGCAGCATTCATTTAATGTCCACAGCATTTTTTCAATGACCATGACATTCACTTCATGAATTCCACAAAAGGTTGTAAAATCAAGTCAGACACGTGAGTGTCTTTATATGTGACTGACATGAGTCACTTCTGGGCTCCATTAGAGTTGAAATTCTGGGCTCCATTACAGTTGTAAATTGATGGCTACCTATAATATGATCAGTTCTATGAAATATACTTTATTTAATCTATTCAACCATTCTCCAAAGGAAGAAATGCTTTAAGCTCTCAGCTAACATCCAAGGTGGTAACAAGATGACAATAATTAGATTTAATCCCCCATGTCCAGCCACTATTAAGACATAAGAACAATAAACCATTGCATTGCTTGCTTACCTGGAAACAGTTCACACTGAACAGTATTACTTCTTCTGAGTACATATGAAAACAACTATACATTAATAAGGCATAAAAATCCTGATCTATAACGGTGTCAGAGGTGATATTCTCTTTTGGTTCCATTTTATTCACAAATGAAACTGAAGATTGCTTTGATAGAGAGATGATGGTAAACAACAAAAGCGACACCGTACTATTAAAATGCAAAGTCAGCCCTTTTGTATGTGGTTGTATTTGCGCACATATCTAAAAACAAGCAGAGCTTTCATTGCAATGGCAATGATGCTGTGGTTCTCATTTTGATGAGAGCATTGGACCCTGCAGGTGCTTCCAGTTTCAAATAGTTTTAATAAGCATTTTTCTTTTCTGGAGCTGAAAACATCTCTAGGTTTTATGCCATAAATATATGAAAGAGAGGGAAGAAAGTCTGGTAAATTACATCTGACTCACTTATATATCATTCTAAAATGCATTATCCATGCTTTTATAATCCCCTCTTGCACAAATACAAATGCTTACTTCTATGTTTGTTCGTATAATGCTAAAATAATGTATTTTGTAAGGCAACTCTTCTATTAAAATGCATGTATTAAATATGGTTGCATGCAAAATGCATATATTAGGGGAGGTTGAATTAAAATTGCTTAGGGTAGGGAAATTTGCATGCCAAATTGTGCAACTCAGAGAAAAGTATTTATCAAAATAGTACGTTTTAATTTTAACATTGAGGAAATTTGGCAGAAAACACTTTTGAATAAGTATATGCAAAACTAAAACAAACCAGATATATGACATCATTTTGTTCTCTCTACTCATATGCAGTGCTGGCTAATACTAGTCAGTCAATTAACTGACTAGTAATAGCCTGAACTTACCTTAAGGTCAGAAACATCCCGGTAACATTGTTCAGAGCGGGTGTGGTCTGACAATTGGACGTTCCAGAAACAGGGAAGTTGATAGACAAGAAAGGGATTCTGTTTGATGACTGCATTGAAAATATCCTAGAAAAATAAAACAAACAGACAAACAACATTTTTCACCTTGCAGAAAAGCAATTTCATATTGCAGACTGTCTTTATAATTATAGTAAGAATGTGGGTAAAACACTGCATATATATAACTCCCCATCTTTTAAGTATCTTATTTTATCTTGATTGGGATTTCTAGTTTTATACTTTTAAAGGTATTTTATGTATAAAGATTTTAATGTTTTAATGCTGGAAGACGCCCAGTGGATGGCTACGATGGGCAGCAAATAAATTGAATAAACAAAAGAAAAATAAGTAAGAAGTAAAAGTCAAGGTTTGGGGTTTTAGCTTTGAAAGAAAGCATTATCAGTCAGACTCTGGATTTGTCAATATAACCTGAAACTTTGCTGCTGATTCACATTTGACAGCTGTTGGATTCTCAAGAAAGACCAACTATAAAACAAAACAGCCTACTCCTTCCCTTGTCACTGTTGTTAAAATCTACCCACATACATTATGTCACTATGAAATTTGAATACTGTATCTTCATAATAAAAGAGAAAAAACATTTTATATCAACATTTGAAGGAAAGAGCATCAAGCTTCAAACTAAGAAGGACCAACCAAAAAATCATAATAAACCATAAAAATGTATCTAGACTTAACTGAATTAACAACTTAAAAACAAGAGCTCCAAGATACTCAATATTACCTTCAAAGGTAAACAGCTATATTTTAATTTGGAGCTTAAAGGATATATCCTAATCCCTACTATATTTCCCTAGTGAGAGCATCCAATGTCGCAGTCTTCCAAAAAAACCCTTCCTTTTAAAAAAGATTAATAATATACTTCTAACAGAAGGGTGTCGATAAGGGCCTCTCTGATTATTAATTATGGTAGGAATATTATTTCTTTAGATATTGACTTTCCACATGGTTTGACAAGTTATATGCCATCAAATTGGTGCTAATTCTTAGCAACCAGATCGATATACCCTAGCATGATCTCCTCCTAGCTTGGGTCCTTCCAATGGTATACCTGTCACACTGTGAATGCACCTGTCAATCATTTGAAGTAGACCAGATCGGAAAACAGACATCACAAATACTAGAACTTTGTTGATATAGGCCAGGGGTGTCAAACTTGTGGCCCGCGGGCCAGATGAGTCATGCGCTGGCCGCACCCACATTTTGACGAAGGGGAAAAAAGTCACGATACGTCATGTGGCAACAATGTGACACCGCGAGTTTGACACTCCTGATATAGGCTATAACCGCAGAAAATTTGTCTCCGCTTTCCTTTCCCTCCCTCTTACACTAAACACAGTCAAAACAGGCCAATCTTGAGTTTTCTTTTGGAAAACACACTTCACTGTTTTCCTGGGTTGAGTTCACCTTTCTTCAAGGCAAACTCTTGGTATTCCCCTATTTAGCCATCTCTTTCTCACCTTTCCCAGGAATACAGACTTCTCGAGAAAGCTAGATCTTTGCATAATGTGTCCTAACTATGATCATTTGGTGTGGTGATTTCAGTTTCAGGTAGACTTCAATAATGATCACCAACGCTTTGAGTTAGGCTTAAAAATAAACCTGAAACCAATGCTGTTCTTTCAGAATTTTAGTAAAAAACATAGTGGCCTTATTTGACACACTACTCAAAATCTAAGTAGTGGAGTTCTGACTGTGCTGAAGCTTGCTGGCTATCATGAAATGTAGTTTTATGCGTAAGGTCTAACAGTAATCTAATATACCACCAGTGGTATCTCTTCAACTCAGAGTGAGAAGAAAAGTGATAAATTTGAAAGAAACAATGGAGATTTTGGATATTTATCACTTTTTGTTGTTGTTGGTGTTGGTAGTGATGAATAGGAAGACAAATTCAGGGAACATAGTAGAAAAGCCACACTTTAAATATGAAAGGATAACAAAATAAGCTAAAAAGACATGGAAGTGGGGAAGGGGAGTAAAAAACAAAATATGGTCAGATAAAACATCTACAGGTACTTAGATGTGTATCATCCTGGAAATGCAGTGTGTGATTATATATAGTTAAGGCTAATAGTTAATCCAAAGTGCTTCAATCACTTCTGCCTTCAGTTCAGAATGGGCATTGATTATAAGATTATACTTTTCTCACCAGACAGTTAAATTGAATTCCATATATAACCCTCATATTTAAACCCAGGCTGCCTCACTTGAAACTTTTTTTTACAAGGATCTCAGTATCTACAGTATTGGAAAAGCACTATCTTTTTGTCTGTCTACTTTCCCACCAACCTATCATTTAGCATTATATGTAGAGCACTAGGTAGGAAAGTGTGATTGATCCTAACCCATTATGTTGCAAAAGTAATGAAACAGTGCCTACATATATCACTGCTTACAGTCTTTTTCACTAGAAAGAGGAAAAAAAATAGAATAAGCCATTTTCTTATCTTGCAATATTGGACAACTATTGTCCAGTCCCTAGCCTTTCCTGTCTAGGAAAGATTTCAAAGATTATGATGAAATATCATTTCTGAGACTCTGGATAAAGCAGATTATCTTGAAACTTTTCAGTTAGACTTTTGATCTGATTGTGTGATGGAAACTGGAAACATTATGGATTATTTTTGAGTGGAAGGAATATTGTTTTCTTGGACTTTCAAACTATGAAACCCATTAACCATAGTATCCTCTTAGATTATCTTTGAGGGCCTGGATTGTTTTGCAATGCTTCTAATTATTCTCATTTGGTAGTTCTTGAGGTCATTGATAAGTTCAGAGTGAGGTTTCACCAATATATAGATGGTATATCCACCTGTATATTTTCACACTAGGCTAGGGGTATCAAACTCAATTTCATTGAGGGTTGCATCAGGGGTTGTGTTTGATCAGGGGGTGGGCATGGCCAGGATGGGTGTTGCCAGCTTGACATCACTCGTGTCGGAGGCGCCTGTGGTGGCCTGAGCACTCTGCCAGCAAAAACGGGCTCCTGATCTCCGTTTTCGACTGGGATGGCCTCCTGCAACTCTCTGCCAGTGAAAATGGAGTTCCATTTTCATTGGCAGAAGTTACAGGAGGCCATCCCAGCTGAAAATGGAGATTGGGAGCCTGTTTTCACTGGCAGAGGCACCATGGGTCAGTTCTTCGCTGTTTCCAGAGCAGCCCCATGGGCTAGATTTAAGCATCCCGTGGGCTGGATCTGGCCCATGATCCTTGAGTCTGGCACCCCTGCACTAGACCAAGCAGAAGATATAATGTATGTTCTTGACTGGTGTTGGAAGCTGGGGACAGAATGGAATAAAAGTAGCTGAATCTAGTTTTATTATTAAGATGAAATTGCAGTCTATTCAAAAATCATCTGGCTCATTGTGAACTTGTTATGTGGCTTTGGGAAGAATGGAAGTTCCACAATCTTTGATTGTCTCTGATTCATTTTTCACTTGAATACTTTAAACTGCTGATGGGTGTGAGCTCTTATTTCGTCTAAGCACTGTATTGGATACCTATGTTTCTGGATATAGTTCTGCTATTTTGACCTTTAGAGCTTTGAATCCAGGATACTTTAGGAACATCTTCAAGTCATCTGTCTTTGGGCTATGCAATCTTTTAAGGAAGGAATGCTTCAAATACTTTTTCCTTTCAAAATGTTAAACACGTGGGAACAAAAAATAGGATTTCTCCTTGGCTGCCTCAGCTCCTTGGAGAAGCTTGCCCAATCCCAAAGTCTGGACAGCCTCTCTCTTTAACTTTTAGGAAAACTATAAAGACCATGCTTCTTCAAAATGTATTATGAGCTTGGCTAAATGTTGATGTCTATTTAATGTAGTGTTTATTTTCATTTAAAATTTTAATGTAATGTTATTCTGTTCTCAGACCTTTGAGATAGGTCAAGAAACAGACTTTAGGGATTTAGGGAATGCTTTACGGATTTTAGGAATGCTACCTTATTGTTATATACAAAATTTTGAAACCCTGTCCAAGTTTTTTGCTGTCCCATCTAATACTAAACAAAATCAAGGCAGGATTATTTTGAGTTTCTTTCTCACACTAACTTCAGTCTCTGTACTGCGTAATCTCTTACTTAAGACCCTCCAAATGGCTTTCAGCTCTAAGTTACTTTAGAGCTCTAAATTTATTAGAACTATCAAAAATGTATGGAAAGAGGCAGGATACAAACACTGGAATAAAGAGATGTGAACTGAGGAGAGTTGAGTTTTAAGTGGATGGCTATATACATTTTTTAAATAAGTAAGTGAAATATCAATGCTAAGAATGTTATATGGAAAATAACTCTCATGACACAGGATATGGTCCCATTGTCATAATGTTTTCTTGTGGAACATCAACACCACTAAACCAATTATGCTTTTACAACTAGGCCATCAAATAACCATAATGTCAGATATTTAATTTGGCATTAAAATATATATTACAGATATGTTGCCATATTCAATAAAAACAATTTTAGTTATGATAATTTAGTTTTAGAGATTTTAGTTATGATATTCTGACGTCTGACACTTTGGAAGATATCAGCCTTTTAGACATAATCTGTTCAAAAAAGAAAAAGGGAAAAATAACTTTGTTTTGAAAGTTGTAGCATAATCTTTCCAGTCCTCAATTTATAACCAGTTGTTTAATGACCACTCAATGTTCCATAAAGCACTTCTGGCCATCGTAAAACATCACTCTTGCCACTCCAGTAGTCACATCATTGTTTTCTGGGTGCTTATAAACGTGTCACATTTAGGATTGCTTGCCAAAGATTCTGCGATAGAATGATCTTCATTTGCAATCTTCTTTGCCACTTCCCCAGAAAATTAGTGGAGAAGCTGGCAGGAAAGATTGTAAATTGCTGCTGCTTGCCCAAAGATTTTTCCTCTGCTCCATGCATGGAATGGGAGGGGAACACTTGCTCTTGGTTACAGAAATGAAGTTCAAATCCTACTTCATTTCTCCAACTTAGCACAGGAATTCCCATCCTAAAAATATAATTTTAAAAAGGCAAACTTAAAGCCAATTTACATTTATAAACATGAACTCTAGAGAGGCAATAGTGGCTTTCCATAGATTGTGCAGAAAGAAATGATTTTGGAATGGCAGCTGAACTGAGGAGTTTTGATTGGTTTTGTATCAGAACATTAATTGCTTCACATGTCTGTATCCTTTCTGAAAAATTGGGAGTAATGAGTCTTCTCCAACTCTCAGGTATGCTCTGAGGATAACATCCTTAATGTCTGTGAGGCACTCCAATGGCATGGTAGAAAATGAAAAAGACAAAAGGTGATTGTTAAAGCAGGAGTCAGACGAAATCATAAAGATTGCTCATCGAACTGACAATGGCAAAAATAATGTAGAAGAAAATAGTTTTTTTTAAGCTTCTTCAAAGTCTGCAGCTTTCCATTTCTCAAAGGGGGAGCTCCTGAAGGTGAGTGGAAAATAGACTTTGAAAAGAAAAAAAACTAGACCAAGCCAAAGACTTCCCTAATCTGTGCATCACGCGTTTCAGTCAAAATTTACTACAATTTTATCTGATTCATTCACAATTATTTTGATTGTAAATTGTTTCAATACAACAGTGACCAACAGAGAAAATAGCATATAAATATTTAAATAGTGAAATGATTCGTAAGATGTAAAATTCCTATCCTAAAAAGATTTCACCCTGAATACCTACAAATTGACAAAAGTGTGCTTCTTGAAAGCTATCTCCAATATTTCAACATGGGAAAGTTGGATTTGTTGTTCTCATACTGGCAAGCATCCATTATTAGGAAAATCCCTGTACAGGTACTGCTTGACTTATGAGCACAATTGGGACCTGAATCTCCATCACTCTAAGAATCACACCTGATTTTATGACCTTTCTGGCTTGGTTGTTAAGTGATCACACTGTTGTTAAGTGATTCCAGCTTCCCCATTTGACTGTGATTGTTGAATTGGGAAAGTTGCAAATGATGATCATTTGAGCTGCAACCATACTAGCCAGTTGACAAGCACCTGAATTCTGATCATGTGACTATGGGAATGTTGTGTTGATCAGAAATGTGAGGAACAGTCATATGTCACTTTTTTCAGCATTGTCATAACTTTGAATGGTCATTAAACAAATGGTTCTAAGTCAAGGACTACCTGTAGTGAACCATCAATGATTGCAAGTCAAGGTGCTGGTTGTCACCTTTAGAGCCCTTCATGGCTTGGGACCAGGTTATCTGAGGGATTGTCTCTTGCCGGTCACATCTACTGGACCCATCAGAGCTGGGAGGCAGGGAATGTTGCGGGTCCCATCCCGAGAGAGATACACCTGGTGGGACCCAGAAGGGTCTTCTCCGTGGTGGCTCCCCACAGAAATTAGAATGGCCCCCACTCTTAACACTCTTCCGGAAGGCGCTGAAGACCTTGTTCTGCCAGCAGGACTAGGGAAACCAGAGCGGGATGGAGCCCATTAAATGGCTCGTGTAAGGTGCTGGGGCAGGGGGTAATTTTAGTATATTAATTTATTATATGACTCTTCTTTTATTGGTTTTATTGGTTTTATATGGGATTTTATATTCTGTAAGCTGCCTTGAGTTGCCATGTGCATTCGCAGATAGATAGATAGATAGATAGATAGATAGATAGATAGATAGATAGATAGATAGATAAAACAAACCATTGCCTGGAAAAGTTTTGTAATGTAAATGGTAAGTCTTCCATTCCCTACTTTCAGGGTTAGTCCTGGTGTCTGTACACACTCACTTGGTCAGCCAAAGAGGTGGAGAGCATGCTCATTAGCTCTCTTTCAGCTGTGAGTCTCCACATCTGCTCCCATTTCATCTTGCGCAATTTATCCAGTAGTAACAGAATAACTCCTGGAATAGATAAGCAATGCAAACAAAGAAAAAGGTGAGCTGCAGTGAAAATAGCAAAAAACAAGTCCTTCGTGCTTCAGCATGGTTCTATCAGGATTAAAACAGAAGCTTTATTAACTGTAAACTATGAGCAGTTTCATCATGCTGAGGACAAAAAGGAGGGGGGAAAGTTAACCTAAGAAACCTCACAAATTAGAAGCATTCTTTAATAAACAATTGGATCTCTTTCTGTCAATCTACCTGTCAAATAAAACATAATAGTTTCCAATTATATGTGCATCTTGGGGTTTTAAATGGCAGAAATATGTGCGTGCCAGAAAGCAAACTTGGTGTTTTCAGATGGAGAGTTACAAGCAGTAGCAATCAAATGACACTGTAAAGGAAGCCGATCTTTTCCACTTAATTGATCTTTTCCTGGTTAAAAAAAGAAATAGAAAAATGCAGGCCGTTTGCAAAAGGAAGGCTCATCTTAAAACACCCAGTATTTTCAGAAGGGGAAAAAAAAACATTTTAACCATTCCATCAACAATCACTCCTTTATCTAAATTAGGCAAAGCTTTTGAGAAAGATGTATTTTTCATATGTCCCTACCAAAAGTTAATAAAGGGACCAATATAAATATCAGAGTAAGTTATATTGGATAAGGTGACTGTTTTAATCGCAATACAGAAATCTTTACGTTAATTAATTATATTGAATGCAGAATTCATTATCACGAGCACAACATTTGTTACAGTCGGTTTCCTCTCCATCTGGACTACCTGTTCTACACATGGAAAAGATTAGCAGATCAAAGAACTTTAATACATACTCGCACATGTCTTCACTAAAATTTTAAAGTTTCACAAGACTGACATAATAGGATGTATTCACCAATAATACTTCCATGTTTATACTGGATTTGCTGCTGATACAAAAGAGCTAAACTCAGAGAGCACCAAGTATCCCTCATTTCAACCGTGAGCTACAAATATTGTTCTTTAATGTTACCATACCAAAAGGTGCTAGAATCCTGAAGCACCTTATCCTGAACATCAAGTAAAAATATGGTAACAGGATGCTTTAAGCAGTGAGTTTGGAGAGACTTCTTGGTGACTTCATGAATGCCCCCTGAATTTATTATGAAAATAAATACCACAATGATTCACCAGGTTTTTTTTTAAAAATGTAATATTTCAACTATCTTATTTGTTTTTTTCCTGCTGCAAAAAAGGATTTGTGGAAGATGGGGGAGGGATGAATCCCTTTATAATATTCTGTGATGAAATCTTAACCAGCCTTTTTCAACATGGAACAATTGATTCTTTTTGCTGTTGTTTAATGCTCCGAAAGGGAACTTTAATCCTGCCTGGAGTTTGCATAGATGGCTAGAATCAGAAAGACTATTTGTACCCAAAAATATCACAAAGGAATTATCCCTGAGATTGAAGGTCAGGGTAAAGCAGAATCTTCTCTCTTCTATCACAGATTTAGATTAGGGATAAAAAAATGTCCCTTCCTACTTGTGGATTACCTTGAGACAGGCAAGGATTTAGTTAATCAGAATGTAATACATTCAAAAGGGGAGAAAATGAACCTTCCTTCCCTCCCACTCTATGGAAATAGTTTTTAATTTTTATCTGTGAAACAAGAAAAATGATCTAATAACCATTTCTTTAATATAGCTGCCTTGGAGGCATTCACTATATCTCCACTTCTTTCAAGCAGGCAGATAATCCTGTCCTGGCTAAAGAGATTAAAGGGTTATCAACCAAGACATCTGACAGATGACCAAAAAGGATTTAAAAACAAATATCTGAGAACAAACTACTAATAAATTGGATGATACAAGACTAGAAGTGTGCTCACAATCACTCAGAGGTTTAATTTATACTCATTCTTAAATAAATATATAAATAGCTGTACTCTTGAATCAAAGTTTTGTTTTAACATTATCAAATCCAGGGCTTTGAGGATCAAAAATGAGCATCGCTACAAAGAACATAAGCAGCCATATTTTTTTCAGCAGTTTGCAATGTTTATTTTCACAAAGAAAGAAAGAGAGAGAGGGAGAAAAACAGAGAGAGAGAGAAACAGAGAGAAAGAAGGAGAAAAATTTTCTAATAGATATTAACAAGATTAGGGAATGTATGCTGGGGTTGGGAAGCAAATTAATTCTAAACATTTAATAGCAATAGCACTTAGACTTATATACCACTTCATAGTGCTTTATAGCCTTTTCTAAGCCCTCTCTGTATAAATGTCAACATATCGCCCCCAACAATTTGGGTCCTCCTGGGTGTATTGCTCAGTGTATACCTGCATATACTTATATACAGCGCTTTTTTTCGGCACCAAAAGGTGCTGGAACGCTCCCCCCGTCGCGCGCTAAAAAAACCCGGAAGTAATAGCGCGCGATTGGTCGAGACGCGTCACGTGACGCGGACTCGTAAAAGGTGCCGGAACGCAGTACCGCTGCATTCCGGCAGAAAAAAAGCCCTGGTCCTTGACTTTCAACAGTTCTTTTAGTGACCATTTCCCCTTATAACAGCACTGAAAGAAACATGTCACCATTGATCACACTTATGACCCCTGCAGCATTTCCTGTGGTCACGTGATAAAAATTCAGCCACTTGGCAACTGACTCATATTGGGGTGGCCCATCAGCTACCAGCAGAGCTAGCGTCAGAGTCAGATGAGGAGGGAGTGGGGGAGCCTGGGCCAGCTTCGGAGCTTTTGGAAGACTCTAATGAGGAAGCAGAATCAGAGGCAGAGGCAAAGCTGGGGCCTTGGGCCTGAACTGAGTGATGGGGAGGAACAAATGGGGCCTATCCCAGATGCACGTATGCATAGAGAGGAGAGGAGAGCAATGGAAAGCAATAAGCCGGCTCTCAGGGAAAAGAAGTCGTAGACACTAGCCAGCCCCTCCCTGGCTGGGAAATAAGTAGTAGGGGTTTGGGAGTGGCCTGTTGTCACAGGCAACCATTTGTTTTCCAGTGTACATCAATCAAGTTGGATTCCTTTGCCAGAACCAGGTCTGTTGGGACTAACTGCTCTGTATTTGAGGTGCCAACTGCATCCCCCTGCTGGGAAACAATAGGGAGTGAATTTGCCTCAGCTGGTGAGAACAGGAACTGTTTCTGCTTGGCTTAATCATGGAAGAAATTATGTTGAGTTCTCATTTGAACAAAGACTGTTCGTGCCCTGTTTCAGAAGGGGAAAAGACACTCATTTGTGACTCATTATTGTTGCTTTTGTCTATCTAACACAGGGGTGTCAAAGTCACGTCATCCTGGTGGCATCACGTGATATATCAGGACTTTTTTCCCTTTCGCTAAACTGGGCGTGGCCAGCGCGTGTGACACATCCGGCCTGTGGGCGGGAGTTTCACAGCCCTGCTGTAAAATGGATAAAGACAGTTCTTGCCCTGTTTTAAAAAGGGGGTTGTTTTACTCACAAGTAAGTGGTTTCTCGTTGCTTGTGAAGGCTGGGTCAGAACACATATTTATGACAGGCACGGTGTCCTAGAGTCATGTGATTCCCCTTTTGCGACCTTCTGACAAGCAAAATCAATGGGGAAGCGGGTTTCACTTAACAGCCATGTGTTACTAACTTAACCACTGCAGCGATTCGTTTAACAACGG
>JAOYMU010000283.1:19088953-19099803 GCA_025802295.1 Psammodynastes pulverulentus
TCCTAGAAGAATGAAATATTCTAGGAAATATTAAAAAGGCAGAATATTATACCTCCCTGGATGAGAAAAGGAGAAACTTGCTCTTGGAAAGCAGCCCCCACCTTTATTAATAGCCCCAGAAAGACTGGGCCATCCTATCTACAAGACAAAAGACCTTCACCCTCAGGACATAATAGGATTAGCCCACTACCCATCTCACCACATAGCACCTGGGAAGATTGTATCACCCAGCAAGGTTCAACTAAGCCTGGGACTCAAGACGACCTATAAAGTTAACCCTGCATGACCCCATGGGAGTCTGACAACCAATCAGAATACATTTCTTTCACAGGAACAGGAAGCAAGTTCAAAGCCTAAGAGACGTTATAAATATATCTTACTCTCCACTCCATGTGGTCAACTACCCAGGACTTCAAACCATGTGGTTCTGTCCACCATTAAACCATCTTTCCAAGTAGCCTCCATGTTTCCAGTGTCTTTCTCCCCACTTGGAACTGAACCCAGGTGGACGTTTCTTCCAACAGTACATATGTGAAGAAATCTATATCTTGCCTTTCCAGTTTTTCCAGAAAGATGCTGACAATATAAAAATGAAGCAAACAAAAAGTATATCCCAAAATGAAATTTTATCTGAAGGATGAAACACTATTTATTCACCAGTTCAGGAAACTATAAGAATAAAAATGGAGTAAGGATCTTCTAAAATGGGAGAGAGCAGCTGCCCTAATCCCCTGTGGGGATATAATATTTGGGAACAGCTTTTTATTTTGTGCAATTATTTTGTAAATTCAATTTTTAAAAAAAAAAATTAATACTGGTCAAAGAATGTAATGAAGGATCATACTACCAAAATACTATTATCAGACTTTCCTAGAAGTTTCAGAACCTAAACAGGACCACAAAAAGCCTTTTTCTGATGCCTTAACCAATCACGTCTAAGAAAAGTTTCTTCTTCATGGCCAGATTTGTGTATGATTGCTTGTTTATCCCATGGTTTTGTCCTTCAATTCTGGCTATATGCTTTCAATGCCTTAAAGCAATTGAAGAGAGCTGTCTAATATTGGCTTCAGCAATTACTCTGAGACATAATGTGGTTTGTTTAGTTTATTTTGAAGTAGTGCACTGCATGAACCCAGCTATTTTGATTTGTAAATCATGGCTTATGTTTTAGCATAAAGTGTCAACCAAGTCATAACGGCTGTTCATCGGTGATAAAAACAAGCCACAGATTAGCACAATCTGTGCCCAATGTGTCAACTCAGCCAATCATTGTGTGTATTTTTTTAAAAAACTGTATGTCTCCCATTGTGAACCAACTGTACTAAAAGAGAATAGCCAGGGATCATTTTTTCAGATGATAACGGGAATAATTATGTTAAAAATAAAACATGTCAGGTGCCTATAGCTAGTTACCTGCAGAGAAATGTTTGAACAATTAGCATGTTAATGAAAACAAATCTCAGCACGGCATAGGAACTCAGCAATGAATTCATTACCAAAAATGAATTACAAATTTTCATCTTTGACTACCACTCTCCCAGTTACTCTTACATATGTGTCATAAAGTCCACTGCTCCACAGTGGAGTTAATCAACTTTATTAGAGTAGAGCCTTTTGAGTATAAAACATCCATTAGTAAAAGCATCATGTCAGAATTCAACTAAATAAAGTATAGAAGCTTTAGGAATGCCATCTTTATTAATAATTGGTTCAAATACTAGAAATAAAAAGTAGCTATTAATAAAAATTTCCTATGACACAGCCTCAGAAATCATTATTTTCATAAATATATTAAAGACTAAATAATTAGTATTTTAAAAGTAGTGTTTAAGCCTATAATAATATCCCCAAATTTAGTATATGTCTGCTTCTAATTTGCCAATTCTTTTGTAGATAGTAAAATAAAATATTTTGCTTCTGTTATCAAAGTGTAGCCCCTCTCTAAATCACAGAAAGAAGAATCTTTCATTCTGTATCCCTCTTTGCAGGTTTTAAAGCCAATGGCTTTGGCATCAGAAAAGGGAGTTTTGGCCACCAGCAAAAACTGACTACTCATTACAGGCCTCCTTCATTTTGAATCATATTTACTCTCACTCTTTAATTTCACACTTCTGCTTCTCATTAAAAATTCTGCTTCCTCCCACACTTTAATTGAACTCCCAAAGCAAAACTATATTTTCTACCTGAAAAGTCCTTCAAAAACATACAAAAAAGAAGACAGAAACTACTGCATTTAAAAAAAAATGGTTGAATGCTTGCATTTTGATCATTTCACAGTAGCATGACAATTAAAATAAGGACATGTTCAATGAAAACTGGAAACTAAAGTGTCAGATATGTTTTAATTCAGATTTTTACAATGAGGAAAAAGTACACCTTGATTCCCTAAATTCCTCTTCTATTTCCATTTCAATTTTATGGTTCTATAATTCCTGAATTAAATACTCATATAATTTGTTTACAGCCCTAAGAGCTCACAGCATATTATACTCCTATTTTCTTTCTCACCAATGAAGAGGTTACTACTGGTCCACTGTCTGAAAGCAGAAGTCATAATTGGTGAACTTCCATAATCAGTGAAACAGCATAGGCTATGTTCAATCCCTGACCACTCCAGTATTGAACAGAGTTGTGACATTTCTGGTTTTGAAAACCGACCCTATAAGAAATTTATATATCAGCAAAGCTATTTCCTACCTATATTGATTGGAAAGTAGCATGTGTACCTCAGAACCTGAAGACAGCAACCAGTTAAGAAACAAACCCAATTTACATCTAAAATGATCTAGCTTACTCTGTAGAACTTCCTTAATTAAGACATCATTAACCTGACATGAACTTCATGCTATAACAAGTAGTTGTGTTTCCTAAATGTTCAAGGAACAGTAAGACCAAACAATAGAATTCCCTATTGTTGTGACTTTTTCTCACAGAGACAGACTTGGTTGATGTATTGACGTATTGCTGTCAACTAAATGCTTCAGGTTTCCTTGCAAAAAAGAAAAGCACCCATATTCCTATCGGGAGGAAGGAAACTTTTTATCCATACCTACAGAAAGAGAAAAAAAAATGTATTCTGGCTTGGAAATATCCCTAAGGCTATTCTGAGCATTCACATAGCCAGAAGGAAGAAATCAAAAGGTGTTAGATCTTTCCTGGAGAAACTTTTATAATATATTTAATGATTCAATTAAGCTGATCTCAATAGGATTTCATATTCAGTTTTTTGAAAATAAAGTGATGGTATTTTCGTTACTCTTTTTCTGTCAAATCAGTGTTACATTTGATTTGTTTTAAACTGCTACATTTTATTAGGACTAATAATACAAGAGCTGGAGCTATTCCCTCCCTTCTCTATTCTGGCACAATTTGTTTGTATTTCTGCCTTTTCAAGGGGCTTCTGAGTTCCTTCTAGTCTAATGCTATATTGTTTGACAGCTATTCTAATTCATGGAGCAGGTATCTGATAAGCCTTACCTTTCTTTTACCAGCCCCCTCTGTTCCCAGGAGATTTATTTCTTTGTTCCTTCTAAGAGCACTGAGTCAAACAATACATTTCAATTTTGAACAGTTTTCTTTACAGTGACATATGCTGACTTTGTCAATAATCCATCCTTTGCTATCTTGGAGAAGTTGAACTGTCGCACAAAATGACCTCTTGTTCCATGTTTCAGAAAAATGCCGTTGCGTTTACTGCTACCTCCTCTCCAATCTTCCTTTCATTCACTTGCTTTTTTAGCTCATCTCTATATCCTTTTTTATTCTTTCTCAGCCATATAAGCTAAAAAAAAAAGGTTTTAATAGCTTTGTGGAACTGAAAAATGAGAGCTTGAGCTGACTAAAACATAGAAGAATAATGCATGAGTGTATTGTAAGCACGCAAGACTGTCAAGAGTAACTGTTCAGAGTAATGTCAGCTATTATACTTGAACTCAAGTTAAAGCAATATCAGAGACTGTCAAATAAAATAGCTGTTTCCATGGGATCCTCCCCATAACTAACCACCTCTGCAGTCTAAGAGAGGAAGAGGAAATCGGGGAATGGAAATCTGCTTAGCAGGACTTTTCTTTTTAATATTTAAGTTATTTTTAGTAGTGAAGTATCGA
This sequence comes from Psammodynastes pulverulentus, assembly GCA_025802295.1. NCBI lineage: Eukaryota > Metazoa > Chordata > Lepidosauria > Squamata > Psammodynastidae > Psammodynastes > Psammodynastes pulverulentus. Next base: position 19,093,060 of record JAOYMU010000283.1, read on the forward strand.
AAACTGTAACAGCAAGAGGGAAAAAAAAGATAAATAGTGTTTATATAGTAAAGAGAAAGAAATCCCAGATATCTCATGGTGATTTAAACTAAACCTGACAAAAGAAAATAAAACTAATCCTAGAATTAGTTCCTAGGACTGCAGAGACCTTGGAGACTGATAAAGCCTCTCAGCTGCACTGTTTTAATTAATACATGTTTCAACTGTAACATTGTCAAGCAAGGTAAATAGCAACAGCACTTAGACTTATATACCGCTTTATAGTGCTTTACAGCTCTCTCTAAACGGTTTACAGAATCAGCATATTGCCCCCACAGTCTGGGTCCTCATGTAAGTTATATTTAAAATGTAAGTTATATTCAAAACACAATCTCTTAAAATCTGTAAAATCAAATAATTCAAAGTATTGATCCCTTGTTTGGTGCAGGCATTCTAAGAAAATATTTTCCATAGTACTGTATTTTCAAATGCAGATAACTGCACATTAATTTTTCATGTGATTCAGGGTCAAAATATAACCACTTAAGTATCTTTTATTGCACAGGATGTTATATTTATGCAGATCACCTGCAGAATCTATGTGTCTGTGTGTGTTTCTGTCTGTGTCTGTCTGTGTATCCATCCATCATCTATCTATCTATCTATCTATCTATCTATCTATCTATCTATCTATCTATCTATCTATCATCACAGGGGTGTCAAACTCACGTCGTCACGACATCATGTGATGTATTGGGACTTTTTCTCCCTTGGTTAAACCAGGCATGGGCGTGGCCAGCACGTAACATATCTGGTCCATGGGCCAGGAGTTTGACAGCCCTGATCTATCACATGCATGTATGTGAAACAGGGAGAACCAATCAATCTCAATCATTTCAATCTTAAACTGTTTTTCCTCTTCTGGATATGAGAGTGATCTGTCTGTGACATCTGTCACCCCATTGATACCACAGTTAATTCAGCTGATCTGGCTAGCTAGGCAGGTGTGCCCTTCCTCCGTTACCACTCCATTTTTATTCTTCCATGAACTGTGTGCTCATGGAAGAGACAACTAATTTAGGGAGGAGCGTATTTAGTTAAGGGTATGATATCTGTGCTCACCTTCTAGAACCTACAAATAAATCTTTCCCCCCACCCATTTGCCTGTTCCTTTCCTAGTCTGGAGATATAACAATGCATCTCAATGGCTTTGTTTGATCAGCAGTGCTTGTTCCTACCTAACCAGCCTCAATCCTTATTACATTTGAAGTCACTTGCTTGTTTCTGTGGCAAAGAAAGAATGTTATTGGTTAGACAAGCATGTGAACTGGTTTAATAGCAAATGAGAGAGAATCAGTTTGATTGGTATTTATTAATTCAACATTTTTTAATCAAGTGATTTTGACTACTCAATAGGGATGCAAAATAAATAAGTATATTTTTTATGATATAACAAGTGATACAGTGTTCTTGTAATAGGAGAAAAGCACACGGGAATTAAATATAATTATAATCTGCCATAATGTGTCTTATTTTAAAATATTTTATATCATACTAAAGACATTTTAAATGTTGCACATTCCCTGCTGATGTGCCTGCAGCACTGTAGGCAGAAAACAAATTAGCAATAAATATTTTTGGTACTCTTGTACCTCAACCGTGCTAAGCTGATTGGATTTACCTATTACACATTACTAAAATAGTATTTATTTTGTTTGTAATTGTAGGTTGCAATATATATTGTGACAATACAGCTAATTATGGCCTGTGCAACAAATGGTTAATAACAAGGCTTACAGCCAGGGAAAAATGTCCCAAGTTTATTTAAAAAAAAATATTTAAGACACTTAAACAAATAAATGATTACATGAAAAAAAAAAAGGATGAGAAAATACATGGTGGGTGGAAAATAAAATATCAGTAAATATACTTTGATCTCTCTTCAGATCCTGTAAATCTCTCTCCATTTGCAAGTTTAAATTTGTGAAGTTTAGAATGTATATTATGGGCAAAACTGAATGAGGACACCACATTGTTTATTGCCTTTCCATCATAGGAATAGATGGGCTATTTGTTGCCTTCTAGGTGTCAAATACCAGGCAAAATTACTGTGGAATATAATAATACAATTCTTTCTCCACTCTGCATAACAATTGATTATGCTAAATGTCAGGGTTTCATAAAATGGATAGAGTACTCTTTCATTTTCCTATGCCCTAGGAACCATTTCAATTAGTGTTTTGCATTTTTGGTTAAATGGTTGGTGCTCCTGAAAAATCAGACAGGACTATTGATGACTGCATGTACATTTATGCCTGTCATATTGCTCTACTGCTAGTAATAATTTGTAGCTGTTCTAAGAACCACCCTATAATTTTTGGAATTCTGATATAAAACAAATAAATAGATTTTATCCACTCACTTAATCCACTGTCTTCCCCTTCTATTCTTCGCTTAACTTTATCAAGCAATGCCTTTTTTGTATACCATCTCTACTTGTTATCCTCATTTAAAATATTGAATTTATATTTTATGATCATCACCTCAACAGAGAAGGCTGTTTTTATTTGATGGAGTAGGTCTTCTAGCAATCCATAATAACTGTCTCCAAAACCATAAAATGAAAGTATTTATAATCTTCTTACACCTTTACATCATAATATAAATAATGACATTAATCTAATTGTGTATTAGCTTTTTCACAATAGCAAATCTATTTCACAGAGACTGAAGAAATTCCTTGGTGAATATTTCAATTGTCACAAAGACTGGTTGGTGGTACAAAGTTATTTAACAGGAACATTTCCTTTAGAAATGGATCTTTCCCCAGCTGCTGTCTGTTTTATTTAAAATGCTAACAGAATATAAGTCACTAACTTGCCACCTAAAATATGAGATGGAACTGATTTAGATGCCTATGGGTATGTTCTTTATCCACCTGGTATGTCTGCTCACATTTCACATACAAATCAGTAGAGAAGCCTGTCCCTCCCCATAAATCAAGTTACAGAAAGCATGCTTCTTTTTTCAATGGGGGAAGGGAATTTGACAGCTTGGCATTAGATTTATTTGGACCCCTTATTATGATCTTATCACTATGCTGAAAATATACCATCCATATTTTGATGCTTCTAAATTTTGTAGTAGATCAGGGATTTGAATCCAATTCTTCCTGTTTTAATAATAGTCTTGTCACTTAATTACAAACATAACTCCGGCTGTAACAATTGATATTTTATGTCTGTATTATTGTGGTTAACAAGTAACGGCAAATAATCAAGCTAGAAAGGAAGGTTAACTCCAGAGACGTGAAATGTTGTACATCTGAGAAAATTCTATAATAATCTTTACAATATGAACTGACCACTAGGAAGCAAAAAGGCATTCTCATTTCATATTCTGAATTATGAAGAGATGTTATAAAGACAAAATTATTAGATGTAGTAGATCCCCTTTTTGACTACAGCTTTTTTAAAATCAGTGATGTCATCAAAGTAAACAAACCTCATGTGGTGTTGACATCATCAGTCAGGGCCCTAATCAGAAGTGACCCACATATCTCCCAGACCTGTGATATGATGTGCATACCCACCAACCCCAAATCTGATAGTTTGGTTTGAATATGCATAAAATTAGGTTCAGGGTTAAACTAATCATGCACCTAGGATTGACTCTCACACTTTTCTTGATGTGGTTAGTTTCAACCCATCATATCTGGTTAAGGTTATGACCTTGTGATTTCTGCATCACAGTGAGGGTGAAGAGTTAGGTAGGTCATATCTAGGGAGAAGGGTTATGGATATCATATCTGGAAGGGGATGTAGCTATGTACTTTATTTCCAGTTAGGGCCATGACTTGGTGATGTCAGTACCGTATGGTGTTTGATTTCTTTGATGACATCACTTATTTAATGAACAGCTAGGCTGTCATCAAAAAAGGGGTACACTATATCTAGTATTATTTGAATGCATTTAATTTGAAACAGAATTCACATATTTAAAAGGTAACAATCAATGCTTACGGTAAATATAAAACAGTTATAAAACAGCAAGATGTTCAATCAACCTATAACCATTAGTTGTCCAACAACTCATTTTGTGGGATCAAGTTTCAAGCAGCAATTTAATATTTATGAATGCAGGTTTTGAGTATATGAGCTTAGAAGGTTCTTATCACCTTTTACTGAATGGAATTTTTTTTCAGAAAATGACTGGAACTAAAGCTAAATGTTTGAAGAGGATACAGTGCAGAAGAAAGAAAAAAGTCAGTCAAAACACATTGCTCTGTATTTGTTTATACACTGAATAGATGATTGTGCTGTAGAAAAAAACAGAAGGAAAACAATATATTATTGAACTTTCTAGCTTGTCATAATTTGGCCTTGGTGGCAATCACACTCCTGGCTTTTAGAGGGTACTCATATGCTTCAGGAGATGATTGATTCCACATTCACAGCAGATATTTTTCTTTAAAATAGTATATCTTTCACAATTTCAGGTATCATCGTAGTCAGAAACAACCTTTCTTTCAGGATGCTATTGAACATACCTGTATTGTAACCTCTTCCAAGAGCTGGCCAGGGACGGTGATTTTTCCAGAGGTTTCCTAGGTACCAGTCACTCTGGTTCTCTACCAAACCAAGAACCTGCTGGCCTAAAAATGCACAAATAAACAAATCAAATCAAAAGTCAAAAATTGACTTGTAGGGAGATACTCATAATATATAGACAACTAGATGCAAAAATGTGCATACTGCACATTTTATATATGAAATGTAAATCTGTTTAATGTAATTACAATTTAGAATTGACTTAGAAATATGAGTTATATATTCAACAAAATAAAATACATTAAAAAAATGCAAGTCCCCACAATTATGTGATAGTAATAAATAAGATACTTATTGAGAACTATCCTGAGCATGTTTTTATGGAAGATATGAATATATGAAAATCTTTCAACCTTTCCCCGCAAAGTTAATCAAATATCATTTAATGATTTATATAACAAATTTTCCTCATTCAAGAAAATTTTAAGTTTCTCCAAAACTGTTTAAAAAATAGAGTTAATATTTTACTTTTGAGATACTTAAAAATATTAATCAGTTCTTTGTAGTAACTACACCAACCTCCAACAACAATCAGTGATAAAATGAATTTGTAATATTTTCCAAATAGTACAATTCTATTTACAACTATTAATAAATCCTTCTACTAAGGACAAAAAATTAGAGAATTAATTTATCTCACTTCTCTCTCTCCCTCTCAACAAGTATTAAATAATCAAATTAAGTTACAATTTAAAAATTCAGATACATAAGATACTATATTTAAAACATAGCCAACTAAGCATATGTGTTACATTAATTTTTTCATCAAAACATCAAAACACTGCATAAACTTGGATCATTACAATCTATATTCCATGGGTTCCTCAAAATTGTAATTGATTAAATCTCACTTTTGTTATTCATCACATCAGTATGACAGTTTAGAAGTTTTAGACATTTGCCCCCAGTTTTTCCATTATTGTAGAAAGCAGAATAATATAGTTTCTTATTATAATTGCATATAGTCATATTAGATTATTTGGTTCCCTGAAAGAAGTACCCCTTCGATTTTTTTTGGGCTTAAACTCAGCATGGTAAACAATTGGCAACAGCAGTGAGATGTCTGGACTTAATTTATTTTTATAAGCATCCCAGACTCCTAAAGAAGTGTGGGATTAATATTTTATCTTTAATTAAAGCGTTTCTTGTTTTTTCCCCTCTTTGGGTCAATGAGGTATGTTAAAAGAGAAAAGTTGATTTTACCATGTTTTGAATTAAGCCATTCTACCTGAATTTCAAGGTTAAATAAATGGTAGCAACTGTGCTCAGAAAATGACTTGCAGTGCATGCTGCATCTATATTGCTCAAGCTACAAAATCACTTAATGGGATCCCACCAGGGACTTATTATTCAAGCCATGTTGAACTCTTCTCAATATATGTTTGAAAATCTGTAAAGTTCTCATTGGAAATTTTTTTTATGAATTGATTCCAAACTTTGGAGGAAGGATTTAGTTTATCCCAATCACTACTGCCTTTTATTTTTCCATCAGAATTTCATAGCTTGTTTTAAATGGATTCTTTTAAGTAGTAAGAAAAATCAATACAGATATTTATCTTTTATTTTTCAGAAGAAAATACTGACAATTGCTCTGTTTAGCAATAGGGGTGCTTTATCTTGTCTGATAAGGATAGATAGTCCCGTGAACATACCTATGGACTCATCAAATTGAATTATGAGCCATCAAGTTGGTGTCAACAGTGTCGACATAGATAGATTTTTCTCCTAATCTAGTTCTCCAGATCTTCCAATGCACCACTGTCACTGTAATTGAGTCCATCCACTAGTAGTTATCTTTTTTTTTCATTTCATTTTTCCCCAGCATTACAGTTTTTGTACAGAATGTGTTCAAAGTAGGATAATTTGAACTTTATCATTTGTGTTTTGAGAACTGTGTGTTGATTTGTTTCCTCCAATTTTAAAATCATATTTATCTTCTCCCAAATCAGCTTCCCTTCTTATATATTCAGCATGTAGCTTGAGTAAGTAAGTACACAGCCTTGCTTGACTCTTCTGTCAACTTGGAGCTAGTCCATGTCCTGTCTACATTTTAGTTTCCTTACCTGTATGTGTGTATGGTGTGTGTGTGTGTGTGTGTGTGTGTGTGTGTGTGTGTGTGTATTTTCGTAGATTTTCACGGGTATAGGTATGTAGG
>JAOYMU010000283.1:19102822-19118389 GCA_025802295.1 Psammodynastes pulverulentus
AGTAACATTGGAGTCGAACCGGCTGAGACCTCAGGGATGCCGCCAGAGCTCCCAGGATCTTGGTGAAGGTCCTGGGCGCTGAAGCAAGACTGAAGGGAAGGGCCCTATACTGGAGGTGCAGACGCCCGTAGCAGAACCGTAAATACTGACGGTGCTCTGGATGGATCGGGATGTGGAGGTATGCCTCCGTAAGGTCGATGGATGAGAGGAAATCACCTACCCATAGACCCTTCAGTATGGAAGCCAGTGAATGCATCTTGAACCTGCGGTATCTGAGGAAACAATTTAGACCCCGCAGGTTCAAAATGGCTCTCCAGCCTCCCGACGTCTTAGGCACGAGAAAGAGGGACGAGTAGTAACCCTGGAAATGGGCGTGAAGGGGAACAGGTTCAATGGCAGATGAGCAATAGCCTCCCTCATGAGATGCGCCCTAGATGCGTCTCTGGTCACCGGGCACCTTAGGAACCTCCTAGGAGGCTTGGCTACAAACTCCAGTCTGAGGCCGGACTTGATTGTGGCACGAACCCAGTTATCAGAAGTGGACAAGTCCCACCTGTCACAGAAGGCGCCCAGACTGCCACCAATCGGAGTCTCCGGGATAGGGTCAACGGGACCAACGAAAGGGCCGGCCCCCAGCACCACGAAAGGGCCGCTTGGCCTGGGGCTGTGGTCTGTTCCTGTCCCGAAAACTCAGTGGAGGCTGAAAATCTGACCTCCTCGAGGGAGGCCTGTAGGACGTCTGGGAGGAGGAACCGGAGTAGGTCGGTCTAGGGACATAACCCTTGAAGCGAGGCGGAGAAAGACGCTCCCCTCTTCTGGACAAGGCCGGCAAACACTTCTTCTTGTCCCTGGATTCGACAAGGATTGGATTCAGGGCCTCACCAAAAAGCCTGCCCGCCCTGCAAGGGGTTGAAGCCAGCCGCCACTTACGCTTGGCATCAACCTGCTACTGCCTCAGCCAAAGGAGGCGCCTAGCCGTGATGGATGAGGCCATGGCCCTTGCGCCAAACTTGGTGGAGTGGAACGTGGCGTCCGCCGTATATTCAGTGGCCGCAACCACCTTGTTGAAGTCCTGGTGGCTGCGGATGTCCTGAGGAGGGACCCTTGCCTGGATCTCCTTCAGCCAAAGCAGAGCAGCCCGAGAGAAGAAGGACGCCGCCGTCGCCGTCTTGACCGCCCAGGCGACCGCCTGGTGGGCCTTGCGGAGAGTGAGCTCGGTTCTTCTGTCCTCCAGCCTTAAGACTTCGTCAGCCTCCGCCAACGACACCGACGGGGTAGCAAGGGCAAGCACAGGCTCGTCCACCTCGGGAGTGGCCAAGAGCTCAGACAGGCCTGTGGAGACGTTGAAGAAACGCTTGTCAAACGCAGTCAGATTGGGGTAGGAACCAGGGGCCTCCAGCTGCTTGCCGATAATCTGCAGAAAAAGCTTGGAGTCAGGTATGATGTCAACTGGTTCCGCCGCCACTGAAAAAAGGAGATCCGCTGGTTCCCGAGGGGTCTCTGCAGTAGAGGCGGGGTCCAAGCCGAGGCCCGTGACCGCCTTGGCCTTGGCCAACAGAGCCCTAAACATATGGGGTTTAAATAACCCTTTGAAAAGGGAGATCCTCCTCCACTCCCTCCTCGTCTGAGAGTTCCCCATCTAACTCTCCTTCCTCTTCCTCCTCCTCGGGCAAAAGGTGATCCCCCAGGTCCCTGGGGGACAAGGCCTGTGATGGTAAAGGCCTAGAAGGTCTGCCCTGGGGCCCAGTCCCTTGATGAGCTGCCCCCTGAACCCTGCCCTGGGCTGCAAAAAGGTGCTGGTGCTGCTGGAGGCATGCCTCATAGCCCTTCTTCATGGCCTCTGAAAACATCCATTGAAAGTCCACCGGAGGCTGTGGTGGAAAGGGGGCAGCCGAGGTGGAAGGGAATGGTGGGAGGGGCGGATAAGAGGGCCAGGCTGGGACACTCGATGGCAAAGGGCCAGGAGGTAGTCCAGGAGAAAGGCCTGAATCTGGAGGAGGTTCCTGGTCTGAGGCTGCAGAAAGAACCAGCTGTTTAGGGGCCTGATCCGGAGGGTCCCCTTCCTGTGTTCTCTTGTGGCCTCTGCGGCTTGCAGCACCTGAGATCGAGGGCAAAGGGCTGGGGTCCAAAAGGAGAGGCTCAGCTGGAACTAGCAGGCCCGCACGTTCTGCCTCTCTGGTGCCCCTCTCCACTTGTCTATCAATAGCCCTCTGAAGGTGCTGCTCAGCCTTTTCCTGGGCCTTGGAGCCTTGGGCGTGTGAAATGGCCCGGGCTTTTATCTTAGCCGCCTTGGCCTTAGTGGCCTTGGATGCCTTGGGCAGCTCTGCGGTGTCCTCCAGGGGCGTAGAAGGCTCCATGGCACCCTGAGGCCAAATGGGCCCCGCCCGGCCGGGAGGCCGAACGCTGATGCAAAAATAGCTGCCACCTACTGTGCACAGTTCTCCAGGCAGCGTAGAAACAGGAAGCGATGAAGAAGCTAATCCACACTACAATGAGGCCAACGTAGCAGAGAGAAACGGCAACACTCCGATTGGTAGCTTGCTCGTCTCTGCAATGGTGAATGACAGATAGACGCTACGCGCATGCCCACCAGGGCTCCCAACATGGCGCCCGTCACTCCGGCATGACTCAGGCCTTCCTTAAGGACGTTAGCCAGTTGACGTCATTTGCCTGGAAACAGCGCCGCACGTCCGTGCGTGCGCATCGTGTTGTTCGCAAAATGGTGGCCGCCATGGGCCAACACCCCAAGATGGCGGCCGTCCACCGGACGGGCTGGGCCGCCTCCTGCAGCCGATCCTCCGGTGGGCAGAGTAACAGGCTCCAAAACACGATATTGCTGCCTAACAAGGAATGCAAACACGCTTATAATCACTTTCCCTCCTTTGCATGCAAGCCGGCTGGGGAAAATGACAGCCAAATCGAAGCCCAAGATGGCAGCCGGAGCTCCTGAAGAGAGGCTAAGATGGGGGATTCAGAATCCTTCAGGCAGCGGGCTCGAGCCAAAGGCTCTTCACGCTGCCCAACTCAGCCCTGTACAAACAGTTCCGAAATTACATACCTATCTCTAATAAATCTATACACACACTCTCTCCGGCCCAAGAGGACCGGAAAACACGTCTAGACATAGCTGAAGACAGAGTCAAAACTGGGAGGAAGAGGCATGTCCTCAGTTTTGCACACTCTGTCTAGAGCTATGAATAGAGTAGAGTCAACCCAGACTTACCTGGATAACATCGCAGCACACAGGAGAATAACTTTACTAGGACAGGTTAACCCAGAAGTTTTGGTATGGGTAGGATGGAGAGAAAGGGCAGTGGTTGGTAGTAGAGTAACTCATATGAAAGCTGTTTAAGATACAATGTGAGATGACATTCTTGACATTTTAATTAGGTTGTCCTAGGGATTGTGAAGTTTCTGAAATGTATTTAGGATTCTCTACGGCAGTGGTCCCCAATCTTTCTAGCTACATGGACCAGCAATGATAGCGGTGATAGAAGCAGGGTGGCATGCATAAATAAGCTTCGTGTGCTCATCCCTGCTACCATGGCCCAGTTTCCAACAGGGGTTGGTGATCCTTGCTCTAAGAAATGTGGGATGAAGCTATGGTCAGTGACTGATCCTTTTGTTCAAGGATTGCATTATCTCACTTATTGTCTCTTGTTAAATAATTAAGCTAAACTTGCTAATAGTCATGACATGAAACTCTGTAAACATACTTTCGTCTTCCTATTTTCCCCATAACAACAACCCTATGAGGTGAATTGGGCTCAGTGTGTGTGACTGACCAAAGGTCACCCAATTGGCTTTCATGGCTAAGGCTGAAATTTAACTCACAGTCCCCCACTTTTTAGCCTGATGCCTTAACCACTAGACTTTTAGACAATTCTCTGCTGGCACTTCAATGTTGGCACTGAATGTATTAGTCCAAGGACTCTCAAACTTTGGGAATGATACTATGATTGTAAAATGATACCTTGAACTAGTTGGAACCTCCTATAAATAAAATTCATGATTTCACTGCATAACTAAGAAATGTTACTTTACAGAAAATAAAATGAAAATTTCCAAATGAAATTTCAAATGATCCCCCCTCCCCAAATAAAAACTAGTTTAAAACAATATTTTTAAAGGGTAGGATTTCCACGAGTTTTGTACAATTCTCATTAAATTTGGGTTTCTTTTTAGAGAAGCTATTTTCATTCTGCCAATGGGAGAATTTTCTTGGGAAAATTACAAAAAAAGAAAGAAAGAAAAGGTAAGGATATTTGACTTTTCTAATTATTCCCTTGCCTTACATCAGCATGTCTTAAAATGCTGCAGCTTGCAAAACACTGGTAGTCTATGATAACTTTTGAGTCCCTCCTCCAGTGAAATAACATTGAGATAACAATCACTAGCTATCTTCTTCTCTTTTGTCAGACTCTAGTTTTGCCTAAAAACCAAAGTGATTTTGTTCCAAGAATGATTCTCAGAATCATTTTGACAATTTATTAAGAAAAGGCATATAAGAATTCAATAAAATTGAAGAAAAAGCAATATATAATGAAACCAATATATCCCCTAAAGTATATTAGGGCACAGACATTAAAAAATTAACTGCCTTCCTGGTGGTATTTCCACTTATAACAAAGGAGCTTGCAAGTAGTTGTTTAAACAACAGCCTTCAGAATAGTTATAATTCTAGAAACAAACTATTGTATCTCCCTTCTCCATCATAATAGTGAAGGTAAGGTTAAATTATCAGAGCTTTTTATGGAAACCTGATGCCCTCATATAGAGTTCTGAAACCATTGGGGTGTTTTCATTCAATATACTTCATCCAACTGGGAAGCCTGCTTGAAAAGGAATATGAAGCCATTCTTTTACAACCTGCCATGTATTTTCTCTTAGGAAATGTTGACTAATAATACCATCTACCTAGAAAAGGGACACAATTCCCTTCCATTCCTTGATAAGAAAGCAATTTTTCAACACTGTGCAAAATTTGTAATTGTAGCACACGGAAAGTGGTCACCTTCAAGTAGATTTCCTTTTCATGAAATGGACTTGTTTATCAGTTGAAGGAAGTCTGTCATTGTGCAACTGGCTTCCTGTCATGAAAATAGTCACTTTTTTTTCTTCATTTTCTGTTCAATTCCACTAATAATAGGTATCCACATATTCAATATATATTGCATATAATAGAATTCAAATACATCTGAAAATTAATGATAACTCTTGTATAACTCTTAAAACTTCTTCACTGGCTTGACTCAGATCAGATACTGTCACTGAGAAAAAAGTGCTAATTTATCGTTAATGTCCCCATTCATGTACTCATGGTGTACTGTGGGTCTGCTTAATCCCATGATGAAAAACATTCAGACTTCCCTTATTAGCTTTGGTCTAGTTGCCATTGATTTCCAGCTTCAACCACTGATACTCATTTGTCCTTGAAGATACTGATAGCACTAGAAGTTCTTTTTAGCACTCTGGAAGTTCTATTATGTTCTGATCAATTCCACAAGGAGACTCTTCCCCAAACACATTTTACTTCTCACTGTGCTGGCATTTCAAACCTAGATTTTCTGAAGTGAAGAATTAGCTCCTCTAATCTTTGGCACCCCTGGAAAAGAGAACCAATCCTTTTTTTCTTTTGAAAGACAAAGAAAATATTATGATCCTTTGCTTGAAGAGAATGCAACAGTGACCACAATGCATTTGAAGTGCTCTATATTCTGCTCTGCTTGTCTGCGCATCTTAAGAATTATTATGGTAAAACCCTGTGACTAACAGGGTGAGCTTTGTCTTTGTTTCTTTGCTGTAGCCTTACAGTTACGATTAAGTGCACTCTGCTCATTCATTGCTTCTTTAGACACAAGTTGAGCTTATGAAAATGAAGCTGTGTTCTTTATTTGTTCATAAAGCATTATTAATAATTAGGAAGAGAAAATGCAAAAGATGCAGTACTGACTACAGAAGATTTATCAAGTAAGATAAAGCTGGGTCATTCTCTTCAGCATCCTGTATGGCTAAAGAAAAGAATTCATTTGGAAAAAACCAATGGTACCTCTTTTCAAAATCTCTTATACTCGATTATTTGTGAGTTCTTAAACTTTACCACAGGTGACAAAAATGATCCAATAAGGGGACAGCATAATAAGTAAATAGTGGGTATAATGGCATGACCCAAAGAGGATTTTGTATAAAATGTTACTGGATGGAGAAGCAGAAAAATGATAACACCAAGAAGGAACTGAAAAACCATTTTCAAAGGTGGCTTAACATGTCTAGCCTACCTTGTAGGGCTGTTTTCAGAAAGACTGAATTCCCAACAAAAAATATATACTGTCTAAACAGAGGAATAGAGGAAGTAGGAATGTTTTTCCTTATCTGTATCTAACAGAAAAGCTGCTTGTATGGGAATGTCTAGATTTCAATATGTATCACATATTATTTTATGTTATATATTAAATACCAGCATGACTGGGTAGTGTTTTAAGGCCCCTTCTTTCCATTAAATTGACTAAAATATTTCTGCACAGTCTGCGGCCACATCTGATTTAGTATTAACTTTTAAGTACCCATAGCAGCGTAGCCGAGACACACACCATGAACATTATGTTCTGGTAAATTATTTGGATTGTAATACTCATTTAAAATTATAATCATTACTATGATTATAAACCCAAGGATGGGAATAATCTAAATAGCCTTAAATACAGGTTTATGAAGCTGTGTGTTGATATTACAAAGGGCTACAAAATCAAAAATATACTAATACAAAATTCAACAATTTTCAATATATCCACAATACAGGAAAAATATAGCCACCCTCCCCAAGTCTCTTTTATTTTGTAGCATAATGACTCATTTTACTGCTGTGTTAAAGCTGGAATGAAACGTATTTGTGGTGGTTCAGCCCAACACTCTGCAGTCACTGCTGGACGTAATTTTGAAAATAAAAAGTATGATCATTCCCCTAATGGAACTGTCCTTGCCTCCTTGTAAACTCATTGAGGCATACAATACTGCCAGGTTTCTGGAAAAGAAGTAGAAGAGGGAACCTTAACAATCCCTCAAAACTGGCATTAGAGTTGCAAGGCCTTTCAATTGAATGGAAATTGTAATAACCATGTGCATACATAAACATAACTGCAGATATCAGTTAAAACTAGGTTAAGTAAGGTCTTCATTTGAATACTTCTATTATGATGAGGAGGCCCCGGAGTATATTAGTCTTATAACCTTGAAGATAATTTATCAGCTATCATGCAGGCCTTTCAAACTGGCGGCCCATGGGGCAGATATGTCATGTGCAGGCCACGCCCACCCTGGCTCCGCAAAGGCGAAAAACGTCATGATATGTCACAATCCGGCCTGTGCCATGATCGAGTTTGACACTCATGAGCTAATTTATCAGTTCCTTTGTAACTTTTCAGTAACTTACCAAATTTAAAATTTTTTAAAGTGAGTTCTCCAAATCTACTTTAATTTTCTTCTCCTAAACTCCTTAAAGTATAACGTCAGCAAAAATATCTAATATGGAAGAAAAAAAGACCTTTCACTAAACCTGACAATCAACCAGCCTTGTCAGTTATGGATTATTGAGATACACTAAGCCAGTATTCCAGAGTGAATAATGATTTAACTGTACTTTGTACCTTAAAGATCAGAATCAAGATAATGAAATATTAGTGGCACAAGTCTCTAGTGGCACTAGACCTATGCATTAATAGCACTGGTTATCTCAATATACAATATCATCATAAAAATAGTAATAATTCTATCACACCACATTTAATCAATTGTGTTACCTTTTCTAACTCACAAAAAGGATGTTCTTTCCTGAAAAGGACATTAAGCTAAAGAATTTGCCCAGAGGATAAAGGCTTTCTTGTTTTAAGCCATAAATCTCAGATGTTTTCTAGCTTGTGCAGAAAGATTTCACCTGGGACTGTATTGCATTAGCAGATTAATTGGCTGGGTGTGAACAGTGTACTAAGCTAAATGCTATTTGTTTTTGGATTAACAGGATGTGTGAACACAATTGTGATTTATAAACCACAGCTTATGGAATATTGTATTGTACCTGGCTGGAGTTTGTGGACCAAGTAAAAATCAAAGTGGATTTAAGAACAAATGCATATCAAAAACTACTGAGCACCGTTAATGAGTGAGTAGGATTCCTTTTGACAGATTTCTCATCTCACAGAGTTAAGCCCATTATGCTGAATAAAGGTCATGTGGAAACGTCACAGAGTTGTTGTGGGGAAGGACATTTCCATATCAAGAAGAAATGTAGTTATCGGATAAAAGGGTGTCCCTCCCTCACCCCTCCCTGACTGCTAACAATAACATAGTGAAATGAACTTGAAGAAATCTGTGCTGAAGGCATGAAAGTAATTGCTCATGCAGCACGACTATGTCTTTCACAGATGCATTATTTTATTATTCAAGGGGATTAAACTGTCTGATAAGCCAGGTAGTTAGCATGACTCCTGCCAGGAGCATGCATCTGTGTAATTGAGAACACTGTCATTTCCTTGGCATGTGCAGTTGGTCATTATTCTCCAAAACATATCTTGAGAAGCAAGTAAAGGCATTTTGGTGACTTTGATGCTAAGCATCTCTTATCTATCAGTTTAAGAAATGAAAGTTTATACTAGTAAAACTATTTCTTCTGCAGAGATTTTGCAAATACAACCCAACTGCAGATTCTCTTCCCAACAAGCATCCCATGTACCAGCATGAAATATGAACCCAGGAATATTATACTTTTTACTTTGTGATAATAAATCCTATCTTTAGTACTATATATTATTTTACTACATAAAATGTCTCCATATATATTTAATAATGGAAGGTAAAATGCAAACCAAGGGCCAGGAAAGATCAGAGCAAAAACTAAATTTGATGTAAATCATCTCTAATTTAAATAAATTAAACCGGTACGTGGATAGCCAGCTACACAGCCTTGATTCACAACGATCAAAAAAGCCAGAGCTGAGGATCTTTAGAAATGATTGCCCTTGGAAACAAGAACTGAATTATAATGGAATCAGAAGCAGGCTGGGGCACCTTATTTGCAATACTTGCTAGTTCAAAATATGTGACTATTGGCTGGTTTCAGACATTATGTAACTGTGATGTTTTCCTCACATTCTGAAGTTTAAAAATAAAAAAGGAAGGATCTATTTCTCCAGGAGTACTAATGAACCTCACGGAGATTAAAACATAAAATATTCTTGCCTCCAGCTGACACAGACAGCTATTTGTAAACATATATACCTATTGCTTCTCACAGAAGCGATTGATTTGTTTTTATGCAGAAGCCAATTCACATTGTCAACGTTTGGCTTCCAGACAAGTTATAGATCTACAGCGTTGTTACAAAGGAAGATTTAAATGCTGGGAGTAGAAAATACTAACAGTTCTGAAGGTGTAATTGACCGCTCTTAGTAGGACACAGACAATGAAGTAGCTTCTTACTATGGAGAAACAATGATAAATCCTCAGATTTTCAACAGAATTCAGGCACCGATTTCCCTTGAATTATACTGGATTTAAGCAAGGCAAACTGCTTTAGCTGAAGAAGTTAGTCTTCCCAGGGTAAAGCCCTAGGAAAATGAAATTCCCAGGACTCTGAGCACATGTAGGTAAATCAAATAAATTGATCAGGTAAAGGAAAGATTCCAACGATGAGCATAGTACTAGAATGTTCTAATGAGCTGCCTTGTTCTCCCTAAAGAATGCATTAGATCATCCCTACCTATATCCACTGCTGTAGTGTATTACATTTTGTGGGATATACTTGGCTTTTGGATAACAGCACACAACTTTTTTCCTGTTGAAGGGTGCATCCCTTTCACAGTAACCCTTTAGGAATATCTGCTTATGATAAATCAAACAAAGAATCAAGAGCCAGAATGGCATAGGATAACTTCAAAAACGGTTTTCTTAAGTAACATATATTTAAACAATTAATATGGGATCTATAATCCCATTTCTTGAAAAATTGAATTTTCTCATTTTTTAAAAGTATATTAATTCTTGTAAACCATGGCTTTTATTATTAACTGGGTTGAAAATTCAGCGGTCTCAAACTTTGCAAAGATTTCATGTCTGTTTTATATTCTGTCTACCAATAACCACTTTCTTGTCAATGAGTTGTCATATAAATAATCCTGTAAAAAAACATATTCCTCTTGTAAGATTTTTCCAAATTATATGGAATAGTCTTTTCTGGTAGTCCTCTAGAGTGTAATTTTCAGAAAACATATAAAACGAGGGTTTTCAAACTCTGAGTTTCAGCATCCCCGCTAGCTTTTTCATGCTATGATTATTTCTAAACCATTAGTACATTATTTCTGAGACACAATCTTAGAGATACATAATACTAAAATAAAAATATTCCCAAGAAAGAATGAAACCTATGTGCATATAAAAAGAATAAGATAATGTAGTCAACTAACCTAAACTGAAGAAATTTTTCACTTCTCACCAGTAGTTTTCTGAAAAACATGAGCCTCCTTATTCTGATCTCTGTCTATTGAATCAAAGAGAATCACATTTTTTTTAAAGATGGGGGGGGGGGGAGACATTAAGTTCTAGCCTTTCCAACAAGATTGTTGCTGTAATTAACTTCAACTGCTAAACGCTCATTTTCACACTCTTCCACGAGTGACTGGAGTTATCCTTGCAATGTTCAATACTCGCCGTGAGCCAATCAGTGTTTCTTCAGCTTACCCATGGAGGAGTGCAAAGATTGTTTTGCCTTCTGATTTTAACATGAGAAAAAAAAAACTTAGCATGGTTGAGAGAAAGGTCCATGTTACTGTACATTTTAAGAACATGGTGAGGTACTGCAGTACCTTGACTTTAGCAGTAAGGGGAATAAGGCAAATTCTCACCAATGGGAAATCACCTGCCTGGCAGCTTCAGCTTTAATGCTGTAAACTCTCTTGACGTTTCATTCTGTGCTGCGCTGATATGGAGCCCAACAGGCTCAACTCCAGAAGAAGTACTGAACAGTTGAAATGTCACGAAAACACAGCAGCACTGCACCAATTCAAAGTTAGCTGAAACTGGCTGCTTGGAGAGAGTTTGAAATAGATATGTTGCAAATACCCAATTCAGAAAATCTCTAATCACTGACACAATGAAGTATTATAAAAGTTCGGGTTGAAAAGCAAGCAAGTAGATGATTAAGGTCAGGCTGGAATTTTCATTAAGAATTAATAATAAAGATAAAATAAATAAAGGAATAATATGATAAAAAAAGCTGGTGAACAGCTGAGAACTTCACTGGAGCAGAAGCAGCTCCCATTATGAATTCTATACACCAACTCTTTGAGCTCTATAATATTTCATTCATTGATTTTATTGTCAAATGAAAAGGCGCTTGTTCCAAGTGGCATTTAGTGAGACAGATGGGGAAAGACTCAGACTTCATTACTTGGGAGTTTGCACACTGGATAATGTTGATGGGCAGAAGGCAACAGGGTGCAAAAGTCTACATAATGACAGAACCCTTGTTGTTTAATAAAGACATCCTCTTCCCATTCCTGTCCTATCCCCTAGTTTTCATTCTTCTTCAGATCCTCATAGCGAGGCAAGCTATCAAGTGTAAACTTTTTTTATGGTTTTAAAATGGTAATTAGATTTTGAGAGACTATTTTCTGCAGTGTATTCAATGTCACTTATCAACAGATGCACTTGGATTTGTATATGCACAATAACATAAAGGCAATAGTCTGGGCACCATGGAGAGAGTGACTGTGAATTTAAAGGCCTTCCTTTGAAAAGAATAAGGATAATGGTTGAGACATGCACAACTGGCATTTCCCCCTTGGTTGTATTTGTGACAGCCTGAGACCACCACTGTGAAGTGATTCCATGCCACTAGTTAACATATGCAAATTAAAAAGAGAGGAGCTTTCTGGAGTACATTTCAAATGTTGTATTACCGAAAACTCTCAGCCTATTATTTCTAAGTTCATGTACCAAATTGCTTTGCATTTTTCTAGACTTGACTTAAGACTTAGGACCAGTGGTGGGATTCAATTTTTTTTACTTCTAGTTCTGTGGGCGTGGTTTGGTGGGCTTGGTAAGTATGGCAGGGGAAGGATACTGCAAAATCTCCCTCCCTACCCCACTCCAGGGGGAAGGTTAACACTGGTTCTCTGAACTACTCAAAATTTCTGCTACCGGTTCTCCAGAACTGGTCAGAACCTGCTGAATACCACCTCTGCAGCAACTGAAGTGCATCCCTTTCTGAACTCCTTTGAAGGAAAGTCTAATGTTCAATTCTCCTTTGAGGGAATTGAAAGTGTTTTTATTTTCTTAAGAAACCTTCCCCAAACTGGTGCACTCCATGTATTTAGAGACTGCCAAATTGGGAAATGCTGCTTTCAGGCAGGCTGTATAGGATATGCGGCAGGGAGGGAGGGAAATGGTACATTTCTGAGTTCTCTTCAATAAATTAGATAATTAAGGTAATTAAGCAATCTTTGGAGGATGGCAGGCACAGCTGAAATTTGAGAAATGTGTCATTAGTGCACCCCAAATATTGTTCATGATCAGGTACAAAGCACTTACTATCCAGAAAGCGGTCCTCTGCTATTACCTTTGCCTTTAGCTTGGTTTGTATCATCCAGTTTAATTTCCTATCAAGTTTTCTGGGGAAGCAGACCTACTATCAAGCACTATGTTTAACTGCAATCACCATCATTTTCTTTCAAAGGACCGTAAAACATTCTGGTACTCGAAGATGAACCTGATGCTTCACTGCATGCTAGATTCAGATTATTATATTTTATTTAAGAATTGTTTTGAGATGGGGAAAAAATGGAGGGTTTGCTGATTAGATAGATGTGTTGTTACAGAAATGGCTAGTATATATGATTATATAAAAGTAAAAAGTTGAGGGGTTTCTATTACTACCTTATTCTACTGCAGGGCTATCAAACTCACGGCCCACAGGCCAGATGCGTCACACACTGGCCACGCCGTTTAGCGAAGGGAGAAAAGTCCTGATACGTCACGTGACGCCGCCATGACGCCACAAGTTTGACATCCCCGTTCTACGGCATCAAAAGGAGTCGGAAATTAATGCTTTTTTCTTTTCTCCTTTACTTTTTTCCTTTTCTCCTTTTCCTCCCTGTTTTCCCATTATTTTCATTTTTTTGGTACTTTTTAATATTTTAATAAAGTGATAAAATATTTACATTGGGAAAAGAATTGTTTTGAAAGTTAATCTCTTTTTTTAAAAGTTAAAATTGGATGATAAATACTAAGGAAGGTGGCTGCAAGGTAACCACAATGCCTACTTTTGGATCAAGCTCAGCTTTTAACACTTTTAATAGAAAAATAACAATACCAACATTGTTAGAGAACATTCTCTATCATAGCTCTCCTTTAACCACACCTCTACAACAGTGCTAAAGCGGTGCTAGTTAGTCATTTTTATTTAAAGAAAACTGTAGCACTGAACCTAAAATATAAATTACATTACTGTGCTGCATCCTAACAACGGTAGAAGCAATGTGAGGGAAAGTTCATACTAAAGGTGTGACCAACATAATGCCATCACAATGCAAAAGGAAAGAGTTGGGCGAACAAACTGTGGAATTCTGCAACTTGGGAGTTGCAACTGAACAAACGCAGCTGCTGTGGATACAACACAGCTTCTATTACAAAATGAATGAAGAAGAAAAACCATATGGACCCTCCAACCCAACACCCTCCTGCTTTGCCTCCAAACTAAGACAAAGAGCAGACCCAGTCCATTCTTTTGCCTGAAAAACAATACTTCGATTGTAAACTTACACACACACACCCCAGTTAAGCCCGCCCACTGCAGGAAAATTTAGGACCACAACTGGCACGGACGACAGCTATCAATACTTCACAAACAATTAAATGTTCCACTGACTGAAGCAACCAGAGACGGGGCAGAATTCCAATAAGAATTAATTTCTTCCTGAATGCTAAGACTGTTCCGTAAAACGCGCTTGGGAATTCAATTACCTTGGCTCTGGTCTCCTCATGATACTATTAGGCTACGACAACCTTCATCCTCAGAGTGGAATAACTACTATGATTGCTAATACAGGTAGTCCTCGACTTACGATGGAGTCCAACACCTCTGTTGCTAGGCGAGACAATTGTTAAGTAAGTTTTGCCCCATTTAAGGACCTTTCTTGCCAGAATTGTTAAGTGAATCACTGCAGCAGTCAAAATAGTAACACCCTTAAAGCAAGCCTGTCTTTCCCATTGACTTTGCTTGCCAAAAGGTTGCAAAAGGTGATTGTGTGACCCAAGGACACTGTAACCGTCATAAATATTTGCCAACCATCTGAATGTTGATCACATGTTCATAAAGAGATGCTGCAATGTTCTGAAGTGTGAAAAATGGTCCAAAGTCACTTTTTTCAGGGCCGTTGTAACTTCGGTCACTAAACTAAATGAACTGTTGCAAGTCGAGGCCTACCTGCAATAGCAATAGCACTTAGACTTATAAGCCGCTTCACAGTGCTTTACAGCCTTCTCTATAGAGTCAGCCTATTGCCCCCAACAATTTGGGTCCTCGTTTTACCCACTTCGGAAGGATGGAAGGCTGAGTCAATCTTGGCACTATGAACCTCAAAATTCAGCCATAATAGTGACTGGAGAACCACCCCGCAGTCCGTTCCTGCAACCACAAGAAGCCACCGTCCTATCTTACAAGGTTGCCGTCTGTGAAAAACGACCAGAAAATCTTGACCTCCTTGGAAGAAAGGCAGGCTCAGGGGCATACAAATAAAAACAAACCCAAGCGTCTATGCAACCGGATACAAATTACTTTTAAGGATGTTAAGTTGTTACTGCTGCTGCTGCAGCTACACCCACCGTCCCTATTTACCCCCCAACTTAACTTCTGGGAACCCCTCCTTGCGGATAAGAAAAGACACCGACAACCCTCCTTCCCAGCCTTTCCTTACCACCATTCAATCTTAGTCTCCCGCCCCGCAAACCAACCTGCAGCCGCCGCACCAACCTCTCACTGCAGAAGCCGCTCTTGTTTCTTTAGAATGTTGTCGCTACGGCACTTTATTGTGTCACCGTGCGGAACGCCCCCACTCCTTCCCTCCCTCCCCGCACCTTTCTTAAAGCAGCAGGACCGACGCGCAGGCGGTTAGAGAAGTTCAGCCGCGGCGCCTGCTACCGACTGCGCATGCGAGGCGGGGGAGGGGGCGCAGAACTGTGCCCTTAGGTGTGCGCCGGGTACCGGAGCTTTCCGTGACGTGAAGGCTGCTGCCTGAGGACGTAACCCTCGGGCCTTGCCCTTTTGTCCGCGTAGCTTTTGTACGCTGCTAACCCTACGGACCGGGCGGTAGTGGCTGTTTCCGCGCAGTAGGTTAAGCCGCGATTTACTAGTAATGAAGGCAAAGCGAAGGTCTCTTAAGCACCTCGTGTCAACCAGCGCATCATCTCAAGCCGCGGGAGATCGGCTTATTTGCGGTCTATCTTTTTGCATGAAGCTCGGCATAGGTTTTTTTTTTATTGAAACAGTTTTACATACAATTTTCAAACAATTTTCACCCC
>JAOYMU010000283.1:19207755-19218887 GCA_025802295.1 Psammodynastes pulverulentus
GCATGGGTTTATACGGGCTCTGAGAACTCGTTCACATGGGCCCTAGTACCTCTCGGGAGGTCTCCGGAGGTACTAAGGTTTCACCTCTGGAGTGAATCTTGTACCTTGAACGGGATCACTCCCTTTTCCCCACGCATTCGCTAATCGAATGCAGGGTTCAGTAAGTACACATGAGGTATTTCAGAGGGAAAGGGCATGGGAGGCCTAGTGATGGAACAGGCCACCTGCTTAAGACACCCAAGGCCTTCCTGACCCACTGAAATACCACATGCTCCCCACAACTGCTTCTCCCCCCCCCATCCAACTTGCTGGGCACAGTAACTGACCGTGCAGAGATCTAGCAAGCTGTCTCCTCTCCAGCCTCTTAGCCATGCACGCCCCTCTCTAGCTCCGTTTTGGTGTGCACAGGCCTTTGCTGGCCAATATGGAGCTCCGTATTGTTCATTTTATGTATGCAGATAGACTGGGTTGAATGAGAGTGACTGGTCCCAAATCACCGACTGAGTTTCCATGGATGAGGTTTGACTTGGGTCTCCCAAAACCTAGTCCAACACTTTAAATATTACACTCCAGTGACAAACCAAGCACAGTGAATCTCAGCTTTCAAGAGCGGAATAATTCAAAAAATGTATAGCACAAAGTTACTATATGCAATTCTGGTCAAAAGGCTAACTCAGCACCCACATGTGTTTAAATTCAGATTCTATTGCTGATGAATAGATTCAGCTGTTCATCAGCAGAAGATTCCAGCTGCTAATTATTGAGTTAAATGTCGGAGTGGAATTTGCTTGTGTAAAGCCTTCCCACTCCCACTGATGCAACTACGGAGGCTGGAATTGATGTTGTTCTGCAGCATTTCAGTACAGAGAAACACATGGCAGTGTATGTTTTGCATTTTGCTTTCAGATGATGAAACGGAAATGATATTAATCATTCAGCAAATACAGGTGTGCATACAGAGAAATGTATGTATATGTGCAGATATAGAAAATAGCTGCTCACTCAGTCCACAGAATTAAAACTACTGTATGTTATTCATTAGATAATATTCTTGCAAGAAAACATGAATGTACAGACCATCTGCTGTAAATATTTGAAAAGAAAGACCTGACCTCAAGTGATTTCATGGATGCATCTATATAGTTTTCTTTGACAACAATAAAAAAGTGATTTGTACTGTCTTCTTCTAAAGTTTTATTTATTCCTTAATTCATTCCTTCCTAGCCTTACTTGCAGTCTTGAAACTTTCTGGCAATGTGTTATACAAGTATTAACTAAATGTGACCCAAATTATCTTTATGAGATTAACCATCTTCAAAAGGGTGAGCTAAAATATTAGGTAGATTTGTTAAAATCTACAAAACATCACAGGCATTTTAAAGGATATTAATACATCTATAGAAATATAACACAGGGACACGGTGGCTCAGTGGCTAAGAAGCTTGAGCTTGTCGACTGAAAGGTCGGCAGTTGAGCGATTCAAATCCCTAGCAACGCGTAATGGGGTGAGCTCCCATTACTTGTCCCAGCTTCTGCCAATCTAGCAGCTTGAAAGCACGTAAAAATGCAAGTAGAAAAATAGGGACCACTTTTGGTGGGAAGGTAACAGCGTTCCACGCGCCTTTGGCAGTTAGTCATGCCAGCCCCATGACCATGGGAAAAGTCTTCGGACAGTGCTGGCTCTTAGGCTTTGAAATGGAGATGAGCACCGCCCCCCTAGAGTCAGGAACGACTAGCACATATGTGTGAGGGGAATCTTTACTGTTACCTATAAATATAATGGAGACTCCTCTGCAGTAGTTATAAATTAAATCATTCTTTATCATTTTGGTCAAGAAAATCTGTCTTCCCTCAACCAGAAAAAGAACATCTATAACATTGTCATGGGGTGAAATGGTTGTTATCCATGAGGCAGAGCTGTACAGCCATCTTTCTAACGGTTTCTCACAGTTAAGTCTCAAAAGAAATACCAGGCAGACTTCCCTCTCACTGGGTCTTTCCAAGTGGGAGAATATATATACAGAATTAAGAAAAGATGTTTAACATAAAAATAACAGCATTGGTGCAACACTGAGCTTGAATTAAGCTCACAAACATCAACCAAAAATGATTCAAAATTATGAAAAATAAAGGCCTCATTTGCAGGAGAAGAAAATGTGGAACACATGGCTACTTATTTTTTTTTATCTGAAACCCACAAACAGATGTTACTGAAGAGTCATATAAAGACACATATGTACATACATATGTACGGATAGACCACTGTGCAAGAATTTCAAAAAAGTTGGAAGTAGAGATGAACACCAATCCCTGAACCACACTTAGTCCAGGAATCATTATTATTTAAACACTATACCCAAGAGTTTATTTACGTGCCTTCCCAATTCAAACACTGTGATTCTAATAGTGTACGAAATTATTGCACAAAATGCAAAAGAACAACAGTGTATGCCATTTAAACAGAATAAAACAATTAGATGACAATCAGAACTAAACATGGTTGTATCCAATGGGAGCTTTACTCAAGTCCCAGGGAGAAAATACTGATCTTAACTGTTTTTCTAAAGGCTTTCAGAATTGGGTCCAACTGTGCGGGTCATCATTTGAAAGAGCAGGAGCCTTCATTGAGACGGCACACCTTTGTATAAGTAGCAGGGAATGCCAGAAGAAGATCCAGAGGCAATAAACACACCAGAGCATAAGGAGATTTTAAGTTTTATTGTTAACTTTAGTAGACAGATTTAAATAGAAACACACAAGCATAATGTAAGAAGGAGATAACAAATCTCCCTTCACGTATCAGGAATCTGGATAGAATGACAGTGGAGACATTCCCAGGAAGCCAAGTCATATAGACCTAGCTTTAGGTCTATCAAATCTCCAAAACTCCAGGGGTAATATCAGGATCTTTTATCCCTAGCTTGCATTGGATAATATACCAAGAGTTTAGTATATCAGGAGCAACAATATCAGTATCTCTGTATTGTTTATGGTGCCACAGAATTCAGAAGTAGCCAAGAAATAAATAGCAGAAAGCAAATTGTGAATATATCAGCTAAAGCATCTGGAATGAATGGTTTGATTTTTTCAGTAATTCCCCAAAAACTGTCTTAATATAACTTAAACTGAACTAAATCATCTCTGACTTCAAGCTGTTATCATAATAATGAATTTAAAGACAATGTTAGATGAGCAGAAAAATATATTCGGAGAATCTTGAAAGAAACTTACTAGAGGCTATAGTCAGAAATACCACCCTTCCAGATGCCAATGTGTTCCCATATTTCTCCCTTGGCATCTGCCAAAACCCTTCCTAGTTTATTTATTTCCCCCTCCCCTGTCAGTAGTTGGAATTGTTTCAAAGTTGAGCCCTAAGTTCCCGGACCTGCTGTCTTTATTTCCCCATCTGGCCCTTCAGGCGCTCTTCTGAAATTAAACTGGCATATCAGTAAGCCAAACCTTCATTCTGCAGTATGCCCAGCCATTCGTCAACAAAAGAAGGAAAAAGGGCTTTCTTTACCTTTTTGCATGTCTATAAATGTGTCTGGGTACAGACATAATTGAATAGTTGCTTGACTTTTATTTGATTTTGGTGTAGTAGTAAACTCACAACACTGAAAG
This sequence comes from Psammodynastes pulverulentus, assembly GCA_025802295.1. Lineage (NCBI taxonomy): Eukaryota > Metazoa > Chordata > Lepidosauria > Squamata > Psammodynastidae > Psammodynastes > Psammodynastes pulverulentus. The sequence goes on from JAOYMU010000283.1 coordinate 19,211,377, forward strand.
CAATATACAAATATCTTCTTGGAGCTAAAAATAAACAGTAAACAAGAAACCTAGAACCCCTGATTTCCACGTGAATGACTTTGGAAAGAAATAAAATATACCAGAAAGAGAGTGAACTAACTCCTATATAATAACCAGCACAATGTGTTCTCCATAGTGAATAAAACAGAGCCTCCATATGCTGTCCATGCAAAGCCAAAAGCCCACACATGGAAGAAATGCATTTGACAATTTGCATTGTCTGGATCACAGAAATGTAAATCAGCTATCTAAAGTTCTATAATTCCACGTATTTGCATAGATAAAGACTGAGCTTAGTTTAACAGAAGAGAGGGTTGAAATCTTAAAGAAGCTGAATTCTTCTGTAAATAATGAATGTAATGACTTTATTTGCCTGAAATTAGCTAGAATTAAAGGTACCAAGTACTGTATTTGTCTTGTCAGGTGCTCTACTGTATCTAAACTGCAGTCATTTAGATTTCACCAGCAGACAAATATTTCTGAAACCTTAGCAGACTGGAACACATAAGCAAGTTGCATGTGTCACCACTTTATTGTACTTAATGGCAAGGACAGAAGCATAAGATTCTCTCATCGCTATTTTGTTAATGCTTCGAAATCCATGCTGATCTGCCATAATACTTGGGGGTGGGGGTTAAATAACACGTTGTATAAAATGAAGCATGCCCTGGATATGGTTGCACTCATTAGGTAACATACACTGTGTTACTCCGGTGTTGGCAGAGCAGTAAGCAGTTTGAAGTTTGAAATATTCATTTCTCCCTTCACCTTCCCACAATTTCTCATTTGTAGCACCTGCTATTGGAGTAACATCACTTGAGAGCAGAGGAAGGAAAATGCAAAATAACGGCATAGTCTGAATACACGATTGCTGATCTCTATTAGCTCATTTAGCTTCACTTGTTTGGAAAGGCAAGCAACTTGTGAACACGCTCTTTTTCTCACTCAAGAGTATAAACATGGCCCAACCAATTCTTCTCTAGCAGATGTAGCAGACAGCCGGTGAACAAGAAAGGGGAGTCACGTGGCTTCTGTTTTGCTGACAGGTAGTCTCGTTTGCTTGGCATTTCTGCATTGATGAAAATGTGTTAAATATTGCTAAAGCGAAGAGGAAAAATATTGTGGTATGTTCAGATTAACTAGAACGATGAACTCTATTTTTACTAAATCTAGCCTGGCATTGTTGGTAATGCCTCAACAAAGTTGTAGACATAAGCTTTTAAAAAAAAAATTATGAAGTTTTCTGAAGTTTTGAAAAGGAGGACATTCATATCATTCAAAATTCCTATTGCATAATCACCTGGGAAATTCAAAAATAAGAAATGTGAGAGCATACTGGAAAGCAAGACCAGAAATATGAAAACTTCTCCCATATTAATCAAACAATGTTAGCATAATAGCTCATTTCAATCTCATTGACTTCAGTGGCTAGTTTTAAGCCCACGAGGGATTCAATCCAGGAATTTATATCCTTATTTTTCTTTCTTTTTACAATCTTGTAGCTCTGAGGTGTCAAACTTGATTGCATTGAGGGTTGTGTTTGACTTGGGGGGGGGGGGTAGTACGGCCAGGATGGCTGTGGCCAACTCAACGTCACTCATGTTGGGGGTACCTATGGTGGCCTAAGAGTTCTGTCGCAGCTGAAAACAGAGCTCGGGTGGGCTACGTGCAGCCCTCTCAAGCTATGTTTTCACTGGCAGAGGCACCACAGGCCATTCCTTTGCTGTTTCCAGGGCGGCCCGAGGGCAAGATCTAAACACCCCATGGCTGGGATCCAGCCCGCAGGCCTTGAGTTTGACATCCCTGCTGTAGTCCCTTAATTCAGGGTAGAGTCAGGGTGACTGAATGGACTGAGTATTTAGTGGCCGGATGCTCTTCCTGAGGCCTATGTGGAATTTGCAGCAGATATTTTATCTTTGCAACTAAAAGAGAAACATCTTTCACTACCTAGAAATGAACTCTTAACCTTCCAAGTGGGAGGTGAGTGTCTTCACCACTAGGCTACCACATCACTCAGGAATGTATAGCCCTATAAAACTAACAAAATTATATCACATAAACTTTTGTGGGTTATCATATTGTTTAGGTTTATGACATAATAAATTGGCTGGCTTTTAAGACGTTACAGGGGAATCTTTATGAGCTGCAAAAGATTAACTACTATCATCCACTTTGGAAAGGCTTTTTAAAAAAATATTTACTAACAGTGCATTTTTAATGAGCATTTTTGTATCTTTGTTTTAAAGACACAAAATGTGAAAAAAAACACCTGTCTTCAGTTTAAATCACATATTCTGATATGTTGCTCTTTTTAAAGTTTGGAATCAAATTTTAGGGTGAAAAGATGCCATATAAAATAATCTTTCATATCTTCTACTCATGTATGTCCATTCATACATTATAGAAGTGAATGTAATAGTATGTTAGAATGACCTTGAAGAGTAAGAAGGAGAGATGCTTCCTAGAAAAATGATTAGGGAAAAAATAAAGGCGGGGGAGCCCCTAGTGATTAATGATTAGAGGAAAAACATGTCCTAATTGATTCAGTAGTTAAAAGTGGTGGTGAGAGATTCATAGTATTAGATTGCAAGACTCTGTTAATGTAGCCTTACAATACAAAAGTAGAATTAGCTCATCTAGTTGCGTTTCCTATCTGGTTTACCAGGGAAGGCTGATCAGTCTTGCAAGTCTGATACTACAAATCTCTCACCACCACTTTTAATCACTGAATCAAACAGGGCAGGTCCTTCTTGCTCTTAACATTAAGCTGGGGGGAGGAGGCTCCCCACTCTCTTGTTTGATCATTTCCTAGGCACAGCATCTCTTTTCCTTGCCCCTTAAGGTCATTCTCACATACTGTTATAGTGAAGGCATTTAGGGCAGAATTATAAGCCCAATAATAAGATTACATTACAGAGAGAGTAGACTGCTTTGTTCTCTGAGTTTAAGTTGGACCACCCATTTCAATCCGCCTTCTTGCATTTGGTCTTTTGTAATAAAAATGTTCTAAAATCAAGCTCCTGGCCTATTTTCTAGGGATGTTACAGAAATGGTTTGCCATTATTGATCCCTTTCTCCGATTTCCCAGAAGATTAGCTAAGGTCGGGTACGTGTTGCCCCCTGCTGCAGCATGAAAATTACACAAATGAACATCTGATGAAAGCCTATAGTCAAAATACGGGCAAGGTATTGATCCTCTTTTTCTTATCAATAAAAATTGTGTATCCCAAGTCAGATCTTTGTCGCATTGAAGCCTGTGGAAGAAATCATGGGCATCTATGGTATAAGCCAGGAGTCTAATCTTTCTCAAATTTTACATGTGTACAGCATGCTGTTTTAAATCATTTTTATATAGCATTATAAATGTAACATGACACAATGCAGTAGTAGGTGAGCATGTGGTTGGCTCCCTAGTGCTACATCACAAACTGTGTAACTAGGTCTGAAAAAAATATATCCCACTATTCTGAGAACGATTATTTATTACAGATACAGAGAAATTTCCCTCAACACTCAAAGTGGTAAAAGAGGAAGAAGACAACAGAGAAGGTGAAGAAAATCTGAAGCTGTCAATACATTTGATATCACTCCATGAAATGTGATTTACTTCTTTCTCTCTACCTTAGGAGTGTCAAACTGGCGGCTCACAGGCCAGATGCGTCACACATAGGCCATGCCTGCCCCGGCTCCACAAAGGCAAAAAAATATCACGATACATCAAGATGTGATGTGATCGGGTTTGACACCCATGTTCTACCTTTACAGAACCCTTTCAAAATATTAGTTATCTATTAAATTTGTACACCACCCAATTTCCAACAACTCTTGGTGTGTGTGTGTGTGTGTGTGTGTGTGTGTGTGTGTGTGCACGTGCATTCTGTTCATTTCACTAAAAAAAAACCTAGACCTATAAAATGTCTCAGCTTGGGGAGATCATACATTTAACTTATTGCAGGGGTGGGTTTTTCTTTTAGACTGATCAAAAAAGATTCCAATACTTACAGACAATCTTATGGTCTATAATCACACTAAATTCAGTGGAGCATTTTCCTGAGCCAGTGCCTATAGTATGACTTACAATTACTGTACTCTAATTTTCAGTAGTGGAAGCTATTCTATACATGCCTTTCAATATCTATCATGTTTTACAGTGTCAGTGAACCATTCAAACCGTTTATGAAATGTCCTTGTGACATTTCTTTCAACCCAGAGTTGCTCATTGGATTGTGACCTAAAGGGGCTTTGCTATTAGAAGCTTTGCACAGAATCATACAATGTATGAATAGGAAAGGATCTTACAGGTCATCTAGTCCAACCCCCTGCCAGTTCATATGTATTCACTAAATTATCTCTGAAAGAGGATTGCATATGACAGACTTTGAGACCTTTGCAGACCATTATCTTATCTCCTCATTGTCTTTTCTTGTAAAACTTTAGGTATCCAGATCTTTTAATCATTCCTCAAAGGACTTAGTTTCCAAACCTTTTCAATTCTGCAAACTATCTTGTCTATTTCCTTTTTAAATGCCCTGAACTGGAGATAGTATATCATGGATAAATAAAATGGTATCTTTATTTCTTTTCAGAGAATTTTAGTTTATTACAGATTATTCTATAAAGGCAATCAAAGATCACCTTGGCCTTTTTAGCTGCTACATCACAACTGGTGTTAATTGGTAGTTTATGAATGTTTCTAAATCTTTCTTACACTTACTCCTGCCAAACTAGATCTTGCCAGTTCTGTACCTATGCATTTGATTCTTCCTACAGATGCAGAACCTTACATATGTCACTACTGAACCATCCTGTAGGATTTGGTCCAACATTCAAAGATAATAAAGACATAATGTTATCATTTTATCTTTTTAAGTACTGGCCAATTCCCTTACTGCCATCTGAAAAATTGTTCCCTTTCTTTTTATCTCTAGGTCATTAATAAACATATTCAACAGCCCTCTGCTGGAAACAAACCCCTTGGGAATCCCCATTCAGTACTTCCAGTTAGGAGAATGCAAAACTATTTACAAGTATTTTATTTATCAAATTTATATGGCCATACATCTCACAAGAAGTGGTTCCGGATGGCATACAACAATCAAGTAAAACAACAAATATATACAAAACAATCATTATAAAAATATAAAATCATTATTATTCACAATTAAGATGTCCACAATTTAAAAGATACAAACCATAGAACATTGTGAGAGTGAATGTATCAACTACAACACTAGAGTCAACTTAAGAGTGTCATTAGTTCTTTGGTGACATAACTAGGTTTTGAGGGACTTCAAGGATATAGAAATGGAGCTAATCTGACCTTAGGGGAAAGAATGTTCCTTAAGTAAGTTCAATGATCTGAAAAGCAGACCCTTCACCTGCAGAACTATGCTAGGAGGAGGAGGAGGAGGAGTAGGAGGAAGAAGAAGAAGAAGAAGGAGAAGGAGAAGAAGAAGAGGAAGAGGAAGAGGAAGAGGAAGAGGAAGAGGAAGAGGAGGAGGAAGAAGAAGAAGAAGAAGAAGAAGAAGAAGAAGAAGAAGAAGAAGAAGAAGAAGAAGAAGAAGAAGAAGAAGAAGAGGAAGAAGAAGAAGAGGAAGAAGAAGAAGAAGAATCAAACTAATACCGGTGGGATGTGTTATCAATACTAACAGCTCCTTCTTGAGAAAAATGTTCCAGTCTGTTACAACCAATGGTTAGTAAGAGAGAGATTAGGTTAAGGTCTTCTTCTGCTCTCTTATTGCCTCTCTGACCTCCAGCTCAACTTCCTCTGACAAGTACATGGGTACCTTACCAGTGTAATGCAAAATCATATTTAGGCTTTGTCATTTTCACATTCATGCTGCTTTCCGATGAATAATAAGCAAGGACATGTCGGCAAGGAGAGATACACATTACTCAAGAGAAACAGATATGACGGCAATGAGCCGTTACCTGGCAAGTGGAGTGAAAACCTAATTTCATTTGAAATTTCTAGCAAAGTTAAAATCTAATTTTGTCTAAATGGAATGTCAGGCAAATGTTGAGAAAGGTCCTGGTTAGCTGAATTGGATAGGAAGGGACTGTATTTCAAATAGATTGGCACATTTCACGGGGAAGATGCATCACATTTCTCTACTGGAGGGAAATTGCATCTGGGAGAGATGGACCTTCATATAGTCAACCCTCTGATCTGGAAGCAAGATAATCCAAAGATAATCCTTTGAAAGGCCAGCAAAATTCAGTCAAGGACAGGAAGTTCACCTGTTTGTTTTATACAGGAATGGTATACTTGGTGGGAGAGCAGGATGACAGGATCAAAAGAATAGAATAGAATAACAGAGTTGGAAGGGACCTTGGAGGTCTTCTAGTCCAACCCCCTGCTTAGGCAGGAAACCCTACACCACTTCAAACCAATGGTTATCCAACAATAGTTTTCTTCCCACTATGAAGGGGAAATCGGAAAAGAGTTGGAGAATTTCTCCTTCCTCCAAGAAACTCAGAGAAGTTACCCATCCTGTTTTTCTCCCTACAAGTTTCCGAAGGCCTTTTGTACCACCGTGTCTCCAAATTAAACTTCTGATTCCCCGTCAACTTTCTCAGTCTCTGACTCTTTGGCTGCACATTTGAAGGGACAAACCGCCCTCGCTGAATTCCTCTATAAATAATTGTAATCTCGATGCTTCTCGCACCTCAGCATTGAAGGAGAGCGCAAGATAACAATTATGAAGAAATTAATACAGGTTTGTGGCATCTGTACAAGAAGGAAAACAAGATGGGGAATAGGATAGTACTTTTTTCCTCCACGCCAAAGATCAGAAAACAGTGATGAAAGAAGCTGCTGCCCAGCCTCTAGGTCCCTTTTTTCTCTCTCTCTCTCTTTTTCTCTCAAAAAAATGGTAAAAAGTTACCTTTTATTTATGAGGGATCATTTTTTCCCTCCCCTGTCCCTATTTTGACAGATAACGTGGCAGCGTATGATGAAGGGTCTCATTTTCCAATGTGACTCGGATGTTATTTATTATCAAAATAAAAGTCACTTTGTGAATTGAAGTTTTTAATCATTATTTTCCCCCTTTCTGCCCGGCTTTCCAAAAACAAACAAAAACCCCACGGTTTTGTCAAAAGTCATGATGGAATTGCTCGGGCTAAAATGGCTGCCAAAGTAAGGGGGGGGGGGGTTGTTTCAGCTGGGACTTGGGGCCTGAATTGCTTCAGGGAAAACATTGATGTGGTAACTGAGGGAATGGTGTATGGGGTTGTTTAAAAGACCTTTTAGACCTTCTACGCTGCCCAGAGTCGCCTTGTGACGAGATGGGTGGCAAACAAATTTAATAAATAGATAAGTAGATAGGTAGGTAGCTATGTAGATGATAGAAAGACACATTCAGACAGACAGACAGACAGACAGACAGACAGATGGACAGACAGACGGACATAGGATAGATAGATAGATAGATAGATAGATAGATAGATAGATAGATAGATAGATAGATAGATAGATAGATAGATAG
>JAOYMU010000283.1:19471896-19482394 GCA_025802295.1 Psammodynastes pulverulentus
CAGAAAACCAGCTCAAGATCAGACGCTGGGACCTCCACCGGGACCTCAATTGCGGGGGGAAGCTCACTCCGGATCCGCCATAATGCCATAATGCCAGTACAAATATTTGCCCTAATCTGTTTTGAAGCATTCACTCCTAACTGTTAATGAACCAAAATGTACAATTGTCACATTCATCTATATACTCAATTTAACAAAAAATCTGAATGGTCTAACTCAATACAAAATTCACCTAACTGGCAAATTAATAATGAGATCTAACCCAAATATATATACACAATAACAGCCACAACATAAACCTAAGAGTATGATTAACATAAAATCTCATCTTTATGCTAGCTCTCACACTGCCCTTAACAGCAGATTGACCTAGCCCCAAATCTAACATTTCTCTCTTCAAGTTAGTTTTCCTATCATGTTTTCCCCAAAATAAGACCTGGTCTTATTTTCTTTTAGGCTTGAAAATAAGCACTCGGGCTTATTTTTGGAGGTCTTATTATTTTTGAGGTGCACAAAGTGGTGAGCACGGTCACTTTATGGCTGCTCTGCCCCTTAATCACGGCCCACGGATCAGCTGAGCACACACTTCCCACAATCTTCCAGAATTGCCTGCCGATTGCCCTTTTCTTAAGCAGCAGCAGGCAGGTAGAGGGAGGGGGGAGCCAATTCTGATGGGCCACATGGCTTTCTGCCTCATTGTAGCAGCAGCTTGAGCAACACTTGAGTTCCAGGCCTGGCGGAGCACAAGGTCTGGTGCTCACTGCCTACTCCAGAACCACAAGGTGAGCTGCAGAAGAGAGGGACCCTCGGCTGCAAGGTTGCCTGGCACCATAGGCAGGACTGGGGTTAGCAAGAATGTGCTAGAAACCTCTCCAGACAGAACTCTTGGCCCTCACTGGCTCAGCTGATCCGCGGGCCATGATTAAGGTGCCAGGCAGCCATCAGGTGACCACGAAAGGGAAGGGCTGCCTCCTGTGCTTGCCATACCCACCCCTTCACTAGGGCTTATTTTGGGGATAGGGCTTATATTAGCCCACCCCCAAAAATCAGGCTAGGACTTATTTTCGGGGTAGGTCATATTTTTGGGGAAACACGGTAGATGGTTTAGAAATGATTTTTTTACACACCTATGTTAAATTATTATCAGAAGGTTGTGGTTCCCTGTTTGTCCCCCATATAATATTTTCTTCTTTCCATTGGCTCTTAAAAAGTTTCTGTTTTATTTTACACTAGTGATATCTGGTATGGCTAAAAATAAAGTCTTAGCATCCATCTTGTTAAAGTGAAAATTACGATTTCTGGAAAACAGCCAAAGTAGGTCATAATGGCTTGTTCAAAGATATTTCATAGAACTGTATACACGATTTAGAAATTGGACATGTGTTTTTAATGAGACAATGCCCTGCATGCTTATGAAGATTGCATTAGAGTCGCATCAAAGAAAATAGAGCTTATTTTACATTTGTATTATATAAAAGGAAGTAGCTTGTTGATCCAATTTCAACTCCTGCTAGAACAAGGATTTATTTCAATGCTCAGGGCAGAAATCTGTGATTTGCAAATCATTGTATGATGGCTCTCGAAATTTTACAGAAATATTTTTTTGTCAGTGATGATTGGTGCTTCCATAAGGAGCTCCTGTTTTCTTTGTTCATGCTGAGCTCAGCCTCCTCTCACTGATCCTTCGCGTTCATAAATTTGATTAAATATAATAAACATCTCACAGAGGGGTAACAAGTCTTTGATACTGAAACGTTGTAAGACTTGGACATCAGTGCTTACTGATCTACTGCATTCATATTCTTTTCCATCTGTGGGTAAATCTGGGTTGAATCACTCTAGTGAGCTGAGAAACTGGAGTGTTCATGCAGTTTAGGATTGTCAGATGAGCCATCAGAGTCTTCATGGCAAAATAGCTGAGAATATATTAGGAGAAGATAGTTATAATATAATCTCATGTAAATTGTGCCAGCAGGGACCCACAGCCTTAAGTTTTCAGACTATGCCAGAGATAGTGATTTATACAATTAAATTCCAGGGTTGTAAAGATTCTGAATTCTTCCATCCCAGATTAAACACTTGCCTCATTATTTACTTTAGTTTCCATTATGTTCTTCTCTTCAGTTCTTCAAATTCAGAAGATGCTTTTCTTTTAAAACAATGATACTAATCAGTTTAATCAGTTTAATCACTAATCACTGCTGGTTCAGCCGAACTGGTAGCTGGAAAACATGCGCAGATGATCGGAGAGGGCCGGGGAGGCCTCTCCGGTCATCTGTGGATGTTTTCCAGCTTCCGGTTTGGAAAACCGGCACTTTTTTAACTCAAAAATGATACTGAAAACAACACCCCAAAATTGATCTGATGAAGTTGCCCACTCTTTTGTTATTGTTTGTCTCCAGTATCCTGAAATTTTCTTAAAAGAGAAAAGTTGCATAATGTTTTTCTTATATTCTTGAATGGTTAGAAGCTATAAGGATCATTAGACTTTGCTGTTTTCAGAGCTTCTCTAGAAGTCAAATTTAAAAACATTTCTAAAGATCACCATATGGACTTAGATTGGATTGTTTTGCATATTTTTAGGGAAAACATTGGTGATACTTACCTGAACATTTCTCCATGCAGGGAGAAATAATGCTTGAATGTCCTGCACTATTTGGGTTTCAGTAACACTCTGGATTATTTAAATACTTCACTGGGAATTAGCAATAGACAACTACCATTTGCTCTCAAATCAATTTAATTCCAATTAATTTACACTTTTTCCAATTCTGATCTTTCCCTATTGCAGGAATTGAGTCGCTCTTTTCGTGTTGTGCTCAGAAGCTGTTATGGCAGGGGTCCTCAAATTTGGCAACTTTAAGACTTGTGGACTTTAAGACTTGTGGACTTTAACTCCCAGAATTCTCCAGCCAGTTATGCTGTTTGGAGTCCACAAGTCTTAAAGTTGCCAAGTTTGGAGACCTTTGGGCTATGGAGTGAGAGATTTGGCTTTTAATCTCAATGTTTCATTTTTTAAAATTTTAAATCATTGTTTGCAAGGCAACAGAAAGATTTCTAGACATCATTTTGCCTGTAAGGAAAGATTTGGAATAGTTTTTAGTAGAGTTATATGCATTTATTTTTGGTTTGCTTCTTTTTATGACTCTCTCTCTCTCTCTTTTTGAGCAGGGCACTTTTCTCTGTTTCAGAGTATGATGTTTTCTACAGAGACACTGGCATAGCTAATAATTGCCAGTATGTCAGGATCATAAATAGAGGTATAATTTGTATGTGTTATGTTGTGTAGTACATCAATGTTTCACACCATAAGGGATATATCCAAAGTTGAGCCAGCTCTAATCCCCCAAATAACAAATGAGGACTAACAGTCTAAAAGTTTACTCAAGTAGTCATTTATCACCACAAAGCAAATTATGATGCAATAAAGAAACTTTATTTCTTTGTTGGGACACAGTAGCTCAGTGGCTAAGATGCTGAGTTTGTCGATCAAAAAGTCAGCAGTTCAGTGGTTTGAATCCCTAGTGCTGCATAACGGGGTGAGCTCCCATTACTTGCCTCAGCTTCTGCCAACCTAGCAGTTCGAAAGCTCATAAAAAATGTAAGTAGAAAAATAGGGCCCACCTTTGGTGGGAAAGTAATAGCGTTCCATGCACTTTGGGCATTTAGTCAGTGTCATGCCGGCCACATGACCACAGAGACGTCTTCGGACAGCGCTGGTTCTTTGGCTTTGAAACGGAGATGAGCCCTCTAGAGTTGGGAATTACTTGCATGCTTGTGCGAAGGGAACCTTTACCTTTACCTTAAAGAAACTTTGAAAAAGTTACTGCTCTATCACTCATTGTATGACTTGCATCAAGAGCTCATTAGCACTTGGGGGAATTTTAAACTCTTTCATATTTGGCCTGTATTTGACACAACAACCTGGTATATTGAGAAGTTACAGGATTGCTTTTCAAAAAAGGCAACTGTCTTTGTTTGTGTTTATTTTCCTGGATGACTTTTAGCATCTCTTGCCTGCTGAAAAGCTCAGGAAACTAAATGTAGTTTCATGTTGTTTTGGATTTCTCCTTAGACGTGCAGGACTGCAACAAGAAGATATTGAAAATGAAATACTGTTCTCGATAAGAGAAATACTTCATTTCAGTTGTGCAATAGCTTTTGAAAATAAAATACTATTCTGGAGGGGAAACTCCCTTACTTGGAGCAATAACGCAGTTTTAAAAAATAAAATATTGTCCTTTTGTATGAGAAATGCTTTATTTTAGCTCTCGGGCATTTTAGAAAATAAAATATTGTTGCGAATGTAAACATCCTTGACTAGGAATAACATTTATTCTCAGCCATCCAATTATATATCACACTATGGCATCTGCTGGCCTCTCTTTCTCTCTCTCTCTCTCTCTCTCTCTCTCTCTCTCTCCCCCCACAACATACACAAATATTCTAGTCACTCCCATACCCTTTTTTATGGTGTGATAAATAAGAAAACACATTTTCTTACCTCTTTCAATACACCCTAATGAAGGAGGAGAGAAGCATCTCACATCGTAGTCAAATAATGTAGGCAATAATGTTCATAGAAGTATGATGGCAATAGCAATGGAAGCAATCCCTCATTTCTCTGTTGTAGAAATCAGGATTTTTCTGAGGCAGATTTTTTTGGAAGAGATGGCCTCATCCATACTGACTAACTGCCACTGCCATATTGGAGCAGTATTAACTGTAGCAAAGTTCTAGAGAACATCTTGTTGCATCAGAGTCAGAGGTAGTATTCTATCAGGTCACACTGGTTCAGGCAAATCAGTGGCAAAAAAAGCTATCGGTTCGGCCGAACCGATAGCTAATAAAACTGCGCCGATCAGCTAACAGGATCAAAGAGTCCCCTCAGCTGATCAACGCATGCATGCACAATAGGTTGCACCAGTAGGTGTGCACATGTGTGGAAGGGGGAGCATGCACGCACACCCGCACATTCAGAGAACGGTGACAACACCGGTAGGAACCCACCGGTGATTAGAGTTGCTACTGTAACTTCTGGTGTGAGCTTATAACAACCTCAATATAAATTTCATTAATGTAATAGATTTTTAAACGGTTTTTAAACTGTACCTTTATTGAATTCAGTTTAGATGCTGCATAACTGCAAACGGGAAGCTCACAATATAATAATCAAAACAAGATACAGAACAAAACAAAATAGGGTATAACTATGTTTTTGCCCTATAAATAAGGCATTATCCATCTTAATCCAAGGTCTGAGAAAACAACCAAGTCTTTAAGGCATGAAACACCAACAGTGTGGGAGCCATGCAGATTTCAAGAGGAACTCATTCCAGAAGGCAGGCACCACAACAAAGAAGTCATGTTTTCTGGGTCCCAATAGATGGCGCTGTTTAATTGAAGGAAGCTGAAGCGTGCCAATTCTGTTAACATGTACCTCCTAGGCAGAAACCATGGGAAATAGGCAGTCCCTTAGATAAACTGGTCCTATGCCATATAGGCATCCTAAAACATATGGGCAACCAGTGCAATTTATGAAGCAGAGATATTATGTCAGTGTACTGTGTCCATAATAGTCCATGCCATTGTATTGTATTTATGTTTATTAAATATATATCAAGCTTTATTCATTGTGCTTCATCAGAGCTATCTTGAGTCTGATTTAATTTTATCTATCACAATGTCTTTGCTACATGAAATTTGTTCACTATGATCTTCATATTATGACCTTTTTGTCAAAACAAAACTTTCTGAAAAATCATTCAACAATACATTGATATTACTGTCCTGTATTGAAGAACAAAAACCAGGATATTGGTGATGCACTAATAGATTTCAAGTAAATGTTATCAGTCTTTTTATTTTGTATCTCAGACAGCCCCGGAATGCAGCATGGATGCATTTTTAAGAATGTATACAGATAATGATAAAATAATTACTTATAAAAAACAGAAGCAAGAGAGAGTGTTAGAAATTTTTTACCAAATATATATAAACAAGAGATTGATTTATTATAAGTTCACCTACAGTCAATTCAGACACAACTGGAGTTTTCTAATTTCCTATTTACGTTTACATACATGAAAGATCCTTCTGAAACAAAATGTAGAAATGTCAGCAGAAGTTTAAAGAGCTTCAATAAGATTATCAGAGGAAATTTGCATAGAACAACCTTCACATATATATGCAAAAATATAATTAAATAACAAACTCTATGTGGAAGATTCTTGAATAACAGTAGAATAGACAAACAAATATACACACTTATGGACATACAAAAATAATGGCAAGATTCCACACTTCGCAGTTGTAGAAAGAGAAGCTTTTTCATACAATTTTAAGACATTACTACTTAATTAAATTTCGGGTTTTCTTCTGCTTTAGTCAGGGACTATGGACCAAAACTTTTTAACTACATTGATCTCAACTCAACTTAAATGCAGCCACAGATTGGTCTGGATCAACATGGTGGATAAGGGTTTCCTTAATTAGGATTTGCTGAATAAACTCTGGATTTACAAATTGTACTAAGTCATAAACTATTTTTACCCACCACAATTCTTGTTTCACATCCATGGCAAACATGTCTGGTTTTGCTATAGCATGTTTTTTGAGCAAAGATATCCTCTATCTTTATATCCTTATATGTTTATATCATAAACTCAATGAATAGCCCTTAATGGTACTATATCTAAATGGAGGAAAGTAAGCAGTCAGGTACCACAAGGTTCCAACTTAAGGCCAATACTCTTCAATATCTTCATAAAGGACTTATATGAGGGAACAAAAGGGGAAGTCATCAAATTTGCAGAGGACACTTAGCTGGCAGGAATAGCCAACACCCAACTCAGGATCCAAAAGGATCTTGACAGACTTGACCAATGGGCCCTATCAAACAACATGAATTTTAATGAGGAGGAAAGCAACATTTTACATTTAGGCAGTAAAAACCAAAGGTATAAGCACAGATTAGGTGAAACCTGGCTCAAAAACAGTAGCTGTGAGAGGGACCTTAGAGTCTTAGTGGACAATCACTTAAACATGAGCCAGCAGTATGCGGCAGCAGCCAAAATAGTTAATACAATCCTTGGTTGCATAAACAGAGACATAGAATCAAAATTACATGAAGTGTTAATGCCACTTTATAAATCCTTAATAAGACTACACATGGACTACTGCATCCAGTTTTGGTCACCACATTACAAAAAAGATGTTGAGATTTTGGAAAAGTGCAGAGAAGAGCAACAAAAATGATTAGGGGACTGGAGGCTAAAACATATGAAGAACTGTTGCAGGATTTGGGTTTGGCTAGTCTAGAGAATAGAAGGACTAGGGCTGACATGATAGCAGTATTCCAATATTTGAGTGGCTGCCATAAAGAAAAGCGGGTCAACTTATTCTCCAAAGCACCAGAGGGCAGGGCAAGAAACAACAGATGGAAATTAATCAAGGAGAGGAGCAACATGGAATTAGGAATAAATTTCCTAACAGTAAGAACAATTAACCAGTGGAACAGCTTGCCTTCAGAAGTTGTGGGTACTTCATCACTGGAGGTTTTTAAGAAGAGACTGGCAGCCACTTGTCTGAAATGGAATAGGGTCCCCTGCTTGAGCAGGGGGCTTCACTAGAAGACTTTCAAGGTTCCTTCCAGCTCTATTCTATTCTATTCTATTCTATTCTATTCTATTCTATTCTATTCTGGTTTGTGTGAATCTAGGACACAGGAGTCAAATTCGCCACATCACGTTGCTGTCACATGACGTTTCGTGACTTTTTTTCTATTCATGGAGCTGGGGTGGGTATGGCCTATGTGTGACACATCCTTCCCCTTGGGCTGCCAGTTTGACACTGCTGGACTAGGACAATTCCTTTTATAAAACTAAAGTTTGGCCTTAAACTTTGGCTATATTGGATCTGACCTAATAGTTCTACATATTACAAGATAATCAATGCTGGGATAATTGAGCCAAGATTGTCTGCATTTGTGAGAGCCAAGGTAAGCATTGATTTTAAATCAAATGAACTCTTTTTCAAATTGGTCTAAAAATTATTTGATGGAAGTCTATGATCATCAAGTTGTTCAATTGTTTAGCAAATGAGGAGGCATAAAGGAAAGAAAACCTTGCTACTGGTCATGATTGGCAATGGAAACAGCTGAGATGCCAGTCAAAAAGTCTGCAAATATGGGGAACTTATTCCACTACTACACATAGCTCTGGATTACTTCTTTTGACATCTTGGCCTCAAACTTACTTTTCCAAAGCCATTTCCCAAAAGCCCAAGGTTTTACTTTCATTTCCATACTGCTGATAACCGAAACCTCAGCAGATGTTGTATTAGGAGCATTCTAAAATGATTGACAGGACTTAGCATTTAGTTGATTGGGATGAGTTTCTAATTAAAAAAAAGAATTAATTTTCTAGCTGGCCAAGAGGAATGTGCAAAGCAGAGGAGGAGGGATGGTATCTTATTTCATTTTCTTAAGCAATAAATGATTGGGGGAACAAAAATCTTGTGTGTCTGTGTGTGTGTGTGTGTGTGTGTGTGTGTGTGTGTGTGTGTGTGTGTAAGGGGGAGAGAGAGAGAGAGAGAGAGAGATCAAGAAAAATGATTTGCCTGACTGCAAGACCACCCATATAATACTTCTAAAATGGGTGCTGTTAAATAAAATTATCTTGTATCTGTGATAAGGATTTTATTTCATTTTAATTAACAGCTAAAATGGAGCTTCAGCTTTCTTTAAGGAAAAAAAATGAAAGCATTCTTTCGGATGTTATAAAAAAAATTTCCCATTCATAATATAATCCTTTGACATACATATATTCCTGCCTTTTTAAAAGTAATCAATAAGCACCTGAATACCTAATCAGTGATTTATGAATAATAAATCAACTTTCCATTTTAATAGCTATAAAAACATTCCTATAAAAGATCAAAGAGAGATGATGATCTCACCAAATGTTCATCAACAAGGGGGTTAAATTGAGATAATCCAAGATCAGGGTTATTCATGTTTATTTATCAATCTATGTTGTAGCTTTTCATCCAGCCACTGATCATAGGAATATTTTGGCATTACTTCTCGATTAGCAGAACTCATGAACATTCTATATCTTTTTTAAAAATTCACTTGGATGAAAGAGAATTTTCTTTTTCAAATTAAATTCAAGAAGCAAATTCAAGAGCATTTTGGAATTCAGAAGAGATTTGTTCATGGATAGTACATTTTCATGATGAAGTGACCAGGTGGTTGTATGTGATTGGATGAACATCCTGTTTTTCCTCATACAATGATCTCTCCAGTGGTTTGCAGTTTCCCTTGCTTCTCTAATAGAAACACATAATGAAAAAAATTGGCATTATTATCAATAGCTGTTCTGCTCTTACTAGTAAGGAACAATTGAATCCTTAAGAGAATATAGAAACATTTATTCTATTTGGGAGAAATTCAGGGAATAATTCACTAAATGTCCATAAGTTTAATGGAAAGCTTTAAAATGTCATTTGGGTCTAACTTTCTATGTTTTCTCTTAGTTTGATGTGTGCCTTTGCAGTGGTGGTATGTCAGCCAAGTGAGTTTCTATGTATTTGTGAAAATTGTCAGAGGAAAGTTTCTATTTAACTCTAATGTCTTCCAGATGTCTTGATCTAGAGACTAAGTCATGCTTCAAAGACAGATCTGGGTTTCTTTGGAGTAAAAACAACCAAAATAGGATGGCTATTTCCCAATGGCCTGGCCAATATCCCTTTTACTTTTATTGATTAGGATATTGTATGGATTTATAATGTTACTCCAATTTTATTTCTACCATCTAAGAGATGCACAAGCATCACATTTTAGAACAAATTATGCAACTCTTTTATCCAGGCATATAAATCTTAGGATTGCCCATGAATGAAGTGGGATTTAATAATAGTTTTCATTCTGGCCTGTTGAGTACCTCTAAGGACAGAAACATTCTTTCACAATGTTCCTGTGAAAATGTCCCGCTGATTATAATGTTAAGCTAATGCATATGTTTATTATTATTAGTTCCAATCTGCTCTTAGTTATTATTAGTGGTTGCATTATTAGTGTTGCAAATATATTTTCTTGTTTAAATATTCAAAGCAGGCTAGACAGAAATAACTGATGTTATAAACACCACAGAATGAATGTGAGCTAAAATAGGGCATGAATATAGTTTCTAATAAAATCATATTCATTTATTGCAGACCAAAATGGCTACAGCCTTTTGGATTCCTGTTGATTACAAGACCTTCATCCAATTCTTAATCATCTGATTGCCTAAAATATCAGTTTAATTTTCAATTCTATTATAGTTGAGTGTGTTTTTCTAAAAAAATTCCTCCCAGCCCCTTCTACAGTGGGGCAAAAAAGTATTTAGTCAGCCACCAACTGTGCAAGATATCCCACGTAAAAAGATGAAAGAGGCCTGTAATTGGCATCATAGGTAGACCTCAACTATGAGAGACAAAATGAGAAAAAAAAATC
>JAOYMU010000283.1:19598298-19611325 GCA_025802295.1 Psammodynastes pulverulentus
GGCACCAAAAGGTGCCGGAACGCTCCCCCCCGTCGCGTTAAAAAAACCCGGAAGTAATAGCGCGCGATTGGTTGAGATGCGTCATGTGACGCGAACTCTAAAAAGGTGCCGGAACGCAGTACCGCCGAAAAAAAGCCCTGAATATGGGAATGAACTGAGTTTGGGGATCCTCAGTTACAACATCCCAGATTTGTACCAAGTGATTCAGCTTACCCAACCAGATTCTGATACTATTGAGATTGCACTGTGAGTAAAATATACATACATAAATACTTTTAAAGAGGACTAGTGTAGTGGACTAAGGAGAACTGCAAGCTAACAAGGGTCTTTTAATTTTGAGCAGCCTGCTGGCTAGCTGTTGCTATTCTGTCCTCTAGTAAAAAACAAAGAAGTTATTATATTATTATTTTTATTCCCCTGTGCTGAAAAGAGTCAAAAGTCAACACTTTTCTTACTTTTTTTCTTTAGCCTACACTTCTTTCTCTCCCCTTTTTGCCTTCCCCATTTGCTCACTATTTTCATGTTCATTTGTATTTTATAATTTGATAAACTTAATAAAATTATATTATAAATAAAAAAGAATCAGAGAAGAGAAAGAACTTGAGAAGGAGAGAAGTTAGGTGTACCTTTGTTCTCAGTGAATTTTAGTTGTAACTCCCTGTGAGAAACAGGGAATTTGGAAAACAGATTTTATGTGACAGGACCTAATAATTTATCTAAACAGCTTTGAGGCAACTAGAAACAATAAGGTGAAGTTGGCACGGTATATTTAGTTAGTCACGCAAGGAATTATTTCTTTCTTTTAAGTTCTGCTTGCTCAACTTACAGTAGTTTTATGTCTGTTTCAATTAGCTTGTTTGTTTTCTTCGACTGTTTACAGGTTGCTGAGTAGTAGCTGTGGTATGCAGATTTCAACCTCATGTAAGTTACAGTGAAACTATTCCCACAAAACTCTACTTCATTATCCTCATTAAAATAAAGATTTCTCTTAATTATTTACTCAGTTGGTTTGCAAAATAGCAACTGGACTTCAAGACTATGAAATTAATAAATCAGTAAAAAAGATAAAGGCAGAGCTATATTTACAAGATTATTCCTGAGGAAGGGGACTTTTCTGTTCTTCCCATCCAGATTCCATGTGGGAGGACACATCTTTCTAATCAAGAATGGGTAGTGACAGAACAACCAACTCCTTGTGGAAATAACCACACCCAAATAGACAACTGAAGGAAGGAAGGGGCAAGTTACTCTCCAGAAGACAGGCAGACACAACAAACACACATACACAAGTTTTCCTCATGCAAATCTCTTATGATTTACTATTGATTTTCCCAATTTTTTTTTAAATTGACTTCATTTGAACAGGTTTATTCATTCATAACTAGCCTTTTGCTCCATTGGTGTTAAATAGTTATATCATTGTACTACATATTGAAAGCCTGATTGTAGATCAATGTACAACAGCAAGCTAAAAAAAAGGAGTTATTCTTGCAATACTATATTCATGCAAGTTAGAGCAATTATTAACACTTTCTCAACATCCTATTTACCCATTTTTCCACCATTGCAATGCTTTCTTGAAACATAATTTGCCACTATATAAGCAGGCCTTGTATACTCTTTTGTTTTTAGATTATTCTCTGGTCTTAAAGTCAAAGTAAATATAAAAAAGGCTTCTAGATTTCTTAATACTAGATTTCTCTTTAGGCAACTTGCTAACTGTGCTTTCATTATTTTAAGAGAAAATCCTGCATATTCTAATGTCTGACATTTAGTCTGAGTTTGTGAAAGTCTATGTCACTCTCAGCTGTTAGTTATTATTTCATTACTTTCTTGCTGAAATAAGCCAGACTCCAAATTCTATATCTACATTCAGCGAAACAGCATTCCAGCATATTTGTGTTTCAGCAATACTAGAAGGTCAAAAGAGTAGAAACAGCAGCAATTTTAAAACAGCAATTTTGCAATAAACATACTAAGTATAAGTAGCATTTTAGATCTTTGCATGATGTAAGATAATTTGAGTCTTGGAATTATTGCCTAGAATAGTCAAAAATGATTTTTGTAAAAAACAAACAAACAAACTTATTTGTCATGTACTGTATTAATTCATGAGCTCTTAGTTGAGATCCTTGTCTCTGTCTTCCCTTCCATTGCAAAGGAAATGCCATTAGATTTTGGCACCCCAGCAAGTAATAAGGTACTTCATTGGTTTCATTTAATTAAATATTATTTTTCTATCTGCCTGCCTGCCTGCCTGCCTGCCTGCCTGCCTGCCTGCCTGTCTAACTAACTAACTAACTAACTAACTAACTAACTAACTAACTAACTAACTAACTAACTATCATCTATCATGTATATTTATCTATCTATATCATAACTGTTTTTAATATATTCAATCTCTACTTGCATAGTTCAGTTTACTTCACTTTCAGAATGGCAGTTGTGAAACTAGTTTGTTTAACTCACTAAAAATTATCTTTTGACCAATATTTCTCTGGACCATGTTTCAGGTAGAGTGAACAGAAACATCATTAGTAAAACAAAAAAAGAAAAAAAACTTAGTTTAACTGATATTTTACTGTATTTAAATTATTCACTTGTGTGACATAAAAAGAGTTATTTCTTTTTTATATTCTGTTATAAATTTATATTTATTATAAAGAATTGGAACAGTACTACAAAACATCATTGATAAATAATAGTAATGAAGATATTAAGTTGATATTATGTAAGATTTTTATTATTGTATGTTTGTCTTTTTGTGTGTCGTGTTATGTCTTTTTTATAATATTGTTAATAAATTTTTTTTTAAAAAAAGAAAAGAATATAAGACATAAACATCTAGGTCTATGTCTGCAGCAAAGTACAGGTGGTCCTTGTTAAAAAAGCACTTGTTCAGTGACCATTTGAATTTCCGACAGTGCTAAATGAGTAGCAGTTATGACTGGATTTCATATGATTGTGACAATGTCCTTGTGGTCCCTTGATTGCAATTTGCAACCTTTATTGTCGGCTTCCCACAAGCAAAATCAATGGGAAAGCCAGCGGGAAGTTGCAGTCACACGAGGATCTTGTTTAATGACTCACAACAGTTCTTGTTTAACAACAGCAACTGGGATTGCCAGAACTTTCATTGATAAATGGTGGGGTCATGCTTTTCTTACAACCATGTCTTTTAATGACCGATTTTCTAGTTTCAGTTAGTGTTGTTGAATGAAGACTGTATGTTCAACTATATGTAAAGCTGTACTGACTCTATGGATCAGCCATTTGAAATAGCTAGGGCAGGAAATGGATACCACAAGAACTAATTGAATTCTACTATTGCAGAGTATAATAGCAACATTTTGAAATCTTGAGTTTCCATCTGTCCTTTCTTACCCCAAAGAGAATCAAGGTTGAGTAATCCTTAACTTCTTTCTCTCCCCCTCCTGTTTCTCAGGGATGAGCTGGTATTTACATAACCCCTCCCTCATTTCTTTTTTAAAAATATGTCCATATTATTCATTCTACTATTCTAAAATAACTTCTGCATTTAATTATTAATGATCTGAATCTGTATGATTTTTGTCATATAATTATTTATTATGATTGTCAACATTTTATTTTACCTTTCTGGTATAAACATTATTCAATATACAAATAAATATCATAGCAACAGGTATAATGCACAAGTTAAAATGATTTTTAAAAATATTTTTTAAGCAACATTTTTTCATATTAAGAAAAAATGGTTGATACTTCATAGTTTTCATATTAGCTGACTAAATTCCTAATGGTTGGGATGGGTGGGCTAGTTGGATTAGACATGGGCTTCAGAATGAAATGATACTTTTAGTGGGACTTTCAAACTGCAAAGGAGATGCTGATCTTTAATATGAAATTATCAAGATTATATGAAAGTATCAAGATTATAATTGATAAAAGACCAAATTAATAAGATCCAACCAAGTCCATGCTAGAACCCATTCTGATTTGTTTTCTTGTTCAAGTTCATAAAGAATACATTACAGATGGTGACTATAGCAGGAACTGTTTAATTGTGCCCTGAGGATGAGTACACTGAAAAGAGATTTATGAATAATTTTAGTCTTGTTTCCATTTTGATCCTCAATTTACCCAAATATTCTGGTTTTATTATCTTTTCTCCTGGCATTCTGCATTCCATACTCTTTTGTTCACATCAACCACATGACTCATCACTTTAAAAAAAATCAATTCCCTATTCCTCTTCCACAGTCAATATGGAGCACAGGAGAATCAATTCACAGCTGGTGGTGACAATACTGCTAAGTGCTACTTAAAATATTCCACAGTCTTTCCCGAGGTGACGGTGCATGGCTAATGTAAAAGAAAGTAATACTTCAAATAATTTTCAAAATATGGAAACTTATAGCACTTAACTAATCAGAGGCACAACAAAGACTGTCAAAGGTTCATCAGGAAATCAATAATTCATTTTTATTCCCTTCAGTCAATACAGCAAATAAAGATATAGAAGATTTTAGGAAATGTGGACTGGCTTAGCCCTAATCAAGTTTACTTGAGACACAAACTCCAATAATTCATCTCTGCTTCAGAGACAGATGAATGGGAGTTCATCTTTTGTATGTTAATACTTTGATTCATCCAATATTGATGCTACATGGAGGATCTAATCTAATCTAAATTCTTTTCCTTTCTCCAGGGACTAGTTCCAGCCAGTGTTAATGGGATCTAGCTCATGATTCTCTGTTTTGCGGAGTGCCTGAGAGCTTTCTTCTTTTCCTCTTAACGTGCATGAAGTCACTGGGCAAGGTCACTGGGCAAGGTCATCATGCCTGGGGCGTGATATACTTCATATGCTAATAATACTCAGTGGTACATCTCTATCCCTGGGCTAACCAGGCAGTGCTGCCAAGGTCCTTTCCCACTGCCTAGAAGCTATGAGGGTCTGGATAGGAGAGAATAGGCTTCAGATCAAACCATAGCAAAACTGAATGGCCATGGACTTTAAGGTCATCTAGCCATGGGGATTTTCCATCTTTAATTCTGCATGGAGGTGCAGTAAGAGTTTGTGCACAATTTGTGGCTCCTCCTGGACATGTGGCTCCTGCTCAAAGGGATTTTTGCACAGATTTGTCTTAGCTATCAATTGTTCCCATTCTCAGAACAATGTGCGTTACCAGGAGTTGCTCTTGAAGAGCGCTCAGAAGCTGTAGCTGATGCAAAATGTATTGTGCAGATAGTTAGCATTTCTTCTTATGCTGATAAAATAGTGCTGCTCTGCAAGGTGCATTGGTCCCAGTAAGGTTTTAGGTGTGATTCAAGGTACTGGTTATCAGTTACAAAACCCTACATCGGAGAGGACCAGGCTAATTGTAGGGTCACCTTTTTCCTAGTGTTTCTCTTATCTCACCAGATCTAGAGAGGTCCAAGTCCTTTCTAACAAACAGTGTTATCTTGTTGGACCTTAGAGCTATGTCTTCTCAATGGTGCACCTGCCCAATGGAATAGTATCCTTCATAGGAGGTGGGCTCCACCTCCAACCCTGAACTGGAAACCTGACTATTTGGGTCAGGTGGTTAGGTGACTTGGGGTTATATGTTGTGGGTTTTGCTGTGCTTGTAATCCTTGTCAGTTGCCCAGAGCTACTTCTGTGTGATTGCATCTATAAATACATAAATACATATAACTCAAAACTAATGGGTCCTCTAACGCCCACCCCTCAATCAATTATTCTACTACATGCCATAGTCATCATCTGAAATACAAGTGCCAAGAAAAAAATAAAACATAGTAAGAGAGTTCACATCATGTAGCATAGCCCAATGATAGCTTAGGAAAAAAAATCATAATATCCTCAAAGTAGCTTTGATTCTCTAAATGTTACCGAATTACAATTTCCAGATCAAACACCATTTGCCATTTTAACAGGAGTTGTTTATGGTTAAAGTTGAGTAATTATCTGGAGGACTTCAATGTCCATCTCTGGTAAGATTGGACTAATCAGCACTGATCAGCTCTGATTGTGAGAACTTTAGGGATCCACAGGACTATTTTAATTTAGCCAACTGAGGAATCATGTAAACTCTTGGGGTGTAATTTACTATGAGAGAATTTGAGCCTACACGATGGCAGTTAAGGATGTTAAAATAGGCCCACTTTTCCACCCTGAAAGTATCCACAGAAGGTCAGGCAGCTGCGTCTTTGCACAAGTAGGGTTCCAGTCTACTCCATATAGGGAGTGCTGCTTGATTCCCCCAGTCACTAAATTTAATATAGTGAGTGTGCACAATATGGCTAATATGCCAGGTATAAGCCTTCCTGAGTCAGGCAGCTTTAATGGAGGTTATTCACACTTCAGTGAATACTGTTTTGATGCACCCTTAAAAAGTGTCCAAAAATATAACTGGAGAAAAGTGCTGTAGTTAGATTAATGAAGAATGCACTAAAACTCTGCACAAATTACCTAACTGCCTATCATCTAAAATTTAAGGCAACAATGCTGATTTTATAACCCTAAAAAAACTTATGGGCTGGTTGGCTGACAAACTAAATGTCTCTCCTGCTATGAACCTAGCTAATAACTTAGAATAACAGGAGATGCTTCTGCTACCAAAAGCTTGTTTATTTGACATGTGGGAAAAGGCCTTGTCTTGTGCAACTTCAGGGCTATGGAATCAAAGGATTTTCACTATTAATAGATTTTAATTTCACTTTATATTTTGATTTTAAATGTGGTAAGCTGCCTTCAATGTTTATACAAGTAGAAAGATGGGGTGTGAATCTAATTAACATAACAGTAAAATTATAGGCTGCAGGGTTGATTAGCAGCTTCCAATACTTACATTTATTGAAAAAGCTTCTTTGCCTTCTCTGCTGCACTGTCACATTATATGATGCAGAAATGTTGCAATGTGTCTGAAATGTCCATGCCAAGGCAGCATACTGGCAATTGATTCCATGGTTTGAAATCAAAGCATAACCTGTGGGAAAAAATTATGTTAATATCTCAATTATTGAAAGGTTGAAAAAATATTAACTTATGAATAAGATAGTACATCTCAAGAAATATTAGTATGCTTAGATATATTTCTTGGATAATATCTATATACACTATATAAGAGAAAGAGAGATGCCTTTCTTAAGATGATTCAGCTACCAATAACTTTTATAGATTCTTGTAGTAAATATAACAACTTTAGACTTTTGCTGACCAACTGATCAAACATATCTTTTTATCTATTAAAATAATTTAAATGTATTAATTTAATCAATTCACTCATTACTATTTCTATCCTAAAGCAAATTACCCCAATTTAAATATAAAGCATTAACCCAGAAAAACAACACAGGGTCTACTTCTCTCTAGCCAATTTACAATAATTGGTTGCTTAAAATTATACCCAGTCACAGTTTTCTAGACAATTCTCTAGACCAGTGTTTCTCAATGTTGGCAAGTTTAAGATGGGTGGGCTTCAAATCTCAGAATTCCCCAGCCATGCTATCCATTATAAGCTTGGCAAGGTTGAGAAACATTGCTCTAAACCGGGGTGACAAACATGGCATTGTTACGACCTGTGGACTTCAATTCCCAGAAGTCCTGCACCAGCATATCCACAGACCATAAAGTTGCCATAGTTGTCCACCTCTGCTCTAGACAAAATAATTTCCTTCAGCATCTCTGTTACTGAGAGCATGGACTCTGCATTTTATTCCCTGCAAGTAAAGAAGCAAAGAGATTATTTTGAGCAGAAAAAGAAAAGCCTTAAGGGCAAGAAGCTTCCTTATCTCTTATTATCCTTTCACTTAATTTATTATAAAACAATATATACAATTTATGTATTATACTTTCACACAATTTATTACTGAAGAAAGAAAAAAGATCCACTGAACTGCACTTAGTCTAGAGGTGTGTGTTTAACCTCTTTCATTTTATATTCTTTTTCAGAGCATCAGTTATAATGCCCACAGCAAAAGCCTTTTTAGATTCCAGCCTGTTTTTCTACAATGGCCTATCACATGTCTTCAAGAATCCTGAAGGATGCAACTGTAATTGGTTTCAAGGTCCAAGATACAAAAAATTTCTACCTATGAATAACAATTGGAACCCATTCTCAATATCATCCCTTATTTCTCAAAGTTGAGAGGTTCAGAAATGGGTATAATTCATACAAAAACATACCCACCCAACAAAATTCTATTACAGATTATCATTACTGTGTTTTTACCCACTTACCACTTTGCTTTTGGAGAATGTCATGGGAAAGCAAGGACTGTGAGACAAATGAATGCTGCAGTATTTATTGGAAAGTATGAGATGGAGCCAGTGAATGTTAGTACCAACTGAACACACAATTTCATAAGAACAGAGAGATAAGAAAGGACTAAATTATCTGCATTTGAAATATTTTAAACTTTTGTTTATTATTAAGTATTACTAAATTTATTTGCCATCGACTTGAAGTGATTATTCTAAGCACTATTGTTTAAACTATATCTGTAATAAACTCTGAAAGCAATCCATCTTAACCAGAGAGCCTATGTCTG
This sequence comes from Psammodynastes pulverulentus, assembly GCA_025802295.1. NCBI lineage: Eukaryota > Metazoa > Chordata > Lepidosauria > Squamata > Psammodynastidae > Psammodynastes > Psammodynastes pulverulentus. The sequence goes on from JAOYMU010000283.1 coordinate 19,606,834, forward strand.
ATATTCCAATTTAGCATGCTCTTTGCAATGCAGGCAAAAATTGCACAGTAAAATACAAAGTTATGCAACAATTCTAAAGTGATTTTTTTTATTCTTAATATGTAAATCTGCATGCTTACAATGTAATCCCACTGTTGTCTTTTCATGCTAGCCAATCACGTTTACCAAACTGGTTATGCAAGCCAATTTATGTAGTTATTTTATGGTTTAGTGTGCCATGCAAAGGCTTAGGAATGGTTAAGTTAATCACGGGTGCTACTTGCTGCAATCAAATACAAATGAGCATATACAAGGGCAGAGGCTAGAATGGCCTGAAAACTAACGTGAGGAGTTCCCCGATCCAGCCCGTGCATGGAAATCTCAGGCCAGGCGAAAGCAAGAAAAGGGTTCACCTCTACACGCGGTCCTGAGGACGCCAGCATTGCAGACTCTCTGGGCCGCGACAACTACGGCAGCCGCCATGTTTCGAAAGATCCCGGGCAGCTCCCGTAGTTCTTGCGGACAGACACCTTCTTCCGGATCTCAAATTTGAGCGCGTAAAAGTATGAGTTCGGTTTTTCAGTAAATCAGATGAAGTTAATCAGAATGACAGGCATTGTTGAAGGCAGCTTCTTCTCTCGGAGGGATTATCGTTTGGACGCAGCCTCCGGGTCTTACAAACCAGCATTTCTCACTTTAAGATGTATGGACTTCAACTCCCAGAATTCCCGCGCCAGACATGAGAAACACCTTGCCTTGCAGATTCAAACACTAAGAGTTCTAGTCCCAGATGGTTTTGTCGTCACATCCTAGTTTCTTTCGAAAGTGGTGAGAAATCTCCATCTGCTTCCATGTGCGGGGCTCTAAAAATAACAGAAGCCTCCAAAAGGAAAGACGCATTAAACAATAAATCGATGACTATTTGTATTGTATTAGTGTCACGGCTGCCTTTATCAATACGGGAAGTAGCACCTCGTCCTTTGCCAGTGAGTTAATATGCTCCCACTCCGCTTTTCCATGGGACGCTTCCAAACAGGCTCAACAATGCCAGGAGAAGCAGATGCATGGGCTGGCTTAAGCTACACCTCCCTCTATGCTGGGGATGATATAAATAATATTCCTTCATGGTTTGAAGTGCAGTTGCAGCATAATCGACAAATATAAAGGGAAAAAAAACTTCCTGGCTATTTAAAAAAAAAGGCTTTAAAAATCCACTTGACTTCTGGTGGCTACCAGGACGACTTCACGCAGTTTTTTGGGCAAGATTCAAAACTGCTTATCTAATTGCCTGCTTCCTAGGGCTGAGAGTGTATAACTGGTTCAAAGTCACTCAGCTGCCTTTTGTGCCTAAGTAGGATTAGACCTCAGGATCTCCAAGTTTCTAGCTTGGTGTCTTAATCATACCAAACTGGCTCACGTGACTTTTAACTTGTTCAAATCAGTGATCTTGTAGATTTGATGTATCATGTTGGTATATGGAGATTGTTCAGGGGCACATATCCAACTTGCTTCCCTGTTTCTTTTTTCTAGTTTCTTTTCTTTTTATTTATTTATTTTGTCAAGCATGTATTAGTTAACAGATATAAGTATAAACATGATTATGAATACATGAAATGAATACTAATAAGAGATAACATTAGGACAGGGACGGTAGGCACGTTGGTGTGCTTATGCATGCTTCTTACAGAACTCTTAGGAATGGGGTGAGGTCTAATTTGTATAAAGGACAAGACATCTTTCTGGACTAAATAGATGAATACTTAAAGAATTTTTTTTAAACCAAGGATTACAGACAACAGAAACAGATTATGAATGGACCTACAACAATAAGGAAAGTTTGTGAAGCTTTAAAAAAGATTAAACCAGAAAAGTGGCCTGGACCAGACTGTTTCCCAGGTTCTTATGATTTTTTACAATCTTTACAACATACAATGAATTCTATTTTACAGGGAGGAAAGATGCCAGAAATTGGCAAGAGGCCAGCATAGCATTAACAACTAAAGAAGGACAAGATTTGACTCTAACAAGAAACCATATGCTGATATCATTATTGAATAATGACTACAAATTGTTTACAATGATTTGATTGACTGAAAATAATTTTGCAAGAATTTGTTCAGGAGGATCAATGTAGGTTTTAATCTCAAAGACAGTTAAAGAATAATATTAGAGATGTGTTGGACATTTTGGAGTATTTCAAATAACAAAATGAAAAACAAATCACTGTGGTATTCTTAGATGCACAGAAGGCCTTTGACAATTTGAACAGGGCTTTCTTGTTCAAAATTTTAGAAGATATAAACTTTGGAGGGAATTTTATAAAATGAGTATATCCATTTACACTTTACAAAAAAAAATTGTTAATGGCAATCTATCAAAGCCTAGTGAGGTATAGAAAGGAACAGTATAGGGATGCCCGCTGTCTCCTCTCTTGTTTATTTTAGCTCTTAAAATACTGAGTAGACAAAACATTAAAAGGATACCACTACCACACATCACAAAATCTCAAAAACAACCAACAGACTATTACAACTGCATGGCATGATAGAAACATAGAAACCAACTAACCACTCCTCCACCACATCTTAAGTAGACCCAGTAGTCCAAAAAGAAAAAAATAAACAGAAATCATTTACAAACTTTAGCATATCACATAACATCACGTGACGTATTGTGACATTTTTTGCCTTTGTGGAGCTGGGGTGAGCATGGCCTGCATGTGATGCACCTAGCCCACTGACTGCCAGTTTGAAACCCCTGATCTATAACATAGAAGACTGTAACAACCACTATATAGGACAGCTAGGTAGAAGACTGGCAGAATGAATCCTCAAGCATCAATTAGCAGTCAGAAGGCACACAGAAATATCCTTAATCTTAATACAGGGATAAAGTTAACCATAATTTCAATTGGGAATCTAACCAAGCTAAATCCAAAAATGCTAGAGAATTCCTGAATGCTTGGCATTCAGACAAAAAGCCATCAACAGACAGATAGAAATAAAACATATGTTCACATTTTTCAAAAGAGACAATACAAAAAGCTAAGAAGGAAACAAAAATCCAGAATACATCCTCTTCTGCAACCAATATCTAGATAAGCAGGGATTCACACCAGACAAACGATCAACCAGAAAGCAATACCCTAATCAAGAAGCCACTAAGGAGAAAAACCACATCCCCACCAAATCTAGCAGACTAAGCTACTGTGTATAAACAGGCAACTAACCACACACTTCCTCGCAGCGATGATGTTACCTAATTGGGTAATGAAATGTTTGCAAGTAAACAACCAAGCATTAATGATGTCATAGTTCAACCCTCAGCTACACATATTCTCTTTTATTGACAACATTTCTGTATATTGCAGAGGACAAATTTTCTATGCTTTTTTTCATGTCTGATATACAGACTAATAATCTGAATGAGAGATTTATGATAAGTAAACCAGTATCTGAATAAGAGTGCAAATATCTGCAGAGCCAAGATTTTCATCCAAGCCTAGTGTGAATCATGATAGGAACTATCAACAGCTATATCACTGTTGAGCTGAATCTGGATATAAACAGCTATGAGATAAATAAAGGGGAAATACACATAGATAAGACAGCCAGCTGGTAAAAGATAATGTTTGCATTGTGATGTCACAAGCATAAAACTTAATCCCACAGGCAGGCAAGACTTTTCAGAACACATCCTTTAGATATTTTTATTCTGTCAACACTTGTCTTTCTTCACTTTCCCAAGGAACAAGCAGCATCTCAGCAGATAAAAGATAATCAAAAGGGGAACAGCTGTTGCTTGTTCCCCTTTAAAACCAGAAGAAAAGCTGAAAAATCTGCTCACCTTGAAGACCTATTATTTTCATGCTTCTTATAGATTATATTAATATTTTATTCAAAATGATTTATAGAAGATATTTCATAAGCTCTCTGAGCCCTTTCTATTATTATCTACTAAAGATAATCTTAATATTTAGGATCTTTCATAATCTGCTAGTAGCTGGAGGTCTATGACCACTTGCTTCTGAATGATACAGAAGAAATGATACAAAAGATTGCCTAGGAATGTGGACCATGCACTCACCCAGTTTTATCTTTACTTTATATCTGTTCTAACCATAGCAATCCAGAGGAAGCTATAGCTTGAAAGTGGTGGGTGGATAGATGGGAGTGAAAAGACAAAAGTTGAATTAAGAGAAACCGTTGATGGCTGGGAATATTTACACTTTTTGAAAGGGAATTTTCAGACTAACAACATAAGCCCAATTCAAGTTACTCAATTGTGCATTTCTTCACCCCCCTCTCTGAATATACTAGTGATTAAAAAAAAGTAATAGCAGCCCTGTTGGTCATGAGAAAAGCAAGATTCCCCCCACTACAACCTGAGAAGAGAAATTGAATCCAAAACATATATTTGCAGATGAGGAAGGTAGTATCCTGATAGTTGAGGTGGATATAAATTATAAGAAAGTTATATTAGTAGGTATCTATGCTCCAAATAATGATCAAAT
>JAOYMU010000283.1:19698120-19714971 GCA_025802295.1 Psammodynastes pulverulentus
ATCACTTTAATTCTATCCATGAAGGTGCAATGAAACTATGGATAAATATATTATAATGTAGTCAACATGGTTAATTTTTAATGCAACTGAGATGGGAAATAGTATGTTATATTAAAATTACACCATCTGTATGTGAGTATGAGTTACAAACAAAAATAAACATGCTATTATCTCCACATGTCATGCTCTTAAACAGAAACTTAAGAAAAAATATTTTTAAAACTACATTGTGTACTACCTGATAAGTAATATCCTTGTCCGCCAATAAATATTTCTAATACGTAAATAAATAAACATGGAAGTCAATGGGGATGGTTATTAAAGATCATACAATAGCTTTTAGTAGTACCGTATTAATCCATTAAAGTAACTCACAATTAGGCATGGGCAGGTTGTTTTTGTTCTTTGTACATTCACAATCACTTGGGGGTATTTTTTGTGTACTTGGAGACTCAAAGGATACATTAATGGTTGCTTTTTAATTTTAAAATTTTATCCATTGGACATTGTCACTGACAACACAGTAAACAAACCCTGAACATAACAAGTCATTAGCATAAATGCTTACTTGAGCTTCTTTCCATTCCTGCTGCTAAATGGCCACCTCGCTGAATTATTCAATGCACAGAAAAGGCCAGCATGAACTAAGAGACTCTTGGATTTATGTTCTCAAGTCAAAAGAGCTACCTCATAGGCAGACACACTGCTCTCTGTCAATCTAATGAAAAGTCCAAGTGTCAGAAAAAACTCTGGAAAATTAGATGAAATAATTGTAATCTGATCGGTGATGTCAGCTGTAAACTGCAATGACAGCAAAAATGATGGTACATCCAGAGCGAGGTCACCTTGCAAATTCCACCATTGCCTACTTGCATTCTGACCTCTGTTGTAAGTAATAGAGTCACACAATTTGGGGGATAACATCATCATGCATTTTTGTCATCTGCACCTTCTGTAGTCTCTCCTGGATTTTATTTAAGAGAGAGATAAAATAGTAAAGGTATTCCTGTCTGACCCAAACCCGAGAATGACACATGGCAATTCTAACCAAGCTGAACTCTTTATTGTTTCATATCAATAGACAAAACCCTTCTAGGGATCTACTTCCTCACTACGTTCCATCACAACCCAACCCACTTGTCCTTCCCCAACTTTTAGAATGGATATCAGCTTGACTAGATTTCATTTTATTAAAAAAATCAAATTGTACTTTATACTTTTCTAAAAAGTACTTTTTAAACCCCCCAAAAATAGGTAAGAATAGATGATAATATTTGAAAAAAATATCTAATTAATACTCATGATTCCCTGGTGAAAATGTTTGACCATAAGATTGTGGGGGGTTTTTTCTGATAACTATGAGACAAAATACTCAAGCAACAGATTTTCATGTATTTACTATAGTAAGATGTTTTCTCTTTATTTTCAGAAATGAAAAGAACCCTCTTTTTTTAAATAAGGATGATGTGCCTCCAACCTGATGCTTTACATCTTCCAATAATATCACAATTGAGTCCATCCATTTTGCTGTTCTAGCCACATAAATCCTATGCAATATAACAGCTCCAATTGCCAAGATTCAATTTAATTCTGTGGTTGAAGTTTTAGCCTGTGAATGTTAATGATGAGAATTAATGACTGCTTGAAAAGAACTAGAAAAAATACATAGTAATATTGATTGGCCCAATAGATTTGTTCCTCTGAAAGTCTCTTTTCTGAGTACTTGTGCAGCAAAGCAGAGTGGAATTTCTTCACTAGCATCTCTGACTGCAGACAATACAAATTTTCCTTTTAATATCCTGGGACAGTCTATAACAATGTTTCTCAACCTTGGGAATTTGAAGATATGTGGACTTCAACTCCCAGAATTTCCAGCCAGCAAAGCAAAGAATTTGCTTTGGGAATTGAAATCCACACATCTTACAATTCCCAAGGTTGAGAAACATTGGACTATAGCAGTGATGGCAAACCTTTTCGGCACCGAGTGCCCAAACTGGGTGTGTACATGTGCATGTGCCGGAGTGCCGGAAACCCAAAGACCAGCTGGCCATTATGCACATGTCTATTTTTGGCCTATTTTGGGGCCATTTTCAGGCCATTTTTCAGGTCATTTCCAGGCCATTTTTCGGGCAATTTTTGGCCTGAAAATGACCCAGAAATTGTCCTGAAAATGGCCCAAAAATGGCCTGAAAAACATCCTGAAAATGGTCCCCAAAACGGCCTGCAAAAAGGCCGAAAAATGGCCTGGTTTTGGGGTGTTTTTCAGGCCATTTTCTGGCGCTCTGGCACCCACAAACACCAGCTGGCCAGCACGCATGTGCGCACCAGAAACCAGAAGAGAAGCTGGCAACGGCACACATGACCACAGAGACGGCTCTGTGTGCCACTTCTGGCACACATGCCATAGATTTGCCATCACGGGTCTATAGCTTATGGATGTCATGCAGTACACAGAACACAGCCCTTTTAATTGTGTCTACGGAGCCTATTAATATCAAGCTGCCAAAGTTTCTCAGGAAGTCACCAAATACTGCATGCATGCACACACACACTTTTCTTTGCTGATAAAATATAAAATAAGAGTTGGGGAAAGCATCAGAGCTGAATCGGCTGTACATAGTGTAACAACCGGTTTGCTGCATGCATGGCTGCAAAGACATGGGATTTCCTGTGCGCGGCAGCTGCAGTGAGTAGAGCGTGCGAGATGTGGAAAGCAGTTAGGCTGCATGGGAAGGGCGAGTGAGCCAGATGTGTAAGATGGGATAGTACTGGCTTGGGTGGGCAGGCCCAGCTGGTGGTCTTAACTACCGGTACAGGTGAGCTGGTCCGAACTGGCAGCAGCCCACCACTGGAAAGCATATACAATGTGGGTTTTAAGTCTAGGTCCTATGATTGTGCTAGAAAAGTGAAGAAAGCTTAAAATGGAGGCATCAGCAAGCCTCTGGTTTGATGTTTAACTGCCCTACCTCTGTTGATGCTTTGGGGATGTATTATTTATTTATTTGGAAAAATCTGGGCCATTTTCAAACTCATTTTTTTTCTTTTGCCAGAATCTTTTCCCAGATCAAATTTAATTCACTTCTGATTTGCTTTGAAAGAGAGCCTGCTGATGAGCAGACAAATAAATGGACAGAGAGAGCTCCTTTACACAATTCCTTTCCAACATTCCACTATATTGTTGAAAATAAAAATAGAAATTCTGACTGAGAAAAGATTGGGCGCCCCTATTTAATATTCTTAGGAAAGAGGTGGCTCTCTGAAGCCCACATTCGCTTTCCCAACAACGATAATTTTCAGGAGCAGCATGTTGCTTGCAATTCATGGTGGCGAAGGGAAATGACTTCTAGGTAAAAAAATCTATAGGTAGAAAAAAATCTTCCAACTTCTTATGCAGTCGCCTAAGGATTCCATTTTATGTATACACAGGCATGTAGCCTTGCGATTATTCTTGTGCTGTGAAATGTGAACTCATTGGATTTCTCCTCCTTGTGAAATTGTTTAGAAAGAATTGAGAACCTGCCTTTCTTAATCTGTATTTTCTAGACTTCTTGAAATGCCAGTTTCAAAATTATGAGGTAAGATATCCATTGAAAGCAGACTGATCTGGCCCCTCTGCCACTTTAGTTTGCCCTGGCATGCCCCCTCTTCTGGCCCCTGTTGTTTCCTCCCATAGCTGTGTTTCTTTTTATAAAGCAATGTATTTTGTGCTATGCGCAACAACCCAAAGGCTGGTTTATGAGACCTTTATGGCTCAACACTTCAGACAATCAGGCACCTTGTCAGTTTCACTTTAGAGACTGTCACAAACTCAGTAAAACTGCAAAGGAGGAAAACTGTTGCTTGGAGACATGGTTTGTGGGAGAAGAACTGCAAGACAAGAAATCTCATTGCAAGCCATGTCAAAATATCCATCATTATACTTCCAGTCAGGTGAATTAGTGGATGTGATCTCAGATAGCTTAACCATTACATGTCAACAAATGGTTACAAACCAGTGTACTGTATAAAGAGTAAAGATGAACAGTACAAGTTGGGCTTAGGATCATCCTTGAAAGCCATGCCCAGGCCACATCTCAAATGCAGAAGATAGAATCAAGGCACAAATTGACTTTGAAGTCATTTCATTTACATGTAGATCAAAAGTGCACATACTTCAATGGTACAAAAGTTCTTCTCCCCCATCTCAGAGTTTGTTTTCTTGCAAAAAGCTATCTGGTTGCCTTTTGATGAATGGTTGGAGATTGACCATACACCTCATAGCAATTCTTTTTGTAAACAAGCACATTTTTGACAGCCATTTTGTAAAAGTACCCACAATAGGCTTTCTAGATTCCAGTGTGTCCATTGACCTCCCAGGTTTCTCTAGTTCTGTCCTATTTAAACCAAAGTTTAGGAACCCCCAAATCAATGTGATTCAGAAACACACAAAAAATGAGATAGAGACAGGAATGGGATCCTCTCAGGTCTGCCCTGATTGGGTGAACCAGTAGCAACCTGAAGCCTCAGTTCCACAGAGAGGAACAGGAAGCAAAAAATCTATATTGGGCCCTCCCAACTGCCCTGATTCTTACCTCGTCTTTATCAGATCAAGCTGATTGTTGCTGCAAGCTGCAGGCTGGAAAGCAGCACACACTTGTTTTTCCAGTGCACATGTGTGATCCCGAATCGGTAGCTGCACTGGTAAGATCCCACCCCTGGATAGGGGATATTTTGAATTTATTTAATTATTTATTAATCATATTTGTAAGGTTGCCCATCTATCTGATGAAAGTCTGAGGATAAACATGTCACATGGAACAATACCATAATAAAACACAACAATCTCATTGAACAAATGCTACATATACACATAAGAGCTCTCAAAATAAAAACCTGTGCCCAGTCAGTGCCTGAGGGAAAAGACTGTTATCTATAGCCTTCTGCAAGGCCAGTATGTGTTACCCATATCTCTGGGAAAAGAATACCCCATTGGGCAGGTGTAATGACAGAGTGGACAGTATCCACCACCTTATCCAGATCATACCAATCAGGTGTGTTAAAAATACCATAGAATTTGTGCCATTGAATTTGACTATAGAGTGGCTGTATTTAAAGGCAATGTACAAAAAAAGAAGGAATTTTTGGGTCCTCCATTCTTCATCCTTTTGTCATATTCTCCTCCTGGCATTCTCTCAAAACTGAATGCATTGTCCTTCAACAAGATTTCTTTTTTTTGCACTCATATTTTAAGGTTTAATGTTTAAAAATCAATGGGATGTTACTTCGTCATGATGCAGCTTCACTTTTGTAGATCAGGGTTTGAAAGTATTTACAAAGATGTGGGGAAGAGAAAGTATGTTCTAAATGGTTAATGATCCTCAGCAAGCAATCTGTCCAAAGAAGGAAAGATTTTCCTCCTACTTCAGCAATTTATCCATAATCTTGTTCAGCTCAATTGATATACTTTACCCCTCCCTACCTTTCATTGTGTTGGAATGAAATTACTGTGGATAATTTCCAATTTGGTTTGCATCCGGCACACTCTCTGTCAACCCTTATATCCAAACTTGAGCAGCCACACATGACTTTCAGTTCAGATAGCAAAAACAAAGCTTGATGTTTATTTATTAAACTTCAACAGACATCAAGAACAGTTAACTGACAATATAGGATTGAGGGCAGCAAAAGGAGGGGGAGAAGCATGAACAAAAGGCAAGAATTTACATTGTCTATATCAGTGCTCATCATCTATGGCAATTTTAGGATTCTGGGAATTGAAGTCTGTATATCTTAAAGTTTTCAAGGATGAGAAACACTGATAGATAGACAGTCAGAGAGATAGACAGATATAGATCGCAAAAAACACAGAAATTTTTTTCAAGTCACTGAAAACAATTCTGTGGGTAATTAGCATGAACAGTCCCAAAGTGAGTGGCTTTGGTTATTCCAGCCTTAACCCTTGCAAATATATTTTATCATGCTATTTTTAAATCTCATATTCTCTCATTTTTTCAAGCCACCAAGAAGGTGAGAGGGTTAACCATCCCTTCCCATATTAGAAGCACTTTTCTGAATGTCAAATGTCATGTTATCTTAGCAATGGGGGAAAGGGCAAATCAAGTCCAAAAACATATCAATGAGGTTTTTCATTGCAGCTAAGGAAGACCATGTTTTGGTGAGCAGTTAAAACCTGAATGAAATTCCAGGTTATTCTTGCATCTCTGAAACATTCATCTTTCTTTCTTCAGTTCATAATGACTGAGGGGGCATGCATCAGGAGACAGTGTTGTTGTCTTCTGTAGGGTGTTTTGTGTTGCCTCAAAGCCTTCTTCAAGAGCTTAATTTTTTGGAAAAAAAGTAGCCAAAAGCTTCTGTTCATATGCAAAGGCCTCTCTCAATTATTTAGCAACTCTAACCCTTGAAACGAAGGCTTTAAGCTGGTGGTCAGGGTAGGAGGCAGGCTTTGTGGCTTCAAAAGCAACTTCAAAGGGGAGATTGATCTAAACCAGGGTGGTCAAACTCACATCCTCATGGCAGCATCACATGACATATTGTGACTTCCCCCCCCTTTGCTAAACTGGGTGTGGGCGTGGCCAGCGTGTGATGATCTGGCCCGCGGGCTGCGAGTTTCACAGCCCTGATCTAAATCTTTATTGAAACAAAACATTGTTGTGATATTTTGACCCATTCACCATGTCAAACACTATTCAGCAAATGTGTGATGTTACCTTGCCAATTCCCTTCTTAAAACTGATGCACTACAAACTTATTGTGAGAGACAGAAGAATACAACTGTTATATTTTTTAAAACCTTCCATTAGACTACATTCTTGCTTTTAACATGGATCTTGTAGGTTAAATGCTGTTCATTCTCTCTCTTATCTCAAATCTAGCAGGACACAAACTTTTCTAGTTTACTTCTGAATTGAATTTAGCCTCATGAACGTATTTCCCCCAAATAACTCTTTGAAACAAATCTTTTTTTTCCCTGAAAAAAAAACCTGTTCCAGTCTGTAATGTATTTTCACGCATATTTTTTCTAGTATGCAATTCATTTTTCCCAGTGGGCTGACTTTTTACACCAAATATTTGCTATTCTACTGCATTTTCTATGTACTTTGCTACAATTTATATAGTATATACTTCCATGTTCATATTATGGGCATTTGGGGATACATACTTGAGTTATGTATCACATCCCAACATTGTAAAAACTGCAAAAGTTGGTACATGCATGCTTCCTGGTTCACAAATAAATACTGCAGAGGTGGTATAAGTTGCAAATAACTGGATAAAAATTCAGGACAAACAAATTTCCCCTTATTACTTCTTACAGGTCTTTCACATCAGCATGGTTATACTATTCCCAGATTTCTGTCCATATGCTGAAATGAAAACATAGGGTAGTCTTCCCCAACTCAGCACCCTACAAATATCCTAGTATTTCAACTTGTAGGATTTGCCACCTGCCTATGCAATGACCATAATGGTTTGGAATGCTGGAAGTCGCAATTCCAAATCTCATCCTTGTTGGTCACTAACTTCAATTAGAGTCTACACTGTAAACAATATATAGGATTTTAATCTGCAGTGAGGAAAGGAGTTCATTCTATAGAAAAATTGAATCTGTACAATATGTTAGTTTGGGCTTTGTGGAATCAACACTTTAAAAAGAGAAACTTTGTAATTAAAGCAAACATTAAAAAAATAATAATCTTGCTTTCCAATCTGTTTTTTTCTTTTTCTTTTCTTTTTTTATTCTATTACTATGAACAAGGGGTTAATAGTTATGCAAAGGGATATTCTAGGAAAGAGGCATTGTGCTCAGTTGTTTTAAGAGTGTACTTTCAGATATTTATTGACAGTAAATTCCACAGAATGGAATTTTCAGTAGCCAGATTTTTTGAGGGGGAGGATGGAGGGGAGGAGAGATAAATGAAGTGTATTGTGTGATTTCAAATACATGTATCAAAAAGGTGGAGCTCGTAATATGATACGGTATCATTGCTTTTGTTATTTTGAGAACAGTATTGCATCTTGTAGGTGCCTCTGATGTAATACAATACATATATGTAAAAATCATTAGGTAACACATATTACCTATACCAGTGAATCTACTCTCTATTATTCAGAGATTCTGAATTATTTAATGCATTTATTGAAATGTTCAGTTTTTTTAAAATGTAAGTAGAATTCATTCTAGACTTAACAAAAATATTTTAAAAGAAAACTCCTGAATTTGCATACTAGAATAATTATGTGATACACAGAGATGGTTGCAAGGTATGCTTTAAGAAGTCAAGAAAACAGCCATGGAAGTGCAATATTAGTTCTGCCAGTTTTGTAAGTGTAACCACTGTACTGATTTTTGGGGCCATATATAGTAATGCATATGAAGAACTAGGAAATTTGCCTGGCCATCAATATACTTAAAGAATTCTTTCATTTGCTGACCCAGTCCCTATTGGATGGACAAGGAGAGCAATAACTCTTTGGGTGAGCACATTGTTTTGACACAAAGAAGTTTAAATAACCTGCACAATGTAGTGTTTAAAATGTTGGACCATTTTATGGGAAGTTATCAGAGGTTCAAGTCCACCGTAAAATATGGAAATTACCTAAATCATTTGCCTGAGGTCTTGAGAATGTGATTGCTAGTTTTCAAATCTATGCTTATTGTTTTGTGATCATACTATCATGTAACATTGTGCATATAATAGTGTTTCTCAACCTTGGCCACTTTAAAATGGATAGACTGCAACTTCCAGAATTGCCAAGCTAGCAGGTTGGCTGGGAGTTGAAGACCACACATCTTAAAATTGCTAAAGTTAAGAAGCACTGGCATATGGTATCTAAAAAGATTGTCAATCCTTGGTTTCAACTTGAAATGTTTTGCTATATGTGATTGATTATATACCATTAGTTAATTCTTAAAGACCACATAAGCAGGTTTTCATCACAATAATCTATCCCCAGCATATACTTTAGGTCTTCTGATGGAGTATCCCTCACCATTGTAATTGAGTCCATCTGTCTTGCTGCTACTGATCCTTTATTTTTGTTTCCATCCATCTTTTCCAGAATTATAACCATACGAATACACCCATAAGAAGTTCCCAGCTTGTCTTTCATTGGTTGTTCATTACATCATAGGAAGCCAAGTTAATTGTGTATATGTGTGTGGGGGGGAAGGATATGGGGAAAAACTCTTTCCCTCCCTCTTTGTCTAAAAAAAAAGGTCAGATATTATTATTTATGGTTCATCATACAACAGTCTGCCAGACTGTTCAAACTGAATTAGGTATTTTTGACTGCTTATCGAGTCATTCCCAAGGACCTGGAATAGGCAGATGTGACTGTTTCATGGTGTTACAGATATCACGGCAAGATGTAAGCTGTTCCGAGTAAAGCCACCTTTTGCAATTGACTGATGGTGAATTTGTCAATGTCAATGATGTTCAAATGGTGCTCGTTATTTTGCGATTGTATCCAAAGCGCCTATACCATTTTATTATTATTATATCTTTTATTCATCAAACATGAAACTCAGTCAACTGAACATTTAAAAATGTATCACAAATATTATTGTTGTTGCTGTTATGGTTCCCTCCTGTAGTAATAGTTGTTGCAACTTTCACAACCTGTTCTGCTGGTTGAAAGGAAGATGCTCAAATGGATCAAGTTTGCAGAGATAACTGTTTTTTGGAATAGGTGTGATGATGGTCAGTGTAATTAATTCAGATAAATAATACACTTGTGATATACAATAGTGATACATCACAAGATTTTCAACTTTAGGATTAATAGAATTCTGAACAAAATTTTTTAGCATATGGGTAAATTGAAATATATAAAATAATTGTAGTTTACAATTTCCATTTGATATCCTACCTCAAAATGGTAATCATCTGTACTTCCAATTTTTGGCAAAATATCTATATTGGAAAAGGATGGATGCAGATGTATTGGGGGTGCAGATTGTTCACCTGTTCTTTTATTATGTCCCTACTTTTTTCCCCTTTCTAGGAAGCAGAGAAAGAGTTGCATCAGTTTTAGTGTAATAGCATGTCTCTACTTTCTGCTGCAGAAAGAGTGTTCAGTAGGGAGGAATTTTGCCAATTCAGTCCAGATGGCTCAATTTAAGCATTTTTATTGTGCTATGTTCCCATTGGAAGAACAATTCTGCAGAGCTTTCTGATATTATCGGACCCCCAAGATCATGAGCCACATGTTTATGCTGGTATAACCTGTTCTGATAACCCTGGGAAACCCCAGTTGTTCCCATATAGTAATTGAAGCTATTAACAGATAGCTATTATGGGATTAGAAAGAACCAGTTCAGAAGTTCAGTTGTCCTAAGGGGGTGGATAGCAAATGGCCCCAGCTGGATTGTGTCAATTGAGTTTTAATTTTCATGCTTGTTCCTTCTCAGTCTTCTCATAAACTGAAGCTTCAGCAGATTTACATGGCTCAGTTTGAACCTGCAAGAACAGTAAATTAACAACAGAAAATAGCCATCACCCCAAAGGATTAAGAATGTATTGAACACTGCTGGACCTTAAGAGCTAAAATTCTGTTCAACCAAAGAGAGATGTAATCACAGTTCTTTTTTTATATACTCTACAGTATATATACCCTAAAGCATCTTCTTCCAGTCTGGTGTCCTTTAGATCTCTTTGACTAAAACTCCATTTCCTGCTGAAATGCTCAAAAATTGGGTTGGAAACTCTAATATTAGTGTCAGAGGTATGCCTAAGAGATCCATAAAACGAATTCTTTGGGAAGGAATTTCTTCCTGAGAAAGGCTGCCTAAAGACTGTCTTGATTAATAGAAAACAACACCAAGTGTTTAATAAGTTCAAAAACATCACTAACATAAATTTGCAAATTTTCAGATTTTAGCACAGTATTATTTTAATTTGCCATCGCAATCTCAATAGCAATTGTTAAATCTAGTGGAGAGAAAGTTTCCACTGATGCAGGCAGAAGTTTCCTTTTCATTTCAACCTGAGGACGTGAAGATTGACTGAAAATATTGGAATAGAGAAGAAAATATAAAGATAAACCAACTTCCCCAGTCTAGCTTGACCCTTCTCTGAAACATGTAGCAATGTTGCATACAGAAAGGTCAAACTGCATAAAAATTTAAGGTTCTTACTTTTATTTTTGACTCCTCCATCAGAAAATATGTCTTTTTGCATGAAAATGTCCCCTGAAGCTTTCTAGCCTTCTGTTGCTTCAACCATGAATTTTAGTTGGATTTTAGAAATCAGTGAGATGTCTAGCAAAAACAAGCTTATTTATCAAGTGTCTACAGGATGCTGGCCATGGAATATTTGCCTTAACAGAATGCAGGAAGAAAGAGGGTATATGATTATGTAATTCTAAGAATGTGTCTCTGCTGCATAGCATCTGAATCACCTCAGAAGCTTTAGCAGTATGAATGTGGTGAACTGAATGTAGGTATCTTACATCCTTATGCAATTACTATGCTCCCAATATCCACCATGCCCACCAGTGTTGATATCTGATCTGCATCTACTTGACTTCCTCTGGCAAAGTGCTATTTTACTAAGCCACAGCAGTGGGCTTCTGTAGGCCCCTGTTCTAAAAGATATGCTGTGAGCTGGGGTACTTGGGCATTATAGACATACAGTAATTATAGATTGTAGCAAACAACTCCCACTTACTCAATGCCAATTGTTACAGCATTGTTTTTACCTACTAGCAGCAACAAGGGCAAGGAAATATAAAGTTGGAGGACTCCTGCAAAAGAGGACTTTTATACTAATTTAGTAAGCCTTACAGAATAGGAGATTTGTGTCTCCATCACAAAGTGTTGCAACTTCAATTGTTATTTGCTGGAAGTCAGCCAGCCAAAGAATGAAAGGAAACTTGATAGCATGGAAATTAAGCTTCCTTTTTCTCTCACTTTCTCTCCCTGTGTATCCCAGGAGATTGGGCTTAATTCAGGAGTTCTGCCACTATTTTCTTCTGTTCTGCATATACAGGGGGACATTTTCCTGTTGTAAACATTGCTGTTGTGATTATTATTTATTTTAATGAGTTCTTTTCACTGGAAACCATAGATACTTTGGAACCCAAAGGAGCAGAGATTTAGAAGATATAATGCTAAGTGCAGTGCAAATGAGAGAAAAAAATATAGACTTTTAAAATATAATTCCATATCTCATAGAGATACAAATCATGGAGAACAACCTTTTTTTAAAAAAAAAATCCTCATAAATATTTTTGTTTGTTTGCAAAAAAGCAGATGAAGTGGGAGTTCTGGTTAAGGCCATTTTTACAATACTTTTGGAAAGCTGGTTTCTCTCTTTGTTTCAATAAACATAGGAATCTGTCTTCTCCCAGGACAGTATAACAAATACATATAAAGATTAGCAAGTTTGATTCCACTGTGATTCCATCTTCTGTCCAAGCCTGCCCTTAAGCTTAGAAGGCATCTACACATGCATTTTTCATGAAAACATAATATTCACACAAGATCATATTTAAGGTGTTCAAAGCAACTCTGTAAAGCAGCAGTCCCATTCTGGTGCTCTCCAGACTATTTGGATAAGAATAATGAAAGAGAATTATGTATCCTAAGGCCACCAGGTTCAAAAGGGTTTTTTTTTCCTATCAAAAAACCAATTGATATCAAAATACCATCATTCCATTTTTTCTCATCATCTTCCTTCCATGTATACCAAGCTTGTTTAAATGCCAGACTGTGTGCAATGAGAGTGACAGCCCTCACTCACCTTTTGGCTCTCCTTCATATGTCTTTATCAACAATAAAGAATCAACAGTCAAAAGAGAAATAGATATCCTTCAGGGGAATAGATCTCACAGCTCCTCAAAGCAGTGTTGACCTTAATAAAATATTGTTTGTGTCAGCATAATGCAAATCACTTGTGGAGTGAAGACACATTTTCCAAAGTGTTTTTAAAATAAAAATTGTAATCTCTCATAGCAAAAGCTACCTGGATGGAATTTGATGAGAAATATAAATTGTCTCCAAAATGCAAACGATTATCTAGGGTAGCTTTGCCATAAATGCAGGCTGCATATAGCACTTAGAGGTCTTCAGAGTGGCTTTTGAATTATTGGGAAAGGTATTTAAAGGTTATATCACAAATCAACAAGTTCATATATCAACAATCAACCATTCCACTCCCATACTTCTATGTAGGGATCCGTGAATAGATAAGCTGCCACACTGAAAGCCATAATTAGCTTGTGTTGACATGGCAGATCAGAAGGAAAAGCAGCATTTTCATCCATTTTCCTGCTGCATTTTTTTTTTTTTTTGTAGAATGACATTTAATAAGCATTTTAATTTAGTTGAAGCACTCTCTTTCAATAATGGGCATTAGATTCTTTCCTTACTCTTTCACCCAGGTTTCTTTTTGTACTTTGATATAGGTGAGAACAAAGAAGGATTCAGGATACACACAATAAGCTTTATTTCTCCAAGGACCTTGTATTTGAGGGGTCTTTGTTTCCTTGACAACCATACATTCCACTGTTACAGGAAGCCACTTTGCACAGAGGGATTTAACCTCTCTTATTCAGCTTTTAAACCTTCATTAAAAGTTGATTCTTTTAATATTTCAAACTAAATACCAGAAATAAGAAAATGATTTGCATACATATGAGTTTACTAATAATGCGATATTCCATTGACATTAAAAGAAAAATGGGAAAAATAAGTTCAAAAAGTTTGACCAAATTGTTTGAAAGTCTTCTTTATCCCTTTGCCAGAAAAAATACTTAAATGTTGACCACATACATATCGACAATCCATTGCTACAAAAAAGGTGTAGGTATAACTTTCCAGTTTTGTATATTATATTCCTCTTTCCTCATGATGAAAGGACACAATATTTGTTGCCTCAGTATATTCCAAATAATGCAAATATAGTTTAGACAAATGTAAATAGCTTGAGACAAAGAAACACTCATGTGGATTTCAACCTAAAATTGTTAGATATGCCCAGAATGTAGAAGTTACTATTACAATTGCTGAGCTGTATTTCCAACAGCAGGACAAAGCAACTAACCCTTATTAAATATATTTTGAGGTGCCCACTATTCACAAAACAAAAAGTTCTGCTGTATTAACCTTAAGATCAAAGTCAACTTTCCATTGGATGACAAAGACAGAACATTCAAGCTCTTTATTCCAAAGGCCAGGTAAATATCTACTATCTGGTTCATCCAGTTCTTTCAATGTCTTATGAAAATGGCTTATTGGCTTTGGGGCATCAATTGATTCATCCAGAATCTCTAATAGATGTGTACTTTAGAAGCAGCCAGACCATCAAGACCAAACAGTCCAAATAATAAATGCTTAAGATAAATAAACTGCCAAGAAGCACTCCAAAGTAAATCAATTTTGATTTTAAGGTCTATTTAAAAAAACAAAAACAAAAAACCTGCTTCATCAAAATTGGTTCAAAGTAATAATGTTATTTTATCTTTCCATCCCCCCAAACTAAGCAGTGGGATTTATACAGATTGGCTCTCTTATTTGTAGAAGTTTTGGTGATTTGCCACCACTGAATTATTTATCTTGAAAAAGGTCAAGTCAGGTATGAGCTGTGTTGATAAGGCACTTTGCTTTGATGCTAAGGACTTATGTCCATATACAAATACAGCAGAATTTTTGTTTTGTTTTGTGAGTAGTGGGCACCTCAAAATATATTTAACAAGGGTTAGTTGCCTTTGTCCTGCTGGTGTTATGGTGTTATCCAACAAAGTGAAGCACTGTTTAGGGGAAAGCACTATTTTGCAAGTTTGCTTCAAAGATGCACTTATCATAAAGCAAAGTGCCCTGCATAGCTATACTAATAGAGCACAACCCATTCATGGTAATGACATTCAGAATGAACAATTACTGCATAAACAGCCTGAAAATTTGTCACCAAACAAATTCATTGTCTAGTTCTGATTCACACTGAAATTGGAATTAATACAAAAAATATGAGATTGATAGCTTCATACTAAGATGAACAGACATTTTATGGTTTGTGAGTGGTGTATCATGGTGAATCACTGAAGGTCATGTCTGACAATTTACAGCCAATTTTTCTACTTTCCTTGAAGAGTAGGTAAGGCTCATAGTCCACAAAGGCCATCCCAACATTGCCCTCAACTCCCCATATCAAACAATAATAGTACTACCAATAATTGACCATTTTCCCCATCAAAATTCATCAATATAATATTAGGATGTTTTGTGATCTGAAAATGAGGATCCAAGAGCTCTCACAACCCATGAATTTTAGTCAGTCATTTCTATGAACGTAAGACTGAATTTCTTCTTCTTTCTGCAGATTCACAGAATGCTCTTTTGAGGGCAACCACAATTAGAACTGGATTAGTTTTCTATTGTTGTTGCAATAATATAAAAACATGCTATTATTTGATTCAGAGTTTGGGATGATAGTCATACACGAAGATATTTTTTTAGTTTAACTTTACATTGAGGTAACCTGAAATCTCAAATGTTTTGGACTAAAAGTTTCTATAATTGCCAGTCATGATGGTTGGAGTCAGTGGGAAATGGAATCCAAACATATGAAAGATAACACTCTGAAATAGATCTGTTTCTCTTATTTCAATATTAGAAAGTTGGACATCCAACTTATACACATCTTGTTATTTAGAGGTTAATAAAGAGGTTTGATTGTGTCTGATAAAACTTGAATAGAAAAGGCATGTCATGAATTACAAGCATTCAACAAAAAAAAGTTACGCTAATAGTAATATAATTAACAATATAATACTATATATGTGTGCATGTATAAAATCAGAGGTGGTATTCAGCAGGTTCCGACCAGTTCTGGAGAACCGGTAGCAGAAATGTTGAGTAGTTCGGAGAACTGGTGGCAACCTTCCCCTGGAGTAGGGTGGGAATGGAGATTTTACAGCATCGTTCCCCTGCCACACCCACCAAGCCACACCATTCCCACCAAGCCACACCCACAGAACCGGTAGTAATTTTTTTTAATCCCACCATGGTATAAAATAGTATGTACTGTATATTAATTATATTACTGTTAGTATAACTTTGCTTTCAGTAGTTACTGTTGGTGAGTATTCTTTTTCACTTTTCCTTTTTTTTTGCATGCACTTCGGTTTCAACTGATTTTTTACAGACTATACTGTATTTAACTATTTCTTAATTCCATTATTTATCATTATCAAAAGTACAATATGTGGCTGCTTGCCAACCCTAGGAACAATGCTGTGTATATCTCATAAAGTGAATATAGTCCATAAAAGCTTATTTAATTATAAATGCGCTAGTATTTAAGATGCCACAAGATGTGTTTGCAGGGCATTTCTTGAAATTGGGATGAATATAAAAACAATGCTTAGGCACTGCTCACAAAAATTTTCTTGAAATTTTGGGCCTGGACAATCTGGAACTGCACCACCTGTGGTCCAATCTAAGCATATTTCACAAAATTGTCTGATATAGCATCTTGCCTGTCAATGACTTCTTCATCTTCAATCACAATAATACATGGGCAAACAACCAATACAAACTCAAGGTAAACTGCTCCAAACCCGATTGCAGAAAATACAATTTCAGCAACAGAGTGGTCAACACCTGGAACGCCCTACCTGACTCTGTTCTTACAGCCTCAACCCCTCACAGCTTCAACCTCAAACTGTCTATCGTGGACCTCACCCCATTCTTAAGAGGTCCTTATAGGGGCACGTATAAGCACACCAGTGTGCCTACCAGGCATGAAATGTGAAAATTTTCCCAAGAGGCACTGTTGGCGTGGCTCCATGGGCATGGTTCTGTGGGCGTGTCTTGGTGGTCATGTGACTGGATGGGTGGGCGGGGCCAAG
>JAOYMU010000283.1:19831422-19855401 GCA_025802295.1 Psammodynastes pulverulentus
AAGGGGGGGACAGGGACTGGCTAGTGCTAAGTGCTTACCTTTGTTTCAGGTGAGCAGGAAAGGGTTGACCCGATCGCATGGTCAGAAGACTATAGATAGGGCATGGGCATGGCACAGGTGGGAGCGAGTGACCAGTGACCAGGTCCAGGAGGTGGGATTGGGGCATGGGTTTATACAGGCTCCAAGAACTCATTCACATGGGCCCTAGTACCTCTCGGGAGGTGTCCGGAGGTACTAAGATTTCACCACTGGCTGGAGGACTGTGTCAAACTTCCTGGAATCTTTTGAAAATGTATCTCCTTATCTGATATACACTGTACATACACATATTCTTTTGTTTATACACACGAAGTGCCAGTTCTGCATACGGACATACAGACATATATTTCTAGAACCTTATTCTTCTGTATTCTCTAATCTAAATTGTTGGCATAGACAAATATTTCCTCTATAGTAAATATGGCTTCTACATTAAATGTAGAAAGTTTCTGTGGAAATCAAAATAAATAAAATGATAATAAAATAAAATAAAAATAAAATAAAATTATATAATGCTTAGATGGAACATTTGTTATAAAACAATTTCCTAATGATACATATAATTGCACAACAATGTCCATTTTAAATCAAGTTCATATGATGAGAGCATGGAAAATCCACAGGTCTGTCAAAACTTTGGCTTTTCATGATGATGATGATGTAAAGCTTTTTTAAAAGATATATATTTGTTTTAAAATGTAGATACAATTTTACTACAGATTTCAAAAACATCCCTTACAAATTTGGATGAATGGAAGGAGTGAATTTAAATAAATAACATGGTTAGACTATGTTAAATAAATATTATATTTGAATCCCAATATATTTTAAATTTGTTCTTCTTGAGTGGATAACACAGTAGGAAAATAATAGGTGTAGCTTATTAAGCATTTATCTACTGTGAATATTTTCCATAATAGAAAGCATGGTTAAGTTTGCTTATTGTTATTGTGAAGCATGAAAGGTAATGAAGTATGAGAGTAGAGGACATGAACTGAAATGGACAATTGTTTAGAGCATTATTTCCTTAGTGGCATTTGCTCCTCTGACAGGGTTTAACTGTAGGTAGCAGTCAAAACTAAACCAAGTGCTACAGGAAAAGTTAGTCAGGGCCATAAGCAAATCAGGGCTAAAAAAAATCTGGAATTCAAAAGGGGAAAAAATTCTTACTTCATTAACACTCAGCTAAAAGGGTTAGTATTTTAAATATTAATCTTGCTCAAAAACTTCTAATGACATTGATGAGTGGAGTCAGATCTTGGAGACTTCACTGAGAAGGCTACAACATGGAATTTAATAATTCATCACTAAAGAAAAGTTGCATGCCTCTCCTCTTCTCACTAAAGTACTAAGTTTTACTATTTAGGAAGAGTGTCTCTGAAAATAGCTTTAAAAACACTAGGGTCTAGAAGGTTGAAGAAAGGAATATATTACAAAAATCTTTGCAGACAACATATAATTTCTAAGGTGGGGGAAGGTAAGAGACAACTAGGGAGAGTTGTGGGGAATATGTCAGTGAAAAGCCATGACTGCTTTCAATATCTGCCTAAATGCTGAAGTGATGTTGAGAAAGTGGGTTTGTGGTGCGGCATGCCAATGAATACTTTACTGTTAAGGATAGTGATATTATTATCAGTTTACTTCACAGAATCTGAGTTTTCTGTAGGTTGCAGAATCAAGATAAGGTACTAGTGTCTAAAATATATCCTTGTATTTGGCACTGTAAATTGACTCCCAGATTATAGAGGAATTTAGATCTAGTCTTGAGAAAGAAGTGAGAGAGGGTTGCTTAGCCCTGGAAAAGTAGAAAGTATGAGAAAGAGACTCAAAACCACCCCATCTTTGTCTTGTTGTCTTAAAATGGTGCAAAGCCTGAATTGCTTTGTATGTAGAGTCTAGTATACCCTACATTAAGAGAGTAGCATTCCTGGAGACTCTAGAGCCTATGTTTATTATCTTGGCCTACTTTGAAAAGCTGACAAATTTTTCATGACATAAGCATCATTAGCCTATGAGTTTCGGATATGAAGGGATGATCTTTATGTTTCAACAACTTAATATGGAAATATACAGTTCTTCAGGTATTATACATATGAAATAAGCAGCTATACAAATTTAATAATAAATAAATAATGTTGGAATTTGAGAGAGTTCTGATCACTGCAAAAAGTGATGAAAAGTATCAATTCTAATCCAAAATTATTAAGCTACCACAGCATTCTTTCCTTTTCATAGGACTTCAACACATGCAACTTAATACAGTTTTGTGTTAGTGAAAGGGAGAAACATGGGGGTGAATGAATCTCTTGAAATCTTGAAATCAGATACAAGTAGCATCTTGCCAAACTAATTCTACTCAATTGCCCAAAATAAGTTATCTCTTCCCTACCTGCCATCTGCTCATTATCTCTATTTGAAACTCTACAGCATATTTTAAAAAGGAAAAATATAAATGTTCTAAAAATGTTTCAGTCCACCAGCCAGTTAAGCTTAAATTATCCAAGTCATATATTTCAAAACTGCTGTTTTAGGCTAAATATAGACTAGCAAAGCAACACATGACTGGTTCCATATCCCCCAAAGATGCCTTAAGCAGTCCCTTGCATTTAAATCTGTTGAGCTGAATGTATTCTAAAATGAAGGATGCCCTAGCTTCACAAATCTGGGCATATCCATCATGGCCAAGGCATCTGACAAACCAGAATATTGTTCTAGTAATGTGGGCAGTAAATGGACTCAATATTTATCCTTATTCCATCCTTACTAGTAGTTTTTAGGGAAATGTGTATATGTCTTGATACTTGAAGTTTTCTCTATAGAAAACAGATTATCATCTTTATTCACAGTGGCTTGACCTGCCCATTGGCATAGATGACAACATTATTATTTATTTATTAAATGTATTTATCAAACACATATAATTATTTATAAATTATAAATTTCAGCCTGAACAATGGCATTTAGTTTGTGTCATTTTAATTAATATCACTTTTCTACAAATCTTAGTATTGTTGATGAAATGATCTCTACAGGAAAAAAAAAACCTTAGTTTCTTTCACCCATTTGAAATGCAATTTCCAGAATTCAGGAAAGGTTATTAAAATTGTAATGTACATAATCAAACATTTCTCGATTCAAAAAGCAAAATGTTCTAAAATTGAAAAATATGACAGATGTTTTCTTTAAGCCACACCTATTGAATCCAACCTTGAACATAAGTGTAACCCCTCTAAATGTTAAGGTCTTAGATGTGCTGAAATGTGCATGGTATAAACTGCTTGTGTTTGTTTTCTGTGATGGTACAGGAATTTAGTATGTAATCTGCAGGGAAAAAAATGTGTGTTGAAGCATTAATTATTAACTATCCATTAAAATCACATCACAGATTCAGGAAAGCTGTTTTTAGTTTATTTGTGTATTCTTTTGGCTGGATCAGGTTTAAAGAACACCTTTGTTTTAAATCTTCCATTAATGCTCTAAACGATTCTATCAAGGAGGGAAAAGACTGGGTCATGAATAAAAGAGAGGTTTATCTCCCTGGAAAATAAAAAGTGCCACAATTAAATTTCCAGTCTGTTATATTTTAGCAGGGTTTCGATTACTGTAGACAGTTTATATAATATGCAGCTGGTAAAAGATTGTTACCTCCAGAATGAGATGAGACCTCCACACATAACCAAACAATAAAAAGACTATCTTATAGCCAAATGAAGTGCAGACTGTTAGAGGAGGAAAAAAAGAAAACCTAATAAAGCTATTGTCTTTAATCAACAGAATAGCCAGGGAAGCTTCAGGCCAAAACAAGGGAAAGAAATAACATACATTTAGTCATTTGAAGAGTACAATTAATTTTGAAATGATGAATCCTCAGTGGAGGCTATGAAGTGGCTCATTAGGTGGAATTGCCAGCAGCTACTGAGGGGAAAGGAAAATCCCATCTGTAAATTTAGACATTTGAAAATGTTTGTTTAGCAGGAAGCGTCACAGCAAGCATTACTTGATAAGTAGTAGTCACCAGCTGTGGCTGTCATTGTCCCCCTGAGTGCAGCAACATCTTAGACATTGATGCTTCTTCTGGTCCACTGCTGATGACAGCATCATTCTGATAGATGATTCAGTCATTAGGGGCATGGTATGTTATCACGGGGCCACTTTCTGTGTCTCCTTCCCCTCTTTCTACCATTTTCTTCAGCTAAGTTGTAGTCAGCTTGAGTTGGATGCAGTCAGCTAATTATATCAGTAATCATATGTCTACATTGTATTGATGCTGGTAGCCCCTACCTCAAAGGTCACCTTTCACTTTTATGGTATGGTTGTATAGCTTTGTCTCCCACGTCTGCTGATAGATTTGCTTAGCCAATGAAAATGTTGGTTACTACTTGTAGTAATATTTGTTTCGTTTATACTCTGCCTGTTTCTGTTACAGAACACATAATCAGCAAGAGAACTTTGATGGAAATATGAAAGGAACTGTTACCTAAGCAAAAGGAAGTGGATTTCTTTAAAACCAGAACAAAAAAAATAAAATTTGGAAGCAGTCATTTGCCTAATTCACTGGCATAAAATGAGGGGGAGATAGACCAGACCAGAAAATCTGTTCCACAGGAAGGCTAAAGCTATTTTAATTGCAATGGCCAGTGCAACAGAAACTTAATAGTTCTGATTGTACTGTATCTTCATTAGTTTCTACAGATTCATATTTTCATCCAGAGATCTACATTTGCAAATACTTGATATTGGCTCATGCTCCATTACAAAGATGAAAAAAGATAGATTTGCTCAGAATTTTCTCTATATCCTTCTCTATAAAGAGGAAGAAAGTCATTCAGTTTGTTCCCTGAATTTAATCAGAGCTAGAAATGATACAATGAATAGTCCTCAAACCAGCATTGTATAAGAATTTCACTAAAATGACAAGAATTTCAAATCATATAATGGACATTATAATTTCACTGGTCAAGAGGGAAGAAGACAATGCAACCATTCAATTGTTCTTTTATGTAGAAAAATGTTCTTACATGTAGGAAATCTCACAAGTACATTAAAGTGGTACAATATAGCCAAACCTGTCTGCTAGGCAGTTCCAATCCTCTCAGAAGATCCTCATGTACTCATTCAAACCTACAGCAACTGGAAGAACTATATTCACTTTGACACTCAAGAAAAAGTAAATGTCAGCAATTTCATAAAAGTCAGAGTTCACAAAGTACTTCTTTATAGGATTTCTCTCTATATATATTTTCATCTAAGCTGTTAGACTGCAATCTCCATCATATTTTGTAGTTGAATAATGGGTAATTATTTATGCCCTTTCGAATAAAGGTTTTATTGATAGCTGAAATCCAGATGATAAGGGGGTATATAGCCAGGCAGCCAATATGATTTTTTTCAATCTGGGAGGTGGCAGGAAAATGTGCCTGCATACTTGTGCTTTCCCAATGCTATTCCTTTATTTTGAGAGCAATTAGTAGATTCCCTGAGCTTCCTTTCCCCTCCCACATTGCATTTCCTGACAAGAACACCAACCACCAATTGCTCTCATTGATTTGCCATGGGATGGGTAAGATTAGGCAGCTGCTTTGGACAACCAGTTTCCTAGCTGCCAAATTAGCCAGCTGAAGACAAAGGCTGTAACCTGTCATTGGTTGTCTTTTGAAAGAAAATCTTTTGAAAGAACATTAAATCTTTGTATAAATGATAGCCCATCTCCTCAGGTGCACAAGAGCTAGATTCATATTCAGAATTAACTGTGAACTAACATGTTCAGAATTAGTTAGAATTAGTCTAACTAATACATCACAGTCATGAAAGATAGCACATAGAATAATAAAGCTGGGAAGGACCTTGGAGAATTTCTAACCCATCGCCCTGTTTGAGCAGGAGACCATACACTATTTCAGACAACTGGTTGTCCAGTCTCTTTTTGAAAGCTTCCAGTGATGGAGCACCCACAATATCTGAAGGCAAGCTATTCCATTGATTGAGTGATCTCACCATTAGGAAGTTTCTCCTTAGTTCTAGGCTGCTTCTCTTCTTGGTTAATTTCAAACCTTTGTTTCTTGTCTTGCCTTTTGGTGCTTTGTAAAAGCCCCTGGAATATTGGAACAGTGCTGTCATGTCACCCCTGGTCCTTCTTTTCATACCCAATTTCTGTAACTGTTTTTCGTATGTTTTAGCCTCCAGCCCTCTAATCATTTTTGTTGCTCTTCTCTGTATCTTTCCAGTCTTAACATTTTCTCTGTATTGTGGTGGCCAGAACTGGATGCAGTATTCCAAGTGTGGTCTTAATAAGGCTTTGTAAAGTGGTAGTAGAACTTCATGAAAGCTTGATTCTCTATTAATGCAGACTAGGATTGCAATGGGGTTTTTTTGGCTGCTGCCACACTGTTGGGACATATTTAAATGATTGACCACTAGGACTCTCAGATCCCTCTTGCAGTTACTGTGTTAAGCTAAGTTTTATCTAGTCTATACTTATACAATTCTTTTTCTTCCCTAAGTGTAAAACTTTACTTTTATCTATGTTGAATTTTATTTTGTTAGATAGGGCCCAGTTTTCAAACCTGTCAAGATTTTTTTTTTTTTTTGATCTTGAGCTTGTCTACTGGGATGTTGGTTATTCCTAACAACTTAGGGACCTCTGCAAATTTGATGAGTTCCTCTTCAATGTTAGTTTTCTATTCCTTCAAATCTGATGCCTGAAGAACTCTTCCTTGAGATCAGAATATGGTTGCCATCTTAATGTCATTTAGGCAATGTTTCCTACACAATGGTTTTGCTTGACAGGTGCTGCCCATATGGAGCCATTTTGAAAGCAGCTGATTATAGCCAAATCCACTTTGTCTACCATATGGATTTTTTGCTACAAAATTATGGATTTATTACAAAACTTCCCCAGCTTTTTTCATACTATCTACAAGCTTGTTTTATAACACTGATGCAAGAGGATACAGTAAGCAATGTATTTAAATGTCTTATTTTTGGAAATATATGACCTACAAACAAAAAAGAACATAATAAATTACTCTAGTATTTCTACTAGTTATGTTTCATACAATATCTTGCTCCTCTCAAAAATAAAAATGATTTACATACAATTTGTCTGAAATCTAAAGCTAAAGCCTGTTTAATATATTTTCCACACATAAATTATTCTTCTATCTTTGCCTGATACAATAGATGTATCTAAAATAAGGTGTGGAGAGACCTTAAGCTTGATAGAACATCTATAGATGCTCATTTTGTTGGGATACTCATAAAGTAGGAGGTCCTGTTTATTTAGTTTTTAATAAATGAATTAGTTCATTCAAAGTAGTATCATTTTTTTAATCCTCCTCCACCAAAAATGAGAAAACTTTGAGATGTTTGGATGAGAAGTAGTGAATTTGATTTATATTATGCAAAATTATCTAATTTGCTTTTCTCCAAATTATGTCCAAGCCACAATGCAGCAATTTATCAATATCTGCTCTTTTCTGAATTTTGTTTTCAAAAGCCCCATTTTAGCAAAAAAAAGTTCATACATTAGGAAAGAATGCTTAGTATCCTGCATTACATTAAATGTGGAAAATTATTTGACAAAAAGGTCCATATTAGGAAAAATGAATGCAAGTATTCACATATTAGGGAATAACAAATATAAAAAAATGTCTCTTACTATGAGAAATGTGCTTAGAAATATGAATTTCTTACAGGCTTAAAAATCAAGAAAGTAAGCAATCTTTATTTGCAGTCAAAAGGCAAGAATAAATAATTAAACAGAACATAGAACGACATTTAAGCACAGAAGGCAATATAGCTGACTAAGACATCAACAAAGTAGCTATAATATTAAATGATAAATTGCAAAAATTGTTAAACAAAAATTGGCTACCATTCTAGAGATTAGCTAACAGGATGTTTGTGAAAGTCCTCCTTTTGTCTGCTCCAGTGGTCATTAGTTAAATGAGATGTTGTTAGATGTATCCACCAGGTTGAATTAAAAGCTCATTGAAAGGACAGTCTATTTCCCCACTAAGCAAGGGCATCAACACTCTTTCAGTGAGGTGTTACTAAATGTTCCATTTAATGAAACAGAGGAGAGAATGTTGTGTCTGCTCTAGGTGAAAGTTTTTCTATGACGGACATAAAATGTTAGCTAAATAATTAGCACAGGAAAAGTCTTCCAAGCTTCCAAGCTCTCCCTGTACAATAATGAACTTATGTTCAGGTCTCTCCGGACATCATTAATGAAAATCTGTTGCTTCAGCTCCATTGACTTGAGCAAGGTCAAATATTAAGCACACAGGCCACAAACTCTTATGTCCGAATCTTTGCCTTTCCTCAGTACTGATGTGTAATTATTCCCTGGGATCAGGGAGCGAGGGAGCTGTTGGCGAAGAGTAATTTAAGGTAGGAGAGTCACACAGGAACCTCAGTTGTGACTAGACTGGTCTCCAGCTGTAGTTAAAAGAACTTGGAAACACCACAGGGGATTTGCAGGAAAACTCTAAAATCTGAACTGTATTACCTATAGAAAAGTGATTACAAACCTGCTCACAGTATAACAGATGGCTAATAACCTTTGCTCTGAAGATTTTTTATTGCAATGGGTTCATAACTGCTGTCATTTCTGCAGGCAGACTTAAAAGACTTTCCAAACTAATAAAGAATTTTGCAACCCATTGCAAAAAAATGGAACAAAACAAATTTTATTTATTTACATTTCATGTTTCTTAATCACCCACTTCCCTGAGACATGGGCTGTGGGCGATGTACCATGTAGTCAATAAATTTAAACATTAAAATCATTATAAAAGTTATAATTTAAGATTATAAAATTTAAAATTATAGTACTGGAAAAATGTATTAACCTAGGGAAATTGAAGAAAACCACTATGCCTACACTGAGTGGGCACGCATTGATAAATGTTCAAAACCATTTAGCATTTGGAACTTGTGTGGATGGATTCCCCAATAAACAAAAGTTTGGATTTGATGGCTGAAATAATTGCTTCAATACTCTTAAGAATACTCATTTCACTTTAATTTATACAACTTTCTTCTTTCCCCCTGCCTCCTCCTGTTACCCCCTGCTTTTTTTTCTCCTTTCATTCAATCCTGCCTTGTTCTTGATCACTGCCTGGACGTACAGTATCCCTACAATTTTCTTAGCAAAGCTTTTCAGAAGCCATTTCCAAGGGCTGAGAGAAAGTGACTAGTCCAAGGTCCCAGTTGGCTTTCTGCCTTAAGTAGAACTAGAATTCAGTCTACCGACTTCTTGTTGATGCCTTAACCACTACACCAAACTGGCTCTCACCTCTGCTTTACAGTTTAATAAAAGGCCCCTAAAAAACAGACAGTTTTCTTGGGATTTAACTGAAACGCAGGAAGCCTTGATGGCCTCCAGAGAGATTGTCATACCAGAAAAGACAAGGGACTCTCAGCCATTAAGCAAAATAAGCATGTGCTTAGTTCATCAAGGGGAGCACAACAGCATTATTCCCTGGCTGTCATGCCCTTCTTTTACTAATACACTCAACTTTAGTTGAATTTTTGTAATTGTCCTTATCCACCATGTTCAACATTAACAATTTTTATTTTATTTTACTTATTATTTTATTTTGAGATTGTATATGGTTGCCCACTACTTTCAGTGCCTCTAGGTGGCTTACAAATGTATTGTTAAAAGCAATGTTTTCTGTAACGTGCTGAATGACTACAGTTTTCAATGTTTGGCTTAAAGGTATCGTCAAATGTCATATTTGTTTCCATCTCATAGTGTGAAAGTTTCACTTCCTTCAAATATAAACACAGTTTTGTTGAGTCTGGCTAGCATTTAACTCCTCAACTGACCCTTTTGTTCTTCATTTTATTATTTCTTTTTCTGATTCTATTAGTGCTGAATACATTTTTAAAAGTTTATATTTAATCCAGTTATCATGTTTGGCCTGCGGAATGGCCTGGAATAAAACTGAATTCTTAATCTTTCATTTCACCTTCAGCACTTACTGAGTTTTAAACTATGTCATTTAAACTATGGAGGGCTCAAAGGATGCTGTTGTTGACCTTAATACAACCTGTGATAGCTTTTTAATTGTGGGTATTATTTTAAAGATGACATTTTGCAGTCATAATCTGTATATATGTATGCATGTATGATTATTCTATGAATTTAGCCAACAAATGTTCTAAGGAATTGTTTCTCTGCTAGAGAAAGAGCCACATTTTAAAAATTTCTTTACCCTCTATTCTAAGTTTAATTGCATGATAATGACAGTACCATAGGTCAGCTCAGCAGCTAGCTGGCACTCCATTAGCCCATATATTAGTAAGTTGCATAGTTAAAAGAACTAAGGTGCATCTGAAAATTGTAACAAAAAGTTATCAGTACATAAATATTTTCGCAACATTATTTTGCTGGAAAAGTTCATTGATAAATCTCTTATTTTTTAAATAAGAAGCACAACACACTTTATTTATGCAAATGTCAGATGGTACCACATTCATTTATTTTTTAATTATTATTATTATACATTAGGATTTACTGCATTGTGAAACAAGCACGCACAGAAACAATTTCACCACAATGCATATGTCTTCAAACTGAGTGCTATAACTCTTTTCATAATATATATCGAGCTGTTGAGTTTCATTGTGTTGTTAAAGTGATGGAGCAGGTGTTTCTATTAATCCATTGTAAACATCTGTGAAACGTTTTCAACTCCAGTTACTGCTCCCCAGATGAGCTACTGATGCAACTTCAGTAGTTTTATTTATTTGTAGATAGCCAGATATGTGTCACATACATTCTAATAGTATCACAATATCTGATAAAGGAAACCTTTGTAATTCTACTTAAACCAAAAAATAAAGGCATATCAAAAGATAGGGATTTTTGGTCCAGTTAAAAATCAATGCTTCAAAATTTCCTAAAATGTCATTTACAGGATAATTTATCTGAAGAATTTGCAAAAACAAAAAGGACAGATTAACACCATCAACAAATAAGAGTTCATATAATGTTTACTTTTATTTATATATCTCAACTGAAATGCCACCTTCAGTAAAAGAAAGAAACAAGCAGAAATATTGCAGAACATCAGGTCTTATTTAAATGTACCCATGGGCCAGTGGTGGGATTCAAATTTGTTTACTACCGGTTCTGTGGTTGTGGCTTGGTGGGCGTGGCAGGGGAAGGATACTGTAAAATCCCCATTCCCTCCCCACTCCAGGGGGAAGGTTACCACCGGTTCTTCTAACTATTCAAAAATTCCGCTACCGGTTCTCTAGAACTGGTCAGAACCTGCTGAATACCACCTCTGCCATGGGCTGTGGGTACAGTTTTCTTTGTGTTGGGACACAAGAGCGAGTGAAAGTCTTCAGGTATAAAGACTAGAGATGCTAGAGAATATTTGTAATGCACACATTTGTAATGAAACCGGTCAAAAGGCACTAAAAGAGAAAGCAATTATACTCTGGATTGCTCATTTCTCCAAATTTTGCAATGCAATTACTGGTTCCAAAAAAGAACCCATACTCATGTGCATGAATTCTTATTTTAGATAAAATGTGCACAAAACTATTTCCTGGGAGTAATGAATACTAGATTCTATAAGTGTAAACATCGTACTTTTTAAAAAGAAAAACGGGAAATGAAATAAAGTGAACAATATATATGATACACATGCATTTTAAACAGACTTATCTACTGTCCTTAAATATAAAGTATAGATCAGTCTCTTTAAAAATCAAAAGAAATACTGGAGACAATGAAGATTGGGTGTAAGTAGGGTGCGATTCTATCGGTTTGACTACCAGTTTGGTGATCGTGCGCTTCACGTATGCACATGCACTTCACTATTCAAAAGACAGCTAAGGCACCTGTCAGCTGATTAGTACCGCAATCTGTGCTGCTGTGCCAATCAGCTGAGAGGATAAAGAGGAGAAAAGAGCAGGGACGGGCAGGTGGGCCCAACATCTGATCGTCAGAGTGATCCAGTTCGCTGCCAGCTGATCGTCAGAGCTACCGGAACTCCCGAACTGGTCCAAACTGATAGAATCCCACCCCTGGATTCAGGCATCAATCTGAATTGGATTAACAAGAGAGGAACCTGCTTAAGCAAGGAACTCAGCATGGAAGTTTCCCTGGATTAAATAAACCATGCTGCTCTGTTTGGTTCTGAACATTCAGATTGTAAATTTTCTTTGGACCTTCTGATCATGGCTTATTTAAGACCCAACAGCAACTATAACAGGAGCAAAACTACAGACAGCTTACAGTTTGTTTAATCCTACTATTAGCAGATTGTTAAATTTCTATGAATTTTATCAAGCTCCGTTCAGACCTGTCCCTGGCTTCATTTCCTTGCCTGAACTTTTTGCCAGCACTCACTCAGTCAATGAGAAATTGGAAAGCAGGTTCATAACTTTTTAAGGAAAAATTATGCCTACACTATTTTTACAAATCAATCAGTTAGTACGGGCAAAGTGGCAGGTAGAAGATCTTGGCTTATATAGATCACCCTCTAGGAGACTGGTTATTGTTTTTGCTGTGGATATATCAAAACCAACCATTTCTTGTCCATTACATTTGTAAATAATTACATGGATGAGAACAAAATTCATAGACCATAATAGCATCCATCACTAATATTTTTTAATTAATTAAACTAACTCAAGTAGTGGACATTTAGAATACTACAATGTACTGTGCATGGGATTGCCTTTGAAGACCATCTAGATGTTAGATCTAGTCCAGAATGAAGCGTTGCACACAATTCTAATTGTTCCATTTTTATCCATGATTTGCAGTGACTTCTGATTTCTTTCTGGGTACGATTCAAGGTGCGATTAGAGAGATCATCTCTTCTTGGGAGTGTATGTCCATTCCACCAGGTAAGCTAAGGTAGGTGTGCTCCAGGAACTTTCACCTAAATACTGTCACCCCAAAAGTATGCCTTGTCTATGATGACCTATGCTTTGGAGAAAACTCTTTCTCTTGCAATTCAGCAGGTTCCTATCATCCTAGCTTTCTGGAATGCCTTGAAGAGCTGGCTGTTCCCACAAGCATTTGGAGTGGGTAAATCTGGAGTATTTGCTATGGCAGCCCTGGGATTTTTTTTGTTACAGTTTTGTGATTTTTGAGTTTTTTTGATTATTATTTTGTGAGCTTATGAAATGTAAGAAAAAATCATTTGGGATATTTGTATAACTATTTGAAAAAGTTGCATGGATGAAAAACATGTAGTAGTAGATATTAAAAACGATTATGTTAGTAATAAAAAAAAGAAGAGGAAAATTTTACCAATATCCTTCCAGATGACACATGAACTAAGTTTGATAGACATGTGGAGGAAGTTAAATCCAGAAGAGAATAAATATGCCTTCTATTCCAACCCCCACCAATCATGGTCAAGGATTGTCATGGTTTGGATGAATGGGGAAATGGGAAGGATATAGATGTAATAGAAATTATGCCAAAAAACATGCAGGGAAAGACTGGTGAAAAAATAATTGCAGTTTATTTTTCAGGGTTTTTTTAATCAGTTCTAGAAAGTGCAATGGAATATTGAAATGAAACAATTTTGTTTATTTAAATATGTATCATTTATTTTATAATACTTGCATTATTCTGTCTACATTCATGCATATATTTATTTTATGATGTTTTATGATATTTCTATCCCACCTGCTGGTTGTATTCCATTAAATAAAATCTAAAGCCATGAAATGAGAATCAAATAATTTTTAAAAACTACATGAAAGTTAATAAGTAATCCCACATTCTGCTATTCGGGCTCCAAAAACTTTTTGGAAGAGATTGGGCTTAACAATTCTGCTAAATGTGTTGAGTTAGGATACATCCAGATTGCTAGATTATTCCAAAGATGTTATCTGGGATTTTCTATCTAATACTGCACTGAAATTTAAAGTGGCTGCACAATAAGCAATGGTGATTTCTTAGCATCTGTGAAAGCGAATTGAATATTTATTTTTAAATTTAAGGCATCCTTAATAGCAACCTCCTAGGAAACTCAGTCACATATGTGGATTATAAGTGTGCAATATTGGCCATGTTGAATGAATGGGGTTTTTAACATTTTTTCTTAAGCAGTATATGTCAAGGTGTACCACAGCTATTTGAATTTGTTGTATGGGTCATTCATATGAAAAACATAAAGGTAGTCGTTGATTTAAAATCATTCATTTAGCAACCATGCAAAGCTATAACGGTGCTGAAGAAAGTGACATATGATCAGTCTTCACATTTACAACTGTTGCAGTGTCCCTGCTGTCACACGACCATTGGCAACTGACAAGAATCTATAATAGTTACAGCATCCCAGAATCACTTGATCATCATTTGCATCCTTCCCAGACAGCTTCTGACAAGCAAAATCAATGGGGGAAGCCAGATTCACTTAACAACTGTATGTTTCTCTTAATGACCATGTTAATTTGCTTAATGAGCAAGTGTCATTCACATAACCACATTGCTTAGCAATGAAAGTTTCAGTCCATGACTTACAATTGTGGTTGTAAGTCAAGGACTATTTGTATACATTTTGTGAATTAGTGCAGACACTTTCCACTTTCTGGGTGGACTTAATATCATTTCAGAAGTTAGAACCCATTTTTCTCTATATTGTTTCTGTTCAGTTCACTTTTACAATGTATATAAAATTCTCTTTTTACAATATATATAAGATTTCAACCAATGAACATTTACTAATGTAACCAGTGTGCAACTAGTGTGTGGTGAAGCTTTCAAAAACAACAGGTAAATAATTACAATCTGGCAAGCTACCTTTTGCTATCCCTTTTCCATTTGTTAAAAAGAAAGAAAATCCTAAATGCTTTTAAATTGGCCTCCAGACTACATTTAAGATATGATTTTTGATCAATTAGAGGAGGAAGCAAGAGAGGCCTTGCTCACCTGTGCCAAATTACAATAAGGATCTCTGCATTCCCCTACCTAGAGAAGCAGCTGCATCCAAGACTTGTATTTGTAATAACTGTGAAACATGAGCATAACATTCTTCTACATCAGCTTTTTTTCCATCTCAGACATTTGAATGCCAAATCTTCCTCCTGTACTAATGATGGATAAATCAAAATGGTTCAGAATGTGATCTACTTTATGTGGGAAAAATTGCTGTGATCAGACCCTTGGGTGAGAACAAAACAGGTAAATTCATAGGCTGGTCATGTGAATTATTTTCATAAACTCTATTCATTCATTCGTTTGTTTGTTTGTAGAAGACCTGGCTCACATCCTATTTGATTGTTGCTTGTATAAGAAGGTGACAGACAGGTACCTTGGTCTATATACTAAATGAATGACCCATTGGGATCCTCATATCAAAACAACTTATCTTATGTGCGGCCAGAATCTGAAAATAACATTTAACACAGCACAGTACTTAAGCAAAATTATTTGGTTGAGTTCAGTATATGTGGGACTGATTGGGGTAGATTGTAGGGGTGACACCGAAATATAATTTTATCATATTTTATATATCTATATATTAAATTTTATTCCAATTTCATTTTAAATTGTGTTTTATCCAATTATATTTCAAATTGTTTTTATCAGATTTTAGTAATAATTTGCGTCTGGAACTCTGCACTTTGATATGGCCCAAGGGCTAATCAATAAAGTAAACTAAACTAACTTGTTTGTTTGTAAAATGTATTGGCTGCTCATCTTACCTCAAAGTAATTCTGGACAGCTTACAATAGTGTTGTCAGGGTTCCGATTGATGCCCTAATGAAAGCAGGAGCCTCAAGCAAAGTTTCAAGAAAAATCCAGTTGTTTATTAGGAGCAACAGGTCGGCCCAGACCTAGTGAAGCCAGCTCTGACCCCACTCAGTTCGTGCCTTGCCTCTGACTCTGTTTCTCCCTCCCCACAAGGTGTGTCATCAGTCACATTCCCCAATGAAGCAGTTTTGCGGGTCATAGAAGTCACTCCCTCCGGCAGTTACTGGTTTCTTAGAGATGGCCCTGACTTTGGCCAGCTAGGATGTGCGTTGTTTTGACTGAGGTGCAAATTCCTTGATGCAGCTTTGAGGCTCGGTTTCCTCCTGCCTATGGCAACTCGGGAACAGGTTATGGAAGCTTTGCAAATTGAAAAGTATAGGATTTCGGGAATTTGGGGGAGACAGAGTACAAAACTATGTCAAGTTTGTCAGCAATGTGGAAGAAAAAGTATCTTTCTGTAGTGTACCCATTTCCCCATATTATAATTTCCCACCCACATTCAAGAAACTCAAAAACCTCAAAGCTCTCTATATTACATGAACAATCAGGTAAGAATCTTCTTTTACTATGCAGTACAGTAGCTTTAGAGCACAAGGAAGGATGAAGCACATCAAGATCAAACGTGACTATCTCAGACCATGATCTCTGTGAACTTTACAACAGCATAACATCCTGGGAAACTGAGCACCATAAGCTGAATATCTAATATGTTAAAATTAATAGAAAAAAGCTTAACACCACTGGAACAAACCGAAATTAATGTGTACCAAAGGTAATGTAGAGAAATGGCAGAATGACAAAAGTGAATTTGCTACCATATTTAATAGTTGCAGAACAGTTGCAGAGACAGTTCGGTTGACAGAATTTTGACAGCTAGAAATAGTTCAGATTCATAGCTACTTGAATGTAGCCTTGGGATAGAGGCTATTGTGAATTTCCATATTTAATGCCAGAGGACAAAGTTTCCACTTAAAAGTTCTCCCTGTGGCATTAGAATAGTTACCAACACAAAAGCAGAGAGTAGGAAAAAGGAAGTCTTAAACCAGTGATTTCATTTATTTTCTTCAAAAAGACAAAAAAAGGGGGAAACTCTTCCCTCATCATTGTTGTATTCCACCTTCTTCTGTATGTTGTTTTTTTCTACAACTTCACAGGGGAAATGTTTAATATTTAACAGCTTCTTCTTTATTTTCACATCTCGTACTTGTTTATACTTATAAATTTATATATGATGTTCATACCTGTACTTGTTTTTTCTCATATATGCTTGTCAAATAAATAAATACTAAAACTTCAGTGGATACTTTGGGATTATTGGAGTCCAATCTTTTTCTTCTCCCAGTTTCCTTTTGAGACAAAGAAAGAAGGAATGCCAGACTTGAAAACTGGCATGCCATTTTCTTCACACTGTCCCAACTTATGCTCTGCCAATGTGAGCCCAGCAGGACTTTAACTGCCAGTTTGCCTCCTTCTCCTCTTTCTTCTTGTTGTTCCTTGGAGCTCTTTTACTTGGGGTTAATTGCAAGCTTCACAATTCTAATTGTCTCTCATGAGCAAATTCCATTGTGGATGTAAAAAGATGAATACTCGTGCACACACACATATCTCTGTCATTTCTAAGAACAGAATAAAAATTCAAACTGTGTAGAACAGCTCTTGGGTAAATCCTGGGAAGGGGGAGTTTTCTGGCACTCCACAGGCACAGTTATTCCTCCCTCCTCTCACTGTGCAACTGCTCTTGGGGCTGGATGTTCACTGCTGTTATCTGTAAGATGTGTCAATCAACCCAGCAAGACCTATCAGTCCCTCAGAGAAGGGCATATGTGATGGAGACTCTTTCTACCCTTTTCAAAACCATGTAGAAATATTTGGGAAGGGGGGGAACTGTGGAAAAGGAAGGGGAGGAGAAAGATGGCCAAGGATGAGACAACCTATTTGTTTTTAATGATAGAATTGTTTAAATGGGGGGGGGGAAAGGAGATCATCCTTTAACAAGGTAAACTTGCCTTCCCCAGTTTTGCCCTAAAAACTAGAGCAGCTGGAAATAAAAATAATAATAGAATGCAAAAGAGCTTCTAAGGAGAGTAATAAGCTACCAGAGCTTTTGATGAGCTACTTGCCTTTTTACAATAATAACTTGAACATAGAGCATTCCGAGCCATTCTGGCTAATTTCTCCTCTCCTCTCTCCTCCCTTTCCCTCTCCTCCCCTCCTCTTTCCATCCTTTCTTTTTCTAATTATTTATTTTCAATAAAAGGAGAATGAAGGGGAGAGTGTTCTTTCTCTCTCATTGAAAGCTATTAACAAAAAACATCTTATAAGTGAGAGTAAGGACTTTAATTCCAGGATTTTTTCCTCTGAAAATGGGTTAACCCCATCCCTTAAAAATGTGGCTTTCTTATGCTTGTGCAGAAAGGGAAGGCGCTTCTTCTCCATCATTCAGCATACTGTACATAGCTCAACAAAAACTCTGAATTGTTTATAATGTGAACTTGATCTCCACTTCTATATTTCAGACCAAGCAATACTGCCATTTATTCTGTTTATAGGGGAGACTTTTTTCCTATCAATCCAGAGAGCAGATCATCCTTTTCCAGTGTGGCACTTTCATAACTACTGGAACTGCAACTCTCTGAATTCTAATATTTGTAATCCCAACACATCTGCTGCATGACAGGTTGTAGAAAGCTGGACTAGCACAATAGGAACAGATTTGGATTTAGAACAAATTTCCACAAATTATCTAATTCATTTATGGAATCCACTGTTACAAAATGTGGAGGTATTTTCCCTATCTTAAATTATTTTAGCAGGTGATGAGACAAATTAAAAAGGGGGGGGGTGACGATTTATGGAAGTGAAAATTGTATTTGAAGAAGCAAGATAGGAAGAGTATTAACTGGTGTTGAAGAAGACTCCTGAGAATACCGTGTATAGCCAAGAAAACAATCTGATGGATCACTGAACAAATCAAACTAGAGTTTTTACTTGAGACATAAATTATCAGGGTCAAATTATCCTACTTTGAACACATTACACAAAGACCTAACTCTGAAAAAGGATCTAACACTGGAAAAGATACAACAAAAGAGAAGAATGATCAACAGCAAGACAATATTGCAATGGCGATGAATGTGCCATTTGGAGACTTGAAAAAACATGTTAAGGAAAAAAATCTACGTATTTGGTAGAGGTCTAAAATGACTTCATGGCACATAATCAACTGTAATTATTATTTGGCTAACAAAATTTCAAATTTTAAAGACAGCATATCTGATTTCTTCAACCAGCTACTCTTCAGAAAGTTACCTAGCATGGCAAAAAAAAAAGACTATTTCATGTGAGTTAGTAGAATGAGAATGTGCAGGCATATACAAAACAGTCTGGATGCAATTTAATAGTGAACAACTTTGAAACATCATCTTTGATGTTTCATTATATAACTATTTCATATATATTTCATTTTAAATGATTATTTATTTCTACTAAATTGAACATATTTTGTGAAACCTTGATCCTTTCTATATTTTATAATTAAAAAGTTATGAGTAATGTTGGACTAAAAATGAAACAAAAGAAAAGGTTTGAACCACAGGTATTAAATGTATCTTGATGCAAATGTTGCTTTCTTCTGTTTCCAAAAAAAATATCTTTTCCATGCACTAGTTCAATATGGAAAGCTATTTTTTTAAATTCCATTCATCTATTTATTAATTCAATCTTGTTAATCCAGGAATGGAAAATCTTTCTGGTGAAGGCTGTATAGCCTTCTGATAATTTGTCAGGGAACACAGTTCACTGGAAACACAAGGTCATAAATTATACAATGGACAGTGCTATTCTGATGTCTGCACTCTTTCTTTCTTTCTTTCTTTCTTTCTTTCTTTCTTTCTTTCTTTCTTTCTTTCTCTCTCTCTCTCTCTCTCTCTCTTTCTCCCCCCTTTCATGTTTTCATTTTCTCTTTATACTTTTCTGTCTCACAAGAGATGTGGACCAAGAGGCAGATTATTCTAGCAGGAATCTGAATTAATTTACAGATTAAAAAAAATAGAAGGAGGACACTGTAATTAAGCTATGCAGCCCTGGGGCTATCATTTACCCATGGAAAATTTAGTTTAACTAGAATGAGGTGGAAATATCTACCTGTTGGAGGGAAAGAACTGAGCCCACATCAGTGTAATTTGAAGAGCTTCATCATACAAAGTGTAAGCTTTCTTTGAATTTCAGCTCCTTCCCTTTTCACCACTTAACAGCAGAAAAAGATTGTGCTACCAGTATTTGGATGTTAAGGTATTGTTAATATCACTTATGAAAAAAAATCCTAATGTCAGCAGTTGATGTGTTACAAATCAAATTGTCTGTGATGGTACGGAAACAGCCTGTATTATAACAGCCCCTCCATCTCTTCCTTTCCTCTATCTCAGTTTGGAAACTCTGAAAAATAAAGTGTAATGGTAAGTGTTTCCATGTGTTCTGATCAGATATAATTTCATTATCACCCTCCCTCTTTCTACGAAACTCTTCAGATAAAGATATTTTTGTTTAGAACAAATGGGCTGTCTTACCTTTCTCCTCCCCTCCTTTTTTAAATCAAGAGAAGCAAAGTTGTTCTGATCTGTTTGGTTGGATTTGTTTAGCTTTCTGCATTTCTTTAAAAAAAAAAGAACAAAAGTAAAGGGGAAGAAAGGGGCAACAATGACATGTG
Source organism: Psammodynastes pulverulentus (assembly GCA_025802295.1). Taxonomy (NCBI): domain Eukaryota; kingdom Metazoa; phylum Chordata; class Lepidosauria; order Squamata; family Psammodynastidae; genus Psammodynastes; species Psammodynastes pulverulentus. Next base: position 19,851,909 of record JAOYMU010000283.1, read on the forward strand.
GGAAAAAGAAAAAGCAATTGCAATATTTCAAAGCCTACTGAAAATTAGACTAAGCGTCTGCAGAAGCCAAATGGAAATCATAATTCTTCCATTTCCCTGGCTGTTCTGACACATTTAATAGGCTTGGCAGAGATTCAAGGAAAACAGGGGCCAAGCTGGGGTGGGTGGAAAGAAACCGAAAGGCTGGTCAATTACCAAGCAGCCAGGTTTTTACTATAGCTTAAATTTAGGAATGTCTACATCCCCTTGTATTACTTCCCCAATTGAGAAGGAATGGAAAAGAAATGGGGAGCACACGGCATTTTGCAAACAAATACAGCATGGCCCTGTTAAATGCATTTTATTTGTTTAGTTTTTACAGAGTCCCTGTAGAGCCCTGGGCACCAAGTAAAATTACAAATACAAGATAAATAACCTTGAGACACTTAAAATGCAGGGGCTCTCTTAGCCAAGCTATAATACAACATAACCTCTGTATGCTAGCCGAAGGAAGCAGAATGCAGTTACTAGTTTCTAACAACATAAAAAAGAAGAGCTAATCTTAGCTCTCTGCCTAAGACCATCATTTCTGGCCAATACGGCAGCCAGGGTTTTCACAATTATTTGCAGCTGCTGATTCTCCAAAAAGAAAGTCACAATCTACAATTAAATACACATAAACACAATCCCACTTCATCTGCCAACACCTTTTACTTCCATGTCCAATGGCTTCATGTGATTGCACTACATTAAACAAATATGGCATAAATGAAAAAAACCTATCAGAGAAGATATAGGTGATGAGTGGTACCCTCATCAGCCCTGAGCATGAAAATATGTAATGTGGAAAATACATTTAGTTTACATGCATGCACTAGAATATGCAATTTTTACTAAATTTCACATGCTGCCCTTAAATTTATTAACAGAATTTTCTAGGGCCCATTTAATTTCAATTTCTAGAATATCTGGTTCTTATTTAGTGATCAAACTTTGAATGTACCATCAATTTTGGAATTTTCTTTTTGTACAGTTCTTCCATATATTTGTACCAGTACCATGTCTCTTTTTTATCTGTCTCCAATAGAGCTTTGTCCTCTTGGTCTTTTATTGTGCTCATTTTTGCATAAAATGTTTCCTAGATATTGTACTTTGTAAACAGTAACACTCTTGTTCTTCAATCTTTTCCTCAATTTTCTTGCACTGATTATTTATATATATACTTTTAAAAACCCTCCCCTTGCTCTTCTCTGGGACTCAACATTTAGTATGGTAAATTTTCCTCTCTCTCTACTTGTTCTTTTTCTTTCTACCTTTTTTCAATAATGTGTCAGCGGATGTCCATTTCACCTCCTTTTACTAACTGAATATCTGTGTTTCCTTCATCTTTTAAATAGGACACAAATTTCAATTCAGAATTCATCAGGAGTTCTATATATCAATTCCAATCCATTGAACTTAATTTGCTATCTTTACCACCTAGTCATATAGAATGTTGCTAAGACTATACCTTGTTGGTCTGATTTTTTTTCTTTCTAGTTTAAGATAGTTATATAGGAAGGAATTTGCAGCCTGAGCTGCAGGCAGCAGCACTATGTCATAGTTTGACTGAATTCCACTCTTTATTTGCTGAGTTTATAGTCAATTGAATTTCAATGCTGCCCACCTGGTGATATTCATGTGTAGAGTCACTCTTTCATTTCTTGAAAGAAGTTATCTATTATGGATATTTAATTTGTTGCAAGTCTTCTTAGATTATCTTGCTATTCTTATGCCAAAACCAAATTTACCCATTATTCCAGATAGTATTTTACTTAGAATTTTAGCATTCCAGTCTTATGTAACTAGTAGTATATCATCTTTTTTTGATATTGTACTGTAAAGGCATTGCAAGTTATTATAGTTATACTACTCAATTTCCACTTCCTTTGTATGTGTGATAGGAACCTAGACTTGAATCACTGAACTATCAATTGAGTTGCTTTAGATTTGAATTGAAATCATTCTATTCTTATTTGCAGTTGCATCAGAGTATCGATATAGATGAGCTTTCTGTTAACATAACTAATCTATTTTCTCTATGCTTTTCTTGTGCACAACATAAATGCTGATGCCCTTCTATTGTGAACAAAATCATTCCAGTCCATTTTCGTTCAGTTCTGATTTTTTTTCCTCTGCAAATGTAAAGTTGCCTTGGTTAATGGTTCTGAAAGTTCATATGAGTACATTAATGCAGTATCAAATGTTCCTTTCACCTCTAGCTAAATTAGCAACTGGACATCTTTTCAGTATTAATCCAGCCAGTTCATAAAACATCAGAGTTACCTGTATTTGTCCTCTGCTGTTCTTTGGTAGTATATTGTAGTGGTCTCCAACCTTTCCAGCTTTGCAGACCAGCAAAGGGTGGAGAAGGGACGGTTCTGTGTGACCGGCAGGTGAACAATTCTATTTGCATAAGTGATATAGGCTCGCCACTTGCACAAATAGAGCTGCACAAATGTGCTTGCCAGCTATTTTTGTGGCCCATTTTTAAATGGGCCATAGCCCAGTAATGGACTATGGCCCAGGGGTTGGGAATCCCTGGCAGATTGGGCATTCCTGAGCTGCACTTCTAACTATATGTGATTGTATTGAACTTGTGGTATAGCAGTTAGTCACGGCAGACTTAAACCTTTGAGCTGTTTCTTAAAATGAATGATTTCCATCAAGATAACCGAGGTTTTATACCCCCTTTCTCTAAAGTCTAATGTACATAAGTGACACAAATTAAATTGATTGCATATTTTGGCTAATTGGGTAATTTGCATGTTGTTTCCCAAGGACATTACTATGAAATTTGATAGGGATGATGTCTGATTTTGGTCATGATGATGATGCTATCCTTTCAATCATGCCTGATTCTCAGTGTTTCTATTGTCCAGCTCTTTCTACAGTTTTCGATTTTATAAAGCTTCTTTCAGTTGTTTTATATGCTCTGGCTCTTACTGGCTTTCATGGTGTCTAGCCACTGTGTTTTTTTGGTGGCTGCTAACCATTCTGAGCATAACTGCCTTTTCCAGTGAGCTTGATCCCATGACATGGTTGAAATAAGTAAGGCTGAATTTTGTGATTTTTGCCTTCCGGCTATATGTCTGGTTTTATAAGCTCCAGTATTTGCTTGTTTGTCACCTTTGCTGCCCAAGGAATGTGCAGGAGCTTTCTCCAACACCACAGCTCAAACAAGTCAATTTTCCTCCTATCCACGTTTTTCCTGGTTCAACTTTTGCAACCCTAGATAACTATGGGGAACATTAATCTGCATTTAGTTTCCACTTTGATGTCCTTCCTTTTCCGTACTCAATTCATGCTCATCATTATGTACAACCCTGTGTGATTTGACACTATTTCTGGACTACATTCACTGTTGTTATCCATTTGTGATCCTAGTAAAGTGAACTGTTGCACACTTTCAATCTCTTCAGCATCAGTTGTTATTTTGACATTCCTACTCCTTGAAGTGATCATGAGCTTGGTC
>JAOYMU010000283.1:19961147-19980795 GCA_025802295.1 Psammodynastes pulverulentus
AGCCATGCCCAGTTCCTGTAACCGTTCTTCATATGTTTTAGTCTCCAGCCCCCTAATCATCTTGGTTGCTCTTCACTGCACTCTTTCCAGAGCCTCAACATCTTTTTTATTAACAATCCCCCCTCCCCCAAGAAAAACCTTGATCATTCTGCTCACATCCATTCACTAAACATGCATTAAGTATCCTCTCTAGGAGAAAAGGTACAAAAGTCTCAAAGTCAGCTCTTCCGATGCATATCCTATTGCTGATAGTTGAATGTAAAATGTAGCACTGAGACAAAGTGGAGGAAAACCAAAGAAAATGATGCTGGTTCTCTGAACATTAAGGACTCCTAGGGTTGCTAGAAACTGGCTTTATAAACAAGCATGGAAAAGGAGTTGACAGATGAAAAGAAAGAGTGGGAAGTGTAAAATTAATGCAATTCCAACCCATCATTGAGAAAGGGTTAAAGGAAAAGGAAAAGGAAAAGTCCAGGACTTTTACCTGCTAAATATGATAGGCACTGTTAAAGCTGCTCTCCTCCAATCTTTAAATCAGATTTGGCCTGAACAAGAGACAGCTGTTCTTTAGTGCCTCTCGAAAAGAGGATCATCATATTTTTTTTCTTTTTTGCAATGCATCCTATCTGGCTGGTCACCCTGTAATTTAATATTGAATGACATTCCCAGATAAGCTATTGTTTGAGTACTTTGGCGCAGTTATGTTCAGCCCAGCAATAGCAGCCACCGGTAACTTTCTGTCTGCTGAGAAAAGAAACTGCGCTTGCAGAACTTTTGTAGGGAAGAGGGAGAAAACTTCCTAAAAAAAATATTTAACATGACAGGGTTAATCCACCTGTCAATCTAGATGCAGAGATCAGCAAAGCTTGAGAAACTCAAACTCTGAGCAACCAACCAATCAGGAAGTGGACAGCTTCCCATTCAGATGAAATTTAAATAATTCCATTCTAAAAGAATTTAACCTCAAGCGTATCTCATGAATCTATTTGTTATAGGAAGCAGAGTAGTGGGATACATAAGAGTTTGGTGGTTTACTTTCTTTCCTGAAAATGGCGCAAAGATTAATTTTCTCTATAAAAGAGTAGAGGGTAGGATTGTGCCAGAGTACAGCACTAAGGATAATGGAGGAAAGATTTAGGGAAATGTTTTCCAACGTTAAGATGTGTGGGTTTCATCTCCCAGAATTCCCCAGCCAGTATGAAGTCCACACATCTTAAAGTTGCCAAGGTTGGAAACACTAATTGATGCATTTCCTGTTGATGGAACCAGTATAGCTTACATCCCACATTTTGGTATGTTCCTCTGAAACAATGCCCTCCATTATAACTTTATCTATAGCTATTTTCTAATAGCTCAAATTATACAAACTGGGTGGATCCAACCTCGTAGACGACCCTCACTCTGTCGAGGACCTAGAAGAGTACTCCACTCCTCTGCTCGCAATAGAATACCTTATGCCACCAGGCTTGAAATTTTGAGTCATCTTATTCGTACACAACTACAACTCATCATTTGTCCTCACTGGCCCAATGCAGAATTTTAGCCTTCCTGCTCCCACTAAGAACACTTAAAAGGTGCTAATATTACATGATCTAAAATAAGAAGAAATGCACCTTTTAAAATATTACATTTAAAATGGGGTCTTCAGAAGAATTTAATGAAAATATGTGACTATCCTTTGACTCCTTTTCAGCTTAATTAGTTAACATTAGATCTGAGTGGTTCAAACTAACTGAAAAGAGGATAAGAAGAAATCATTAGTCCTGGACATTTAAAGACTTTTACCTATCTGACACTGGATGGATACAAATAAATCCAAAGTCCTTCTGTTATTTGGGATGCCATCTGCAAATTGATTGCAGCATTAATGAGGAAAACATGACGGTGAAAGCAACACGACTGCCATGGAAGGAGATCATGGTGTGCTATATGATAAACATATGCCAATTCATCGAAAATAAAAACTGTACAGAAAATAATGGACTGCACTGTAGCACTGTATGATACTAGGTGCCAGCCAACCACCCACAGGATTGAGTGCTCTTTACATGCCATGGAAAGGTGCATATTCCATGGGTCATTAGGTGTTCCCCCTCTTGACCACATTAGCAATGATACAGTCTGGCAGCAAATGAGTGTTGCACCAACAGAGAAAGTGAGATAAAAATGCCTACAGTGGTATGGCCATGTTCATAAACAGCACCCCATGTTCTCCTACACCACCTACCGTTACTCTAACAATGATGGTAAATGCCTATGTGAAAGGTCAAAGCAAAGGTGGCAGGACAGAAGTAATCCAGACATGAAGATTGTGCAGTTGGAGCTGGCTGCTGTGTTTGACTGTGTGAAATGGTGTTAATTGGTCCAAAAAGCAGACCCTGTGGAAAACAGGAGGAGGGGGGGCACATAGAACATATATTAAAGCAAAATAATCATATATCTTTAGCAGTGAGTGACTTTTTTATGTTGAAATGCTTTTGTAACAACCATAAACTGAATCTGCAAAGCACAGAGTTAGTTACATATAAATGAATGAAAGCAAATACCTACAGTATAAACAGAAAAATATATTCTCTTTTGCTTATATCTGAAAAGGTCAGATATCTGTCACATCATCCCCAACACAGCCTTGAAGTCAGCATGAGATCACACTCTTACTTCCCACAATACACTCTTGATTTATTATTCCTCTAGCTCTTGGTGATGCAGGGTTTATTATACATTGTTCACTTAAGCCATTAGATAGAGATAGATAGATAGATAGATAGATAGATAGATAGATAGATAGATAGATAGATAGATAGATAGATAGATGATAGAAAGAAAGAAGGAAGGGAGGAAGGAAGGAAGGAGAAATATAGAAATAAATAGAGAGAGAATGAGAACTCTGAGGCTGGTGCTCGTAAGCTAAGCATTCCAGGGAGATTCTTCATTTTGATTTAACAGCCCTTATCCTGACATGTGTTGAGTTGGATTACCCATCATCTGCATTCTTGCTCCCCACCACTTCTAACCGCAGTTGTTTGTCTTCTCCCCGGGATCCTCTTTTCAAATATTTGAGCACCATCCTTTGGGTCACTGAATGCTTTGATGTTCCTCTCCTCCGACCCTCGTTGTTTGGAAGAGGGAAGCCACGCCTTCCTGCCGGCACCGATTCAAACCCCGCTTCCCAGCAAGCCTTACTGGGCTCCCCGGAGTTTACTTATTTCTTCTTTATTTATTCGTTTGTAAAATGGATCTTACCTCGGGGTAGCTCTGGACGGCTCACTGGTGAGGAGATGGACAGAATTTCGCGCTCGTCAAAAACATGGTACAGCTTTAAGGGGCTAATAGATGGCCTCCTGCCTCAAACAGCTGCCCCCAACGAATCGCTTGTTTATTATTCTTATTATTATTTTTGTCCCTTAATTTCCTTTAGGCTGAACTGAACGAATTGAGGAGCACCATCATAAATCTTCTGGATCCGCCTCCTGAAGTGTCAGCCCTGATCAACAAGCTGGATTTCGCCATGTCTACCTACCTGCTTTCCGTATATCGCCTAGAATGCATGAGGTATTGCTTGAAACGCTGCCTCCAGGCAGGCAGAGATGCTCGGTTCACCTTACCTCGCTTACCTGGGGCAACCCTGCGTCAGAGGCTGCTTTCAACCCCCCCAAGAGTCCCCGTGTTCCTCTGAGTTAAAATGGCTGTCCCATTTCAGCCGTGGTACAGGTAGTCCTCCGTTTGCGACCAAAATTGAGCCCGAAATTCCCATTGCTAAGCGAGACAGTTAAGTGAGTTTTGCCTCATTTTACAATCTTTCTCGGTTGTTAAATGAATCACGATAATTCTTAAGTTAGTAATAGGGTTGAGATTAAACATAGGATGGCAATTTACCATGCCATCTATAGAATTGGACTGGAATGGGAATAGTGACAGAAACCCTTTCTGCATAGGGTAGATGCACAAGGTCTCTGCCATGTTCAATATATGAAGAATTGCATTACACACACACAGACACACGTGCATCTGCACAAATAATTCACAAATAATGCTGCACAAATAATGCTGGAGATGTGATTGTCAGGATGCTACTTATTTTCATATTTGGTGGACGTGTAGAAAAGTTAAAGCGTTTTGGATTAAAATTTGGTGGATGTTGCAAAATATTCTTAAGAGAAAGTTAGAATTTACACCTCAATTGTTTTTACTGGGCATAGTTGAAAACCTTCCAGTTGTTGAAACTAAATTGATATTAAATTTGATTACAGCAGCAAGATTGCTGGTGGCACAATATTGGAAAAAGCAAGACTTACCCACAACACAAGAATGGATACTTAAAGTTAATAACTTAGCCGAGATCATTCTAATGAGAGATATATAAGAGATTGGATTAAATGGATAGAATATGTACAAAACCAATACAAGAACAAGAATTTGCAAATAGGATTTGGCTGAATCTATAATTATTTCCAGAGTCTATCTGTGCTTACTGTTTATTTTTAATATTGCTTTTCTTTTTACTGTATATTTTTAATGTTTTATATAATGTTTTTATTTCATTGTTATTGTTATTATTATTATTATTTTTTCCTATCTTTCAATGTAGTTTAATCAATTAATCCAAATCTGTTATTACTATTCCTTTTCCACTAATATATTAATTAAGAATAAGCTACAATAATAGAAGATTCTATTCTAGGGTTCTAGGATGACAAAACAGAATAGTTTCTTTTAGACTCCAACTAATAATATACCATCATATGAATACGTTTTCTGCATTTTTCTTATATAAAAACAACAAACTGTCCTTCTGTTTGCTTTCCAATCATGCATAACTTCTAAGTATACTGATTTCCTCTTTTAAATGTAAAAATGAGTTATGGCAAGACTTCATAAATAAATTTTAAAAAGCACATTAAAGTGGAATCATGATCTCCCACCTATGAGCTTCTCACCTATTTGATATCCTACTTGAACACCTGTTTATCAGATTATTTTTTTGAACACTCATTTTCAAAGCATTGTGAATGTCATCTTTGAAAACATTGCCTCTCTTTTTCTCACTAAGACCAACACCCCAAAACCTCAACCCTATTTCGCCCAGTGGAAAAAGAATCCAGCTTATTTATCTGAAGTGTTACCAGAGGGTCCATAAATTATTATCATACAAATGGATAATGAATTTGGCTTTATGCCAGAATTGGTGAAAATGGTTTTCGCATCCTTCTACCCATTATAAAGAACTGTATTTTTCATGAGATCGGTGCCATGCTCCTTAATAGTTAATTAAGCAATTAGTTTCTTCTCAGAGTTGAAAAGTTAAGTAATTAAGCACTCATATCTGTAAAAATGAAGATATAGGCAATTGTAAATCATAGATCCAAATGCGGCTGGTGGCACAGAAGATGAAGAACATGAAGAGTATTGCCATCATTGTATAAACTCTCAGCTGATCAGTATCAGGGCTGATTATAAAGTCACAGTTTTTGTAGGTTTGAAATCCAGGCACCTACAGCAATCTTTTCTAAGCTGATGATGAAATAAAGGGCAGAATTTTCCATTAATGCCAGGATCAGATTTCTTTTCTTCTACTCCTCAACTGTGTTGTCCCTATATCACTGCTGGCTTTTTTGTAACACCATATATTAACTCTCAGAATTGTGGGAAACTGTATGGCCAGTTTTTGGCAATTACAACTTCAGAGTTAGCAGCACAAAATTGTAAAAAGGAATTGGAGTTCACTTGCTGCTTGCCCATTCCTATATTGGCATTTATAGATGCATGAAAACTGGGAGAGGGGTAGGATCCCTGAGGCAGAGAATGGAGGAAAGATATTTGACAAGGCAAGTATGCATTGCCTCTGTTAGAAGAGAAAACAAGTAATTTGTGAGGCTAACAGGTGAAGGAGGCATAAGTTAAAAGGAAAAAAAGAGCAGAGGAGATGCAGATTTGAGGAAGAATGGGAGAAGATGAAGCTTGGAAAGTCCTACACTAGAGTATTTTATTCATCTAGAATTGTGCATATTATATTGTAAGGTGTTCTTGGTAGGCAATGGTACAGAAAGATAGGATTTAAATCCAATAAATATATGCATTAATAAAAGTATGCTGTTGATGGGAAATTGGGAAGCATTATGCTCTTCAATTAGCTGTGAAGAGGTTGAGTGGACAAAGAGCCTGGGAGCAGAGTTGATGATGGAAGGGTAAAGAAAGTATGACAGAAGTCAGAAATCTAAGATAACAGAAGAAGAGGAGTCATGAAATGAAAAACTGGAGAGAATTTAGGTCATAAAATTTAGGACAAGATAGATAGTGAGATGATGGTAGGAAAGAAGTGAAGGGGATCAAGGAGGAAAAGAGACACTGGTTGTCTTCTATAGATTTCAATGTTATAATTAGCTGGAGATCTTTAGCCATTTTGATAATACTATATTACCATTCTTTTTTTTAAAATAAATTTTATTAATTTAATCATCAATCCAATATGTAATTGTAACAAAACCGTGTCAATTATTTCCTTATATTATCATAGTCTTTACACAATAGTCTTATTTCTACGATTCAACCAATCATACCATCTATCCCAGATTGCATAAAATTCCGTTTCCTCTTTACCCTTCAATTCCATTGTGAGTGTGTCCATTTCCCCACATTCCAGAATCTTTTGTATTATGACCTCTTCCTATGGAGGACCTTCGAGCTTCCACCTCTGGGCATACGCAATCCTTGCTGCCATGATTATATGTATAATGAGACGCTGGACTGGCTTATCTACCTTCCCTCTAATCATACCTAATAAAAATAATTCTGGATTTAATTCTAATTTATGTTCTGTAATCTCCTGTAACTAATTCCTTATTTTAGTCCAAAACATTTTCGCTGTTGTACAAGACCACCACAGATGGTAAAAGGTCCCTTCCTTATGATTACACTTCCAGCAGTCTGACTTCATATTCGGGTACATTTTAGCGAGTCTTATTTTTAATTTATTTTTAGCTGGTTTTTTATTTCTTTTTTTTTATTGAAATAGTTTTATTGATACATTTTAAACATATTTCCCCACCACCACCAAACCCTCCCTCCTCCTCCCCCTCCCCCATCCCCCACTTCCCAGAACCAGTACAAGGTAACTAGCAATACATCCCTCCAGGTTAAACTTCTTTTAAACATTTATATTCCTTAAACTCCACTCTTCATATCCCATTCTGTATTAAAAAAGAGGTCTATATTCTTAACCCCAGGGGCATAAAGTCTCACTTGTTCTTTGGAACAGTCTAAAAGCACCTTTGAACTGTCAGTTTCTTCTGTGAGGCCTTTCAGACAATTGTCCACTTCAAGCTCTCTTTTAGAACCATCTCTGTTCTCCACCCCCACCTTGTATCTTCCCTTTCACAGAGCACAACATTCATCTGATATTAAAGGGCATTAAAAGGGGATAAAGCTAATCGTGACAAAATGCCAGAGATAAGATTTTATTATGACTATATTTTCCCTGCCTCCTGTGAATGAAAAGGCCGCTTCAGGAGAAATGATATTAATATGCAACACCCTTTTCTATTACCGAACAGTAGAAAGCCTGAGGAGGATTTCCCTTCTATTTCTTTTCCCCGCAATGCTAATTTAACCTCCCCTAAAATCTGTCAATCAAGATTTCTACTCATCTTACAATTCTCTGACTAGATTCGATTCTTTTTCTCTTCAAATAAGAGAAGGACACTGAATAGAAAGAAATCTATAGAGTTTACTATCTGTGGCACCGAGGTTCTAGAAGGTTTGAGCATGACTCTAAATTTATTAGAAACACGGGGAATGATGGTATCGTAATTAAATTTAAATTGTGGAGTGAGACCTAGTCATTTTTCTGAAGCATAGTCTCTGGTCAGGCATAGCTTTCAGCCTCCTCCCCACCCATCCACTCCCCCCTCCCCCCAAAGAGCCATGCATTCCTGCTTTAGAAAAGGAGTGAAAGACCAAGGATAATTCATGTGAATCATTTATTCCAAATAGGAAGGACTTAATCCACTGGTGAAATGACTCAGAGGTTTCTCTCTTTCTAATGTTGTACCTTTTGAGGAGAATATTTGTAGCTCAGGGTTGAAATGAGGGGTCCTATGCATTTCTACATAGAATAGAATAGAATAGAATAGAATAGAATAGAATAGAATAGAATAGAAGAATTGGAAGGGACCTTGGAGGTCTTTTCCAATTCTGTTATTCTATTCTATTTTGGATCAAAAATGGGAAATTAGATAAAGTTGTACTGAAATGAAAAGCAAATAATTTTTCCTCTATTTCTATTGTCCACTTCACACAGTAGCAATTGCATCAGTATTTCAATATACACAGCTCATTATTCAGCCCAAATAAATGAGGGGGGAGCGGGATGTAAATGTCTGAATGTGGATTATAAACATCAAGGCAATAGCGAGGCCCACATCCTTATGTGCATTGTGGCTTCCTGTGGGTGAACAACTCAGCAAACAGGCACACAGATTCGTTTGCAGCAGTGCTAAGAATAGTTTCAAATAAACATTCAGGACAATACATAATTCCAAACCTGCTCATGGGAAGTGTTGATTAAGGTAATTTGCATTTTAATTCAGGGGAGAAAACATCAGCACTTTTGGGGGAGGGATAAATATACACAGCTGACATACCAAGGAACTGATTGGTTTTATTGGCTAGAATTTGCTTTCTTTCTTTTTTCTTCTCCTCACTTCCCACAGCCTCTTAGGAACAAGAATTTTCCACCCTGAAAGCAAAACTATGCCAACCCAGGGGCAACGAGTCAGTTTGCAGGGTGCCGAAATTAATAATATAGACACATAGGAAACTGTCCAATACCTTTGTGAGCTTCTTGGAGGCACCTGGCTGACCACTATGGGCCACAAAATTCTGGATTAGATAAATCCTTGGTCAGGTCTGATCTGGCAGAGATTTGTGAATGAGACTGTGTGAGTGTGTAAAGTGTGTCTTTGTGGAGAGAGAAAAATCACAGAAATGTAGAATGGTATAGAGAACCTGCTTCAAATATGAAGTTACCTAGAGATGGTAGGCCCATTCATCATGGTAGAAATAGGAAGAACATTAAAGAAAGTAGATAGTAGCTCCAGTTGGTGCAAAATGCAGCGCCCCCAGTAGTGGGATTCAATTTTTTTTACTACCAGTTCTATGGGCGTGGCTTGGTGGGCATGCTGTGGCTTGGTGGGCATGGCAGGGGAAGGATAATGTAAAATCTCCATTCCCATCCCACTCCAGGGGAAGGTTACCCCCGGGTTCTCTGAAATATTCAGAATTTCCGCTACTGGTTATCCAGAACTGATCAGAACCTGCTGAATACCACCTCTGAGTGGCCCACATGGTTTTCTGCAGTCCTCATTGTGCACATCCTGCAGGAGCTGCATTGGTTGCTGATTTGCTTCCAGGTGCAATTCAAGGTCCTTTTAAAGCCCTTCATGGCTTGGGATCAGGTTATCTGACGGACCATCTCTTGCCAGTGACATCTACCCGACCCATCACAGTGAGGAGACAGGGAATGTTGTGGGTCCCATCCCTGTGGGAGATACACCTGGTGGGACCCAGAAGAAGGGTTTTCTCTGTGGTGGCTCCCTCTCTTTGGAACATCATTCCCCTAGAGATCAGAATGGTCCCCACTCTAGCACTCTTCCGGAAGGTGCTGAAGACCTGGTTCTGCCAGTGGGCCTGGGGAACCCAGAATGGGACGGAGGGTATAAAATGGCTCATGTGATCTGCTGTCATCAGGGCAGGGGGTGGAGTCGTCGGGGTGATTTTTGTTTTATTGTACTTTATTAATTTGATTCTTTTTGTTAGTTTTTATTGTTTTAAATGTTTTATTGTTTTAAAGATTTTTTATTCTGTAAGCCCCCTCGAGTTCCTTGGGCAAACAGATGGCAATATAAATTCAATAAACAAATAAACAAATAAACAAATAAACAAATAAACAAATAAACAAATAAAAAAATAAACAAATAAACAAATAAACAAATAAAAAAATAAACAAATAAACAAATAAACAAATAAACAAATAAACAAATAAACAAATAAACAAATAAATAAATAAATAGAATTTTATTACATTTAATATTCTGTATACCAGTATTTTTTTCAAAATCTGGCTGGCAAGGGAATTCTGGGAGTTGAAGTCCACATTTTAAAATTGCCAAGTTTGAAAAACATGGCTCTATACATTTTCACTTTCAGGAAGACATTTTAAAAAGATTTGCCTCCTTGGGTTTTAAACCAACATATTTACTTAACAATGCGAAACAAACAAACAAAAAAAAGAACATTAGGAAATGGACATTGTTATCTTGTGACAGTAAAAACTAAAAGGCATCCCAGGTACTTTGTGTGGACTTTTTACTATACCATGGAAGAAGCAGGAACATTTTTATAAGAAAGACTGACATCTAGCACAGTCCAAAGTGCCCACTTGGAAACAAAATATAAATTCACAGAAGCACAGAAGCACACAGAAGGAGATAAAGGTGAATGGAACAATAAGGTAACATTTATGATTTATGGGAAAGTCTTCATTTTAGAGCTAATCATAATGGGCTCTTGCAGCTTATAACCTTATAGTAATCAAAGGGGGTCTATTTATTTCTCACAAGTTATGTGCACATAACTCTTATTAGCTATAGTGCAAGCTATGCTTTTCCTGCGAGGGGCAGAGAGGTCCCATACAATTAAATCATTTGCTGTAGCTGCACTGTAAATGATGAGAGGGGCTTCTAGCATTATAATTATAGATAACAATAGGCAGTTTTTAATTTAAAGTTAGATTTGCAGCAGTGATCCAGTGCTAAAAGGCAAAAAGGGGAGCACATTGTCAAATGTAGATTGGAATATCATCTGGTCTAAGATGTTTTATTTCTCCACATAACCATCTTTTCAGAGTTTGCTTTATCTCTGATATGGACTGTGCACATTAACGTAGGCTAGAGCTTGGTTTCCTCCATACAATTCAGATTGCAGCTTTGTGATTTTTGCTTAAGTGATACTTTTTACAACCTTGTATCCTAGGTCATCTTCTTTCCCAACTTATGTTCCATTTGTACATATTTTCCTCTAGGCTCATGAAATTTCTCACTCCCTGAACTATGATTCTTGATTACTTGAGTGTTTTTCTTAAATTGAAAACCAGATTATTCCTGATCTTAGTTTTGATTCTTCTGATGACTTGTAATTTTCTCTGGATTCTTTTCTTTTTGCTTTCATGACTCACCAGAGTGTTCTGAGCAGCCAACCGTTTTTGATGTTTTGATTTTTCTGAACCAACTTTACTCTGAATCCAATTATTTGTGTGTAAAGTTCAGTATTGCCTATTTTGACTAATACACGTCCTACCAAAATTTGGTTTCATATCCCAAGTTATGAATCCACTGGATGACGGATTGACCCACTCTTTATACTGACATCATATCAACTGACATGCAGGATATTAGTAAAAATATAGAGTTAGCACTTTGGGGGTATGATGGCTCAGTGGTTAAAGATACTGAGCTTGTCAGCTAGAAAGCTGAAAGCCCAGGTTTGAGACCCAAGCACCGTGTGATGGGGTGAACTCCCATTACTTGCCCCAGCTTCTTGCTGCCTAACAGTTTGAAACATCAATTGGTGGGAAGATAACAGTGTTCCATGCACATCAGCATATAGTCATCCTGGCCACATGACCATGGAAGTGTTTTCAGAAAACACTGGTTCCTTTGACTAAGAAACAGAGATGAGCATGGTCCCCTAGAGGTGGACACAACTGGACAGAGGAAACCTTTTATCTTTACCTTAGAATTAGCACCATGCATTCTTCCAAGCCCTACTTCCTTCATAAATGAACAACTATTGAGATAGTTCTGACCAGTTCTGGAGAACCGGTAGCGGAAATGTTGAGTAGTTTGGAGAACCGGTGGTAACCTTCCCCCAGGAGTGGGGTGGGAATGGAGATTTAACAGTATTCTTCCCCTGCCATGCCCACCAAGCCATGCCCACAGAACTGGTAGTAAAAAATTTGAATCCCACCACTGGCGTCAATGTGTTCAGAAACAACATGTTCTGAACACATTATATTTTCTCATTTTATTTATCCATTAAGTATTAGCAAAGATTATTCAAGCTTTCAATGTACAATGGATTTTCCACTTGCTCAAGTGAACAGAAATAATAAAAAAATACATTATTATTCAGCAATTGTTTTCCCAGTTGATGTTCCCATCTAACCTTCTCTTTTCTTAATATGAGAGCTGTCCAGTGAATTATTAGATGTGAATATAGCAGAAACAAGTGTAATATAACTGAGTCTGGTTTAAAACTGTGTGATAAGTGAGACATATTTACAATAAAAAAGCATTGTATTAACAATCAACGATGTTGCCTTGCAAGATGGAATTGCTGTCACTGAATCTCCATCATACCAAACAAAGCATCCTATATTTTCTCACCAGTTGTGATCTTTGTAGAGAGTGATGTGACGACAGCTTAGTGAAACTGGATGCTATGACATAGAGTTAAAAATAGAAGAGCCTGGAACTTTTAGACACTATATGGCAGGCTCCTGTTAACTGAAGCTTCCTAAACTTTAATGCTCTTCAGAGTCTTGAACAACAACCACAAATTTCAATTGCTGTCATTATAATTGATGTTGATGAGAACTATATTGTAAGACAGTAGCTTTGACAATCCTATTTGCATGTTATTATTACCATTAATGCTTTATAAACTTGACTTCCAGATTTTAAAACTTTGCCATCACATGGATTGCTACCTTAAATCAAGTATATGATCTTGATTTTGACCATCTTTCACTGGTCAAAAATCCAGACAAAAACTCCCAAATTTATTAATGAAAGATGAGTCTAAAAAAAGAAAAAAAAACTTTATTTCTAAGATTTATGTGTAAAAAGAGGACGTTCAAACAAAGATTGCATAACCTTACAAAAACGGTATTTGAGAAATCAGTAGCAGTAAAATGCATTTAAAACGAAGAATAGCATAGGGGAAATTTGTAATTCAATTACAAATGCTATACACTACAATAGCAATTATGTAGGCCAGAAAAAAAATAACAGATAAACATTCCAGGTATTTGGGGAAATTTTATTAGAACTTGCTTTTTCTAATATTTCATAAAGACCAAAACATTATTCTTTTGTTTTGAAGAGTAAAGCAGTTCAAATTTATACTGATCTTCAAATCCCTATAACTTGTGGACTTGCTGAAGATACCAAATACTTTTAGGAACTGCCCCATGTGTAAATTTGTAAAACAGTCCTAATCAGGGCTTTTTTTTGGCGCCGAAAGATGCCGGAACGCGCCCCCCCTCCCCCGGTCGGGCTAAAAAACCCGGAAGTAATAGCGCGCGATTGGTGGAGACGGAACACATGATCCGGACTCCGAAAAGGTTCCGGAACGGCGTTCTGCCTAGTTCCGCCTCAAAAAAAGCCCTGGTCCTAATAAGACATAAACATGATAGGATTTTTCAAGTTTTTCATTTTTGTAACATAATTGCCAAATGCACATCAAAAGGAGCTGTCAAAGGCAGTCGATGAAGGATAATTTCCTCACAAACTCTGTTTTTGTGTATGAAAACATGCCTATCATTTTGCAGTTCCAGGCAGAAAAAAAGATGAAGAAACATCAAGCAGTACTAATACTTGGTGATTATGGGATTAGTCTTTTCCTTTGGTTCCCAGAGTTATAAAATGTAGCAAAGTCCTAGAAAAAGTTCTGCAAAATAGGAATTAAATATAAAGAAAACCAGAGTCTGCATAATTATTAAAATCAATACAACCAAGACCCTCTAAGGCAAGGGTCTCAAACTCAATTTCATTGAGGGTCACATCAGGGTTGTGTTTGTGGGCAGGAAGGGCATGGCCAGCTCAACATAACTTGTGTTGGGGGTGCCTGTGGCGGCCCAGGAACTCTGCCAGCGAAATTGGACTCCCAAGCTCCCTTTTTGGCTGCGACAGCTTCCTGCAACCCTCTGCCAGTGAAAACAGAGCTCAGGAGTGCCACCTGCAGCCCTCGCATGCTCTGTTTTCAGCTGCAATGACCTCCTGCAACCCTTTGCCAGCGAAAACGGAGCTTAGGACAGCCGCCCAAGGCCTTCCCGAGCTCTGTTTTCACTGACAGAGGCACTGTGGGCTGGTCCTTTGCTGCTGCCAGGGAAGCACCAAGGGTCAGATCAAAGCAAAGTGTGGGCCGGATCTGGCCCCCAGGCCTTGAGTTTGACACCCCTGTTCTAAGGTCTTGATTGCCCATTGACCGGAATTTTATGAGGATCTTCAAGCTGCTGAAATACAAAGGAAATCATCTGTTTGACACACATGGATATCAGCAAACAACCTTTTAAATATTAGGTTTTTTAAAGATGGGGGGAGATAGTTTTACCAGCTGCTCATCAGCTGACTTCCTTATTAATCCAGCACATTTTTTCTGGTCTTACGAACTCAAGTTGCTTCAAAAAAACCAGAACATTCTTGAAAATTCACCAATTTCTTTATTCACAATGCCCCTGCATATGGCAAATGTATGACAGTGCGCTAAAGATTAAAGCAGACAGTATGAAAGACAGACACTGTTGTCGCCTAGTATTCTACATGGCACTGTGATTAAAGCAGACTCATGCTTAAAATTATCTGTGGCATAAATCAATGCAAGAATGTGGTTGGATCTGTCCTAGGATAGATGCTATTGTCAGCTTTGGAAGCCATATTAAAACTTCCACACTGTCACACTTTGGAGCATGGGAAAATGGGAGGGGGGAATTTCATGATGTGGTTGTAGTTAGACATAATAGCATTCTTCTCTGCAGTAAAGGTCATATTATTCTTGCACCTGGAAGGCGAGGGGGTGAGCGGACATTTAACTGAGAACGGATGGTGATTGGTACATGTGATGCAATGATGGGTGCAGGGGGGTGGATTTGTGATTTATAATTGTTGGAGGAAAACCCAGAACTTTTAGATTCGGGTTTTCACGGATATGCCAGTATGCCTTCTTCAATAAAAGTGAACTTTGAGATAATGCCTGACTGGGAGTTTTTCTGTTGGAGTTTGGTTTTTCTGGAATGCTGACAGCTATTATGTTTTTCAAAGAAGAGGGAGAAAGTTCTGGGAATCATGGCACACATGAACGTGCTTGGCTTTCAAAATCAATGAGCTTCTTTAATCATTAAGAGAGTAGATGGCATGCAAATACTCTATGTAAACAAAAGCATTAAAATAAAATAAACCTCTGAAACCCCATTCTCAATCTTCTCATTAATTGATATAAAACAGGTGATGCTAAAAGACAGGTGCCTTTTCAGCTGTGGCACCTTACTCTTGAAACTCTTTTCAAAATGATTTATATGATACCTTGATTATTTTCTTTGTGCATAATCCACGTGTAACCATATGTTGCAATTAATTATTCTGTCTTGCCCTATGTTAGGATAGTGATTGGGATTTAAAAAAAAAAAAAACATCTTTTGCTTTCCAATTTTAGACCAGAGATGGAACAACACATGACTCTTCAGATGGTATTTTGTGTATTTATAGGCATCGTAATCTAAAATATGCCTATAGGCACTACATTTCCTATTCCTTTTCAATGGGCTGTATTTTTATACTTAAATTTTAAAGCTTTTCCCAGCTTCAAGGAAGAAAAGAATCTAATATGAGTAACAACATAAGGTTGGAACGCAATAGCATTAGGGCAAAGGCACCTGACGTTTATTTTATTTTTTTCATTATTTCAGTCTTCAATCTCACACAACTCACAGATTAATGTACATAGAGCAAATAACTACAGTACATGAGGGTTTTTTTTTTACTTATATATGGGTTACTATGAGATATTGCACAGAAACCAAAGGTAGGTATGATATAATTGCACTGCAGAATCTGTATTGCAGGCTACATGCTTTCTTTAAGCATGTATGAATTTCAAGAATCAAAGTATTGGGATGATGTTATTAATACAGCATTAAGATATAAGCATTCATCATTGTTGGCAACTCTGTCAAATTATGGCATTGTTGGCAACTCTGTCAAATTATGGCAACTCTGTCAAATTTGATGAAGCATGTCAGCATAAGATGATGACGATGATGATGATGATGATGATGTTTCCATTCAGTCATGTCTGACTCTTGGCGATTCTATGGGCCAGGTCTCTCCACATCTTCAGATCTTGCACTACTTTTTTGAGTTGTTCTTTTCTGGCTGGTGTCAGCTTTGATTATGTAGATCAACCTAATGTAGACTTTGCTTAGATATAGATATCATAAATATGATTGTCCTCTAAATTCTTTGCCTACAAATCTTTATAACCACAGTCACTTGTCTAGAGATGATGTCCATTAGAGTTCAAAGGCATCTAAAAGGCCTCTGGTTGTGGAAGGTACTCATAGAAGGACAATACAATAAAATTTGTTTAATGTTCACCATTTACCTCAAAGAATGTCAGCACCTGTGAATCTTGAGGCATACAAATCTTTACAATAATCAAATATATGCATGCATACCCATAAGCTCTGCAAAAAGAAATAGAAATATAAAATTTCCATGTCCTCCACCAACAAACTACAATTCCGATATTTTTGCAGGGAAGATTTATCAGTTAAAGCAACATAAAACCTGATATATTTTATTAAATGAAAGAGGTATCCCAAGAGTGCAATGGGCCTACAAATAAATATAGTTTCGATCCAATAAGGTTAATGAACACACAAATAGATGCAAAACATAAGCAGTTTTGTAGTTGCTCCAGTTTTTGCAGCTCCATGTGTGAATCTCATCATTAAATGAAAACTTTGATCAGAAAATGATCTGGTCTCTATCAATGCAGTTGGGTTTTCTTGTATGAAGACAACTGATTTAGAATTTGTTTTTTTAATAACTCTCAGGCTCAGGCACCAATGCATTTTATGACAGTTATAAAAATATACAAGTCAATGTTACTTTGACTCATCTCACTTTTGGGCCATCTGTGTGGCCGCATAGGAAGCTAGTCATTTTGGGCCATTTCAGGCAGCATAAAACTATGTATACTTGGACATGTAGGTAGCATTAGCTGCCCATGTGATCCCAATCCCCCTTAGATAGTAATGCTCTGTAGAACCAGGGCCACATCTCCATCCCAAGGCCCCAAGATATCATTTGTCATTCTGTGGTGAGACACTGTATTATAATGCTACAGTTATCCGATTATCACAGCAGCTTCCCAATATCCTGCCTGCCAATGGTGGTGCCTGGAAGTCTTAGAGAAGACAGCATATTCAAAGCTCTAAGCTATGTTTCCAAACCACTAGCCCCATCATCTTAATTATGTCATCCGTGTTTCATCCATGGCTGAGCATTCATTTGTTCATTTATTTTTCCATCAAAGAGCACAGAACAAGCCAGCAACATTTTAAATAACTATGAAATAGGCGATAGATAGATGGATAGACAGACAATTTGCCTATTCCCGATTCTTGAAATGGAGCATATTTGCATTGGAGACTGTGTGCACAGCTCCCTCCAGTGGCTCCTAGGGATTTTTATTACGTGCTAGCACATCCATCCATCCTCTCTCTCAGGGCCAACTCATGGAGGTAGACTAAATGAATTTGTATCAGCATATTCATTAAATTCTGTTTTAATTAATCACAGATTGAACAGTAAATGAACCACCAAGGGGGAAGTGGATGGAGGAGGATGGGGTGCTGGAATGAGTGATGGCTCATAAATAATTAACTTTGTTGATCAGAAAGGTGTGTATAGACTGCTAATCTTAGGTTTTCATGGGGCAAAATAATATGTGATGCTAAAGGCATTTTTGCAGTTATTGTGCCTTTTTTTTAGAAAGGGAAATAATATCAACAAAAGAGACTGGCCATTGTGCAGAACACAACTGGCATATGGGAAAAGGAGCTCAATCCCTTGTTCTTTGCTGTGGTTCTGAGGAAAATCCTTCTCCTTATGCTATGGTTGCACTTGGGATATTAAAACCCCCAAAACACATACGGGGAATTCTTTTCCCAATACTTTACAAGAACAGCTTCAGAGGAACAATTTTCCTCATAATTGCAACCTAGCAGGAAACATTACATTCCCTCCACCACAGGCTTGTTTTGATCCCCACTAATTATCAGTTTACCACATTTGATGTGATTTTCATTTTGAGAAATCTGCATGTGTGTTAAGATTCATTTAACCTCACCTGTATTTGGAGAGAAAGAGAGAGATGTTTTTCTCGGTGGAAAAGCTGCTTACCTGTTCCCCATTCTCAGTTTCCTGTTTCTGCCTTCTGCAAAATGATGTTAGTTCAACTTGCCATCTGCTGCATGAGGGAATGGTGCCTTGTTTTCTTTTCCCCTTGAAAAATTGATTTGAGCAACAGAGATGGAACAGGGGAGAAAGTGAGGCAGTTTTACCATGGATACAGAGGGCATCTAAAATAAGCATATCTGCAATTCAAGAAATCTAAAAAGGTTAAAGGAAAAAGTAATATCAGAACTCCCTGGCATAATGGAAAAAATGTCTGTTACCTCTCAATATCTCTTCAGTATGTCGAGCAAGCTAGGGATCCATCACATCAGCATTCCCATCTCCGGATGGAAAATATCCGTAAGTCTCTCTCAGAATATTGACTTAAGCTCCATAAGAAATTGCACAGAGAAGAATTTCTTCAAGAGAATGAAATAGTAAGGATTTTGCTGAATATCATCCTTGAAGCAGCAAGTGGGAAATCAGATTTTGGAATATTCCTATATACTGCAAATTGAGAAGGCTAATATGAAATAAAGAAGAGTTAAAATTTTCTGTGCGTGCTGTTTTTCATTAAAGCTAGATGTGGTTTTGAAACCAATGTTGAATCCTCTATTTTTCTTCCTAACTCTCTTCGATAACATTAAAAATATTCAGAACAATATTCAGAAATTTAGAATAAATTTTACTTCCAGAAGTATTGTTTATTGTCTATTATTATAAATTTTTAAATGATACTGTTGGATTATAATTTTAGCACAGACATTTTTCTAATAATCATACACAGATAGGATGCACTCAGTGGTGGGATTCAAATGATTTAATAACTGGCTTGCTCAGGGTTAAGATGGCTGTCGTGGGAGGGATGGCCCATCCCTGTCCTCCACATGCAGGATGAGCCTCCCATGATGGCCAGCCTGACCCTGGGCAAACCGGTTGTTAACTTTCCACCTTTTGCCAAAAGGTTTCCAAGGGTGTTGTCTGCACATTAGTCTTGTAGCTCTTTCAGCCTTCTGGATGTGGCTCCTTTAAGAGGCAAGGTTTCCAAAGAACGAGTAGAGTGAGTTACCATAGAGACAAGGACAACTCCCGAGAGCTCACTTGGAAAGGTAAAGAATTGCGGGGAAGTGGAAGGAGGGATTTCCCCCTCTGCCCATGGAACTGCGTGCAGGGGATGTTGGTCAGTCTGCGGGCAAAAGTGAGAGGGGCAAGGAATTAAGTTGGCAGCATGATCGATGCTGGGACCAATGTAGGGGAGACTGCAGGGTTAGTTTGTCCAGGCAAATTATTAGACACACATTCAGCTATCAAAGTGGATCCTGGGTGCTGTGCTGCACTGCAATGGAGAAATGGGCAACGGAGTGGCTGCACAAGGGAAGGAGGAGGAAAAACGGCCTTCTCCTTCCCTTGTGCCA
>JAOYMU010000283.1:20079603-20091727 GCA_025802295.1 Psammodynastes pulverulentus
ACTACTGAGGTTTTATTGTTTGGTCTTCTAAGAAACAATGCAGGGTGACTTTCTTATTTTTCTGCCATGAGAATTGCCAGCAAATTCAATCATATAATTGGCATATGCAGAGTGTATGTTTGTGTGTGTGTATGTGTATGCTAACACATATTCAAAATGTGTAATGGTATGTAGAAATCACCTTGTGAGTCAGGAGGAAGAGTCACAGGCAAGATAAGTCTGATAAACAAAATTTGAGATTTAAAAAGGAGGGTGGAGAAAGCTATTTCAGAAGAAACCCTCCCTAGTTTTCAGGAGAATACAAGTAGGTAAGGGACAGGAGGGGTATTTACACACTTGCAAGATATTGCTAATGTAACCTTGCAGTAAGGATAGAGTTAGTACACAGTTAATACCAGAATGTTTCATCTGACTGGGAATCTTAAAATAGCTAAAATTTATGGGATGCTTTCTGAAATTATTAGGAGTTTAGCATAACCTCTGAGCAGCCTTACTCACCTCCCCATACATACTCACAACCTTCTTCCACCTCGGTACTCATGTGACATCCTATTGTTTTCTCAATCTTCCAGTTCTCCTTTCTCCATATCCTCCATATCTCTACTCTGCAATTTTTGTCTTCACCTCCTTTCCTCTGCCTAGCTGTCATACCATTTCCCAAACTTGTCTCCCTAACTGCTAGTCACTCTCCCCATCACCAACTCCTCCTCTGAGTTATTTCTGCTATTATTTACTACTGTTTCAGAAGATTATTGGCAACAAAGGGAGGGTGCAGGATGAGTATAGATAAAAACATAAATGTGTATATTAATGTTAACAGGGTAACATTACTATGTTAGTGGGTAAAATTTATGTTAGTGTGAATATTTATGTGAATTGGTTTAATTTTGACTGGAGAGACCCAGGTTTGAATCTCCACTTGACCATAGAAGTCACTATCTTGTTGTGGGGATAATATGAGGGAAGAAACCCCACCCCACTTCCTTTAGTTGTCAGAGAAAAGACAACATAAGAAAGCAAAATTACTTCCTCATCCATTCTATAGATCAAATATGGCTGGAGTGGGGAATGTAAATTCTAGGCTATTAATTGTAAGTAACTAGATAGAACAAGTAACTAGATAGAGCAAAAATAGTCAGAATTTCAGCTATAGAATACACAAGAACCCCCAAATCCCGAGGGTGACATTCTGCTGGTTCAAAATGAACACTAATTTCCTGAGCCTTGTGTCCAACTTTCACTTCTTTCAAAGCTCCCTTTGCATTCTGTGCACGAATAAAGAAATGGAAAACCTCAGCAGGGGCAGAGATTAAGGGAAAGATTTCTGCTGATGTTTTGTGGTAGCAATTACTACATAACTCCATTTACCCTTTAATAAAGCAGCATATTAGCCCTAAGCAGATTAAAAAGAGGACAAGAGAGGGCTGAGGTGAGAGGTTTGCATGAAGTTCCCTCATTTCCAGCATTTTAAAAAAATGAACATCTTCTACACTCTGTAATAGGCATAGCTTGATTAAAAAAAAAGTTAAATGATCCTTCTCAGTTTGAGCTGTCTTAGTCACTACTCCCTCATTACCTCCACAAACCACTTATGAAACCTCTGATTCCTTGCTATGACTAACAAAAAATACTGAAATAACAGTGAAATCTGAGTTGAGAAGGAAAGATTTGAAATAGAAACACAAACATACACACAACTAATAAGACTTATATCTAGGCTGTCCACGCAGCTATGGGTAAAGTAAGCTCATTCTAGGTTCCATCTACCTGGGTTTGATCATAGCCATATTTAAACTAATGATTCAATTCATCTTTCCTAATCTGGGCTTCTCCAGGTGAGAAGGATCAAATTCCCATAATTCCTTCCATGGCCACTGAACATTCTGCTTGATGTGCTAACTGTTGGACTGCTGGAAAAAATTATTATTATTTATCTTGCCTTTATTATTTTATAAATAACTAAGGTAGGGAACATAGTGTACCTAATACTCCTTCCTCCTCCTATATTCTCCATAACAACAAGCCTGTGAAGTGAGCTAGATTGAGAGGGAATAATTGGCCAAAGTCATGCAGCCAGCTTTCATGCCTGAGCTGGGACTAGATCTCACAGTCTCCTGGCTTCTAACTGGGTGCCTCAAGCATTAGAAAGAGGTATATATGAAAGAATGTAAAGAAAAGGACAACATGGAATATGGCAGGAGAGTTGACAAGATTCAGTTTTCTTAGAAGGAGGTCACTGAAAGCTACTTAATTTGATATAGCAAGTATAGTGCAAGTATAGATTTGGACTAGTGCATCAGATACCTGGTTCCATCCTTCGCAGTTGGAAGCTCACCGAGTGACTTGCACCAGCCACAAACTCTCGTCCAGGGGTGGGATGCTACCGGTCCAGACCAGTTCAGGTGAACAGGTATTTCTAACGATCAGCTGGGAGAGAACCGGATGACATTGGGCCCACCTGCCCACCCCTGAGCTTTTTTCCTCCTGATCCTTTCAGGTGATTGGCACAGCAGAGCGGATTGCCACGCTAATCAGCTGAGAGGCACCTTAGCTGTTTTTTTTTATAGCTGCGCACGCATGCAAAGCACACGATCACCAAACCAGTACTCAAACCAGTAGAATCCCACCCCTGCTCTAGCCCCAAACTACCTCACAGGTTTGTTACTTTGGGGGGGGGAATAAGAAGAAATACCATATACTGTCTTGAACTCATGAATAAAAACAATAGGACATATAAGCAAAAGAATAAATGAAGTGATAATTAGTTTAGATCTACTCAGATTTCAGATCTGAAAACAGCAAGATTCAGTCTGAATCTGATCCAGGGTTGAAAGAAAAACATTTTCAATTTGAACTGATTTAAGAGTCAACATGCAATTTGATAAATTATTCAACTACAAGCTATAAACGGGAAGCATCAACATGTCGGCAGCTGTTTCATTTTTTTTGTCAGGCTGAAATGAAATAAAAAGAATCCATTAGAAAATATTAGTCCTGCAAAATTTCAGTTGGATATTTTCACATTTTCAATGCAATACATTTTTTGAAATATTCCACCTGCTTCTCATTTAAAGTAGTTTAGAGATGGACAGTACTGTAGCTTCCAAGTTTTCTAGCAAAGTACCAACAGAGATATTGCGCTGAATCAAAGCAGAAAATGCCCTACTCCATTTTAAAAATAAACATCATTATCATTCTCTTTTTTCTGGCTGGCTAGCTTGTTTCCATAGCTCTTGAGCATTAGGTTAGCATCTTCTTGGAATCATATGCTATTAGCTAATTCAACTTTTTTTTTTTTTTTTGCAATATGTCTGTGTGACCATTGATATATAAAATAATAACACTTCTAAAAAGGTATAATATTTCAAAAATCTGTATTCTGCTGTAATTCAATTTCATTGTACACATGTTGTGCATTGACAATAAAGGTTTGATTTGATTTAATGGTCACTTCTAGCTTCATAAACCGTAGAATACTCTATTAAATTAGAATTCACACACAAGTGACTGCCATGGAGTCTTCTCAAACAAAAGGATCTGGTGGGAAGAGAAAACCAGTTATATAGAGTGAGAAATTTCTAGGACTAAGGAAAGAATTGATCACATGCATACATGTAGGATTAAAGTCAGGCTGTGTTAGAATTTTTTATTAGGGGTATATTAAAAACCATGTTCAGTTCTCTGTCTCTATAGATTCACTTGCCAATTTACTATCTCTACTGTATATATACAGTATATTTGCATATATTCACTCATTCATTGAGAATACACATACTCACATACTTCATACACATACATACTTCTTGAATGCGTTTAAATATTGTTGCTTTTAGGACACTTGTCCTTTGATTAATTTACATTTATTCTTTGAATCCAGTTCTTTTTCTAAGATCAACACCTATTCATGTTCCACTTTGCTGCAAAGCATCTTGAAATAAAATAAATGCTATTTTTATACAATAATTTATGATCATAGCTGTGTCTTGGGAAGTTATAAATAGGTAGTATGCCAGTTGCAAATTAAACCTCAGTGACCGGAATTTTACTTTCTTTGGCCTTGCTCCTAGTTGTAAGGAAAGAAAAATGGTGATGCAGAGATAAAAATGAAAAGAATCTGCTGCACTCAATCCTTCTACTATAGCTTGGATGGCCAGACTCCGTGGTTCTATGGAGTATAAGACTACACATACAACTTACAGTTACATTATGCATATTGTCAACAGCAAAACACAATATGAAACTGGTACATTCAATAAAGAAGATACAGTAAATGAAAGGTAAGAAAAGAAGTTTTGTTTTTAAATATGGAGAGAACATGGAAACTGAAAAGGTGACTTTAAAATCTGAAGAACTGCAAATAGAATAGATACAAAAACTAACAGAGGCTGTACTACAAGTCAGGCAAGTAAATAGAGAATTAAAAAAAAATAAGGATAAAAGAGAGTGGTGTCGGGAAAAGGTAGATTGTTTAAAAAGAAAACAAGTACAGATTTTTAAAAAAGCATTGCAGAATACATCTGTGGTCCATTTTTCCCTTCCTCTCTCTAAACAAAGCTGTTTAAACAAGTCCTAACATAAACAAGTGAGTGTGATGGAACAGTCCTCCTACTAAACCTCTGATAGGCAGGTTTTGCAGTGGTGATAAATTACTGTAGAAGGTATTTATAGCAATATCAGAGAGCGCATTACATCAGCCAAGACCCCCATACATATCTTTGTCCGTTTATAGAAGGAAAGTTAAAGCCAAACAATCCATTGGCCCTTCAGATCCCCTTGGGAATCTCTCTAAATCAATTTTAAAGCATACGCTTTAATTCAGTTCTAACCTGCAGTTCGAAGGGATGATTTGATCGACTCTCCCTTGAGTGAATCACCCATTTGAACAACCCTAATATTAAGCTATATTAGTTTTTATTCGCAATTACGCAGGGTGATCATAGTGAAGATACTGCTGAAAGCAGCCAAAGCAGCTCCCATAGAAGCTGATATATTCTGTTCTCTGTGCGTATCTCCATTTTTCTCAAGCTAAGTGATAATTAATTGGGCTGTACAAAGCCTTCAAAAGAGGTGATTTGCAACGTGTGGTAGTGCATACAAAATATCTGTTTCTGATTCATTAAAGCAATCACTTTTTGCAAGCTTCACAAGTCTGCTTTGGAAGCTGAAGTGAGCTGTCTCCCAATGCATGTTTTTATACACAGCTGCTTTGCTTTACTTTTTTTGTACCATTGACTGTGCATGTACACACAAAAAGAGAAAATTAGAAACAGTTTCTGAAGCAACTCCATGAGCTCTGCAAATATTTTAACAATAAACAAAATGAGCAATGGGAAACAATAGCGTGTGGGACTTTTTTAAAAAAGAAAGCTTTGCACAGTCATAATGCTTGAAATGCACATATATCCCTTAGTCTAGGTTTCCATCTAGAAATGTTCTATTCTGAAATAAATATGTATAGCATTGTGGATGTCTTCATGTACATAAATCATTGAGATTTTCAATGATATCTTTGTAAAAATCAGACCCAGGCTCAGAGTTGTTGACATATTCACTTTTCCAATCACAACTGCACCAGGATTTACTATAATTAGTTGGCAAATCCAGCACTTATTGTATAGTCTAAAGCAGTGGGGGCTGTTTTTTTTTCAGAACTGGCAATCTTAAAATGGATTGCATGGACTTCAACTCCCAGAAACACATACACCCCATCAAAATTCTGTCTGGAGAATTCTGGGAGTTGAAGTTTGCACATCTTAAGGTACCAAATTTGAAAAACACTAATCTAAGGCATCCTTTTAGGGCCAGTTTGGAATACATCAGGGTCTGTAGATGCGGATCTTTGAGTTTAAACTTTTCCATAAGCTGAGCAATTCCAAGCATTTTTCACTCTTCTTCCTGCTGGTTAATTTTTTGTACCCAGGAAATTTGAGAAAAGATCAACCATGTACCATAAAATCTGCCATCTGCATTTTGAAGTGTATAGTCTCTCTGTGACTAGAAAAAAATATTAGAAATGAATGTCTAAGTAGTTTGATATCTTTGGTTTGAGCTACTGATCTAAGAATGGTCAATAAGATGATCTTCACAGTCTCGGGTTAATCATCAGAGACACGTAATATAGGGAAAAATAAACTAGTCATTCAAATAATTCTTGCTTGTGATTTTAGTTATACAATTACATAAAGTTTCCACAATGTTGTTTTTTCGTCTTTTTTAAAAATCCTACCTTATCAATTACATTTGTTGTGATTTCAAAAAGTCCCTTTTATCTTCATTTAGCAACTAAAAATGAAAGTCAATACATCTTCTATTCCTTGAAGTCTTCATATCTATCAAAGCAAAGGAAAAACTTTAAGCAACTCAATGTTGATTTCATATTTGTGTCTTTTCCTGTCCTACCATGTCTTATAATAAAGTGCATTTGGATTTGCTCTTTAAAGACTAGGAGTCTCCTTTCAAAAAATCATCATTTAGATAAGGCTGAGGGGGGGAAAGCAAAAAAGTAGTTGGACATAGGTATTAATCCAGGGAAAAGTTCAGTATAATATTATCTCAAACAAGGCAATTGGTTCCTTGGAGTAATATTGGAATGAAAGTAAACTTTATTTAAATACTGCTGCCACCTCTTAATGTTATAGAGAGCTCAGCATGGTGCAGAGCTTTGAAGGGAGAAAAGAAAGAGACCAGAATTATTATTATTTTCTAACAAAATGTGAGAACTCCGCAGATATACAATGGAACTGATTGGTCAAACAAATGCAAGCAATTTGTAACATAACAAATAATTAATTTTGGGGTGAATGATTCCAATGAAGGCATTTTAGCTCCAGACACACTACCTATCACAATAAAGTTACATACAGTTTTACAGGGCAATTTTGAACTCAGAATGGACAGATGAAGTTCCTTTGATCACAAAATGAAGCCCTGTTTGGAAGGCTCCTTGTAACAGTGGCCAAAAACAACTAGCCTGGAGCAGTCATCTCTAATCTGTTAGGATTGCAACATCCAGAAGTCTTGACCATTCTGTGTTGAAATAAAGAACTTGCTAGTAAATTGCATAAAGCAATGCCAAGTATGCGACTATAAGAAATGCAGAGAATCTTCATAAAAATATCAGGAGAATTCAAGCTACTGGAGAATAATGTTGCTTATCTTGAAAATGAACACTAACTGGACAAGTCTGAATGAGTCAACTGTTACCCTGTTACTTGGCAAATGTATCATTCTGAAACTGTTGAGAAAACAGACAGATTCATTGAGACTGTTGAGCTGACTGCTTTTTCATTAGATTAGTGCCATCCCTGTCTAAAGGCCTCCCAACAGATGACACAAGATTTAGTCTATAGGGTAGTATATGCATCTTTGAATTAGAACGATCCCAAGTGCTTGGAAAAAATAATGATGGATGCCATCACTGAGCCAAACAGTTCTGCGCAATTTTCATCCAATTGCCAAGCTTCCCTTTTGTAGAACTATTGTTGAGAAAATAATTAGGTTGAAGCTATTGACTGAAGTTTATGGCATGCCCATATTACAGAGTTCTGCTGGTTATCAACAAATCTTCATGTGCAACTCAAGATACTGGTTGTTGCCTATAAAGTTCTTCATGATATGCATTCTGGTTATCTAAGGGACCTTCTCTTTCCATTGTTTCTGCTGATCCAGAAAAATTCAACATACTTGGCATACTTTAAAACTGTGTGTGTATGTGTGTGTGTGTGTGTGTGTGTGTGTGTGTGTGTGTGTGTGTGTGTGTATACAAACATGTATATGCATATATATATATATATTTTCAATTGCTTAACTACCATCTCCTTCCTTGGTAGCATCCCACTGGAGTTTAACTAACTCAACCCTACTCTGTCCCAAAGGTAATTTTTCAAGAGGCAACTGGACTTTCTGGTTTTTCTTTAAAGACGTTTCGCTTCTCATCCAAGAAGCTTCTTCGGCTCTGACTGGATGGTGGGAAAATGGAAGGATTTATACTCTTTGAAGACAGCTGGTCATTTAATGATAGCACGATTCACTTAACAAATCATACTGCAAATTACACGGCCTTAAGTCCTGTTCTTACCTCTAAAATAAAACTACCAGCCAACCATTATATGTAAGAAAAAATAGGGTCATCTTTGTTTCTTTGTTGACACTTAATGTCTGTTTGAACTTTGCAGCCAATAACTGGTGACCCAACCCAAAAGATTTTTTTCCTTCCAGCAGGCTCTGTTCCCTCCTATTCATACAAGTTGCCCTGGCCTGCACCTTATTCAGAATGTCAGCAAATGTGACCTTGTTCCACCATTCAGTATATTTCTCCTTTAGAAAAAGGGAATCATATTTCTCCATGAATCAAGAAAGCATGCTCTTACAATCTACCTGACATTTCTCCATGTTTCAGACAGGCAGAGAATAATCTCTTAACTTTATTGTTGCATGGAGAGTGATGTCAAGGAGCAAAGCTTAATGTGGCATTTGGTAATACTTCAGATGACATTATTTGATCTACTAGTGTCTCAGATTGAACCTAGTTTCTCAATTTTCTGTAGTCAATTTCAGCTAGTATATATATATATAGTAGATATATAGTACATAGGACAGAGAAGGGAAAAAATCTTACAGGATAAAGATAGTCTTCGACTTACAACTACAAGTGGGATCAGAATTTCTGTGGCTAAACAAGGCACGTGTTAAGTGAGTCATGCCCATGGTTATGATCTTTTTGCCACAGTTGTTCAGTGAATCATAGCATTTGTTAAGTGAATCATGCTGTTATGAAATGAATCTGGCTTCCTCTATTGAATTTACTTGTTGGAAGGTTCCAAATGGCAGTTACATCACCCTGGGATGCTGCAACCATCATAAATACATGCCAGTTGCCAAGTGTCTCAATTTTATTAATGTAGCCAATGGGGATGCTGCAATGGTTGTAAGCATGAAGATCAGTTATATAACTGATAATTTCAAATGGACACTAAACAAATGTTTGTAAGTCAAGGACTATTTGTATTTAATAATTAGCCCTTCCCTCTCCAAATGACATTAACAATTTTACACATTCCAGACAGATCTGAATGGAATAACAATCCAAAATCCTTACCAGTTTTTCTAAAATGTCACAAAGTAACACCAAAAGTAATGGTCATGATGACCAAGAAAACTTTCAAAATATGGAAACTCCATCGTAGCATTCCTAAACAAATTAAATGTCAAAAATGCAAACTTTTCCAGATTGATTAACCTTTTTGACATCTAGTTTGTTTAGGAAACAAAAGGGGGGGGAAAGAAAAAGAAGGGGAAATTATAGGTGGCATCATAATTATGACAGATGCATTCTTAATTATTCTTAATGAATTATCTCTTTAAAAGGCAGATCTTGTAACAGCAGTGTCAACAGAAAAAAATGCGAATGGTGTACTACTTTATTTGTTTCTTTTTAAAAATTGTGTGCCCTCCTTCAAATTCATCATCATCAAAATTATATTCACATGCAAAGTATAAAATAAGTTATCTTACACCTTCTGCTTCCAAGCATGTGAAATACAGTTATGTCTGAAATATACAACTTGCATTTTACTTCAGGATTGCTACAAACTAATAATTTGGAAACAGCTAAACAGATTTTTTTTTTTCCATTTAAGGTACTTCTTGAAGAAGAATTCTGAAAAATGTGAAATTTCGTGCATTACCTAGTGGCATTTTCATTGCTTCTGTCACAGCACTTGCCTTACTTACTGCGACTGTTAGGTGAATTCAAGTTTACGTCTCTGAAATAACTGAATGAAGTAATGTGGCTTAATTTCTTTTTCTGAATTAAAATTGTTCCAGATGAATGGGAAGAGCAGCATACTATATCTTTAGGCAACACAGCTCACTAATCCGGATGCTTTGCCAAACACCTAGGATATGAGAAAACAAAACAATTAAAAGTAACAACAACAAATAACAACAAAAGAAGAAACAACAAAAAAGAAGTAAGAGGTAGGTGGTTTGTGAATCTCCCAAAGGATGATGTGTTTCTCTATGTCTCCCTAACACTAATCAAGCTTTGCAGATTCTAATCTGCGCTGTAATTAACTTTATCCAAATGAGCAGCAGGCTGAGTGGTTTTGTTTGGGTGTTTTTCTGGTCATTGAATGTGTCTTGAAAATGACTTGGCAACATGCTGGAGAAAAAAGTGGGAGAAAGGAAGGGAGATTAATGAGATGCCAAATGCTTATTCCTTCAGATGAAAAGGAACTGTGAGGAATGCATCATTGTGCTCACTGCTGAAATAAAGATATTTCTCTTTGAACTATACAGGTTTATTTTAATTTGATTTTATACATATCATTTTAAATGAACAACTGCAGTAGATTCAGCAATTATTTGAGATATTATCAGACTACTACAGGCTGCCACCCTGCCATGAAAATGACTCAGCAATATGTTGGAAAACTTCCAGTGTCTTTCTAGTCTGAAATCAGTAAAGCGCGATCCCTATAATCTCACAAGAGACATGAGGAATTTGGATCTCTAGGAGATTACATAGGCTCATGAGGTACATTGGAAGACCAGTAAACGGTGCTGTGGGCACATTAGTTTGCGACTCAGCTGAGTTTGTAAAGCAGTATTTCTCAACTTTGGCAGCTTGAAGATGTGTGGACTTCAACCCCCATAATTCCCCAATCAGCATCAGAAGTTGGAGTTGAAATCTACATGTCTGCAAGTTGGCAAGATTGAAAAACAATGCTCTCAGGATTCCTTTGCCTAACCCATTCCTTGGTCTCTCTTGGTGTTTTAGCATGATCACCAAAGTATTTCTTGTTTCCATTCAATCCCCACACAATGTTATACCTTGGTTCAATGCATTGACTACAATATTTCCTTAGTCAGTCTGATATTGGCTTCAGTTATCTGAGCTTTTTAGTTAGATCACCCTTTCAATGTCCTCTATATAAGGCTACAATTCAAGAATGTCAAGTCATTTTAATTGGTGTAAAATGTGATAGTGATACTGATAACTAGTGTATTATATCAGGAACACTGAAAGATGAATACTGCTTGCCAATTGTTTTCCAGGTTAATTCAAGGTGGTACTTTAAATTGTTAAAGCTCCCAGTGACTTAGAGCCTACCTGTCTAATGAATCACTATCATATTTTGAACCAATTTGACTTTTAAGATTTGTTGGAAAGGTCTTTTTGAGGATAGTGTCTCTTACTAGTTTGGTGGGCTCAGTCACAGGTACTTTCATTTCTAAAATACTCTACCACTCAAGTCAGCATTGAAAAAAGAAATTATGACAAATTTTAACTCATTGTTTATTGTATATTTAATATTTTGCTATAACAACTGTTATTTCAATTATACGTTATAGTATGTGTTTTCATAATTATGCCATTTTGCTCATTTGTAATATAAAAGAAGTAATGATATGCTATCATAAATAATGTTATCCTGCAAAAGCATAATGGTTGCTGTTGGAATATATGTTGGCATGTATTTTGTATTGCAATAGATGGCAGTATTTGTAAGTTTACTAGGTATAATCTATGATATATAGTCTATGGCGATTTTTTTCTGAGCAGAGTTTCCTGTTATAGTTAAACCGTTAAGCAGCAAGGCCCATGGTAACTTCAGATTTTATTTGATCTGTAAGGCTATATACGTAATAAACAGAATTTCTAACAGTTGCAATTAACAGATCTTCCTCCCCTCATCTTACAAATTCTGAAGTGAACTTCCAACATTTCTCTTACAAGCAGAGAAATTATGTTAGTTTGCTACTATACCTACATGACACTTCAAGCAGGCAAAAAACAAATAAAGGATTTCAGTGGCTTTAAAAATAATCAGGTGAAGTAATGCAAAAGTCATTTTGAAATGTCAGACCAATGGATTTTTTTAATTAATGTACAGTGGAGCAAAATCCCATGGAGAAATAGAAATGGATTTTATAGGTAGTTAGTTGGGTTTGGTCTTCGAAGAAGTCAGCGTAAACCATTCACTGCTTTCTCTTTTTTCTCCCTATTCCATATTTGATATTGCTTTGGAAACTCTTCCAGGAATGACTGAATAGCATCTGCATGATGTCTGATACTCAGGGCTTTTTTTCGGCACCAAAAGGTGCCGGAACGCGCCCCCCC
>JAOYMU010000283.1:20140557-20152169 GCA_025802295.1 Psammodynastes pulverulentus
TCCCTATTTTTCTCCTCCAAAAACCAGGTGCGTCTTATGGTCCGGTGCGTCTTATGGTCCGAAAAATACGGTATATATTTATCAATATCAATCTTTCAATCTTATCTCAATAATACTAATAGCATGTATATCTATTTTAAATCAATATAAGTATATTAAATATATTATTATATAAATATATCCAATTATATAGTCAATTAATCACTTATAGATTAATAATATAATTAATTACTAAATTATAATATGAAATAAATTAATCAATAGGTAATGTAATAGGTACTATGAATAATTAATAGGTAGAAGCCAATTTATAATTATAGTCAGTTAAACACTTTCTTATCTTATTTCCAGTCTCTATTTAACTTCTCTCTTCAGCTACAATGCCTTTCTCTTTTTCTTCTCTTCCACTCCACAAACAAAATTTTCTCTCACTGTCACTTTCCCCTTCTTCCTTCACAATTCTCTGCTTTCTTAAGTTCCTTTCCACTCTCTGCTCTCCGCCTGCAGCTTTAAATTGCCATCCGGCTCGTTTGTACTTTCTCCTTCCTCCGACTGTCAATCACTTTCAAAATGGCCACCTCCAATCTGCTACTCACTCCGCCGCTCGTCGACTTAACACCCTCTAAGGTTCTTCTTTCTACTTCCACTTTTCCAACTTTTCAATTTCCTTCTTCCACTCTCCACCAGTTCACTTTCGGTTTTCCAACGAAAAAAAAGGGATCTTTATTCCTCCTTTCTCTATTCTCCGCCTGTTGCTTTAAATCACCATCTGAGTCGTTTATACTTTCTCCTTTCCTCCAGCTGTCGATCGCTTTCAAAATGGGCACTTCCAGTCCGCTGCTCACCGCTTTAACAACTTCTGAAGTTTCTTCTTTCTACTTCCACAACTCATTTTCAAGTTTCAACTAAACGGGATCTTTAATTCTCCACTCTCAGTCTGTAATTTTCACCATTAAACGCCGTCCTACTCGCTTTTTTTTTCCCTCCAACTATCAGTCTCACTCACAATAACCTCTTTCAATCCGCTGCTCGCTCTGCCACTCGCCAATTTTTCAACTTCTGAGCTTTCTTCTTTCCGCTTTCACTTTCAAACAGTTTACTTTCAATCTCCAACAAAAAGGGGTCTGTACCTCTCTTTTCTTATTTTAAACAGATGCATCTTCTGTTCACGATCTACCTTCTTTGCTTCCCGTATGGCGGGCCGTCACTCGTCCATAACCGAACACCAGGTCGGTCTCTTTTGCGTCGGGTCTAGGGGCTTGTTCTTCGTTCAGCCAAGGTTTCGCGACTTCCACTCGGCTCCTCAGATCTCCCCCTCTTAGCGTGGACCTCTCCAGGGTCACCAAATGCTCCTTTTCGGTCCCAAAAATCGCAAAAGGTTGAGCTTTCAGGACAGAGCTCTATCCCTATACTCTTCCCTTCATGACATCACCGCCGGAAGTCCTTTTCTGATTGGAAATATTTTGTTGTTATTTTTTAATGTAGGAGAGATTAGGCTTAAAATCAAACTATAAGTATTTGAATGTATAATGTTATAGTTATTGATTAGAATTAGGTTTTGAGCAATTGAAGCTATAAAATGATGTAAATATGAATTTTTAATGTTACTTTTGTTTGAATAAGGTTGAAATTTAAATTACTAAGTATTAACAATTTAGAGAGGAACTGAAGAATTAAGAAATATTGATTTGTTGGTTATATTATACCCTGTATTTGATCTGGGAAGCAGGGGGGGAGGGGGGAGAAAATGTAAAATGTAAAACTGTTTCAATAAAAAAAATATTTATATTGGGTCATGACATTATATAACATCTGTATCTCTGCTCTGATAAATTAATGGTAGGTAAACTGTATATATATCATTCAGATAATTGTCAAAATAAATACTAAAGAAGATGCTCATTTGCATTTACATTTACATTTACATACACATACACATCATGCTTTCATTTCAATTGTTTCCTGAGATCATCACTTGACAGTATGAAATAATGGCATTTTAGAATCTCATTATTCTAACGTTCTTCATTATAACTTTCATCATAAAGAGTTCTTGGGTCTTCAAATGTTCCAGTCATTTTTTTTCGGTACTTTCTTATATCATTGCTGTCCATTAGTTTTTATAACCATCATGGTTTTTGTCAACTGAGGCTTTCACATAATACTTTTTAGTAATACAAACTAAACTAAGTTAGTAGTCTGCATGTTACATGCAATATTCCCTGCTACTGGCTTGGCACATTTTGAGCACTACAGCTATACAGAAATATGCAAGGAGGATCTCTATTCTGGATCCAGCATTAGACACAAAACTACAGCTCATATCCTACAACCTGGAATATAGATGCTTTGCCTATCTTTTGTATATGCTAATTATACCCCTGGATAAAGATTGAATAATGATTACATACATCCAAAATTACATTTATACATGAAATTAGCACACACATAATTTATGCTACTCCTGCTTTCTTTTTAAATTAGGGAACAATGTGCTTAAAAAGTCTATGTATTTTATTATCCTGTTGTCCAAATGTTCATTGTTAATAGGTATTTTCAAGATTCATTTTGCTCCTGTTTTTTTTATTATTCTTGATCACTAAAGTGAACTTCAGATTGACAGTTCTATGTTTATTGGTATACCCATACAAGGAGAACTGTGTGCAATTTCCAGATAAAAATTGCCATTGGGAAAAGACCCCAATGTCTAGGTAGATTCTGAGTTCCCGACCAAAACAGGCTAGGCTAGTACAGGCTTGCTATCTCTTTGCGGAAGAAAATGATTTAATCGGTATCTTATTGCTTATTAAACCTGATGGGTTTTATTATGCCTTTCTACATTTTTTTTAATTTAAGAATATGCATGCTTTAATTGTAAATGTTTAATTTTGTCTTTGCACTATTTAGTATTATTTAAGGAGGCAAGATGACACAAAAACTATGAAAAAGAAATATTCTGTGATTCTTCTGATCATATTCTTCATCTGCTGGCCACAAGGGGCATCAAGACTGGACTAGTCATTATGACTGATACTAATCTTACTTCTCTGAAACTATGCTTGACAACAAAACTACAACTTGTAATATATGAGGCCAATTGCAAGTGGTCAGGGGAGGGGGGTTGCTTCGGCCTCAAAAATGAAGTTGCACACTTTAGAGAGGGAGGGAGGGAGGGCAGACAGATCTTTTTTGTTTTGTTTTAACAATTTCATCATTATTTTATTTTTATAATGGGCTCATATGGGAGATAGTCTGGGCATTTCCTATCTTCCACAATTGAAGGTGGATGCCATCTAGAGTTCCACCAATCCTAGACATACCTAGACAACTGTAGCACACAGGTTTTCTATTCTTACAGAGTTTTTTTCACCATTTTGAAGAGTAATCACTCCAATCACAATGCACTGCAGTAGTTGAAAAGAAAAGATATTGCAACTGTATTATTACTGTATTGTAATATTGTATTTTTTTCTTGTTTCAATGTTTTTACTTGGAAGCACCCAAAATTGTTGACAGTCAGGCAACACCCACATGCTTTGTTTCAATGAGATTTCACATGATGAAATTCTTCGAGCAATTTTGTAAAGCAAACCAATTGTTTCTAAATATGAAGCCAAACATCCGTGCTGATATACTGAGTGTCATTCTTAAGCCGTTTTCCAACTGTTTGATTAGCCAAAACCAGTCTTCCAGTCACTAACTGGAAGAAGCTTCAAAATTATGCAAGATGTCATGACAAAAAAAATCATAGTCTTTTACATTGTGATGAGCAGCTATCTCACAGAGCTAGTTCATAATATTAATAGATTTCACACACACGCACCCAAAAAAATTATGTGGACAAGTATGGCTTAACACTACTTGCTGTCTCCTTATTTAAGAGGCTAATATCTTTATAACTGATGATAAATTTTCATTCCCTTTTTTTCAAATCCCTAGACATGAAAATGAATTCCAAGCATTTCCAACAAGCTTATGGAAATAAAAGACTTGTATGAAGGTTAATTGGCTGATAGCATTGGACTAGGACCAATCTAGGCCTTCTGTTGGCCTGACAGCACAGACAGAAATGTCAGTGCTAGTTCATTATCTTAATATAAAAAGAGCCATGGGAGCATATATCATATGGCAAAGCAGGGGACTAACTAGGCCAGAAATACAATGTGTCTCTGTCTGTTGATTTATTCTTACGTACTGTACATACATATCCATCACACCATTCCCATTCAGGATTAGCAATTTTGTGCAAAGCACAAAAAAAATTAACCCCAAAATGTAAGGTTTGCGATTTTTAAAAAAAACCGAAAGAGTTTCCTTCTTCATTTTCTTCATACATTTGTAGACCATTTTTGCTTCTACTAATTTTAGACACTGTTCCATACATTACAGTAGAACCTCTGGTCATGAAGGCTTCTAACCATGACCAAATCAGGTTCCAACCAAAAAATTCACTTTTTTTTTTGTGGCCGATTCCATGCCATTTTGGGGGGGGAGTGCCAAATTTCTAAAATTAGGTTCTGGTCACGACCAAATCAGGTTACGACCAAAGTGATGGAACAAATTATGGTCGTGACCAGAGGTTCTACTGTATTTTCTATTTAAACAATATAACCAATAAGTATAATGGTATACCTCTTGAAATATATTGAAGTATGTAGAGATGTAAGCGTCAAGATCATGAAGGGTTATAACCCTGCTTGATGCTACACTGAGCAAATTATACCTGGAATACTGTGGAATACACCACAATATAGTGTACAAAAGGGATGCTGAGGAAGTGTTCCAAGAAACACAGATGCTAAGGGGCTTGGGGTCTAAAACTATAATAAGGGCTTAAAGGAACTTGGTATGTTTAGCTTAAAGAAGAGAAAACTAAGGAGAGACATGACAGTGGTCTTCCAATGCATGAAGGAGTGTAACAGGGAAGCAGGAGTAGATTTATTCTCCCTAGCACCGCAAAGTAAGACAAGGACTGAATGGGTGGAAGTGAGAGATTCAGACTTGAACTAAGGAGGAATATCCTGATTGTGAGAGCTATTAAGAATGGAAGAACATGTTTCTTCAAGTTGTGGGTGCACCTCCATCATAGAGATAGAGGCTTTCAAAAGACTGGAAAGATTTTGTCCAGAGTGATATGCATTGGGCAAGGGGGTAGGACTAGCAGAGCTCTAAGGGCCTTTCCAACCCTAAAATTCTATAATTCTAAGCCATCTCAATGTACTTTTTTTTTGAATACTTGTAACTAATTTTTGCATTCAATCCACATTCAGCACTCATTCATTTCTAAGCTTCCCGTTTTTTTTCTTAACTGCAAACACCCATTCTTACTGCACTCAACTTGTGTGTTTCTCTTCTCACACTCAGCTCTTGCTTCCAAATAACAAAGCAGGCAGAAGCACAACCACAGACTTATTAATATCCTTTACTTTTCTATCAGCATCTGCATATCTTAACATTTCTCCATCCATAGTCTCATTTTTAGTAAATATCTTGCTCTAGTTGTTTGCCTTTTTTTTAGTAACTTGCAATAATTTACTTCATTTTCCTTTCAAATAAAAATATTTTGGTATATTAATTTTCAGGCTCATATACCTCATTGCGTCATACAATCTAGCTAACAATTGGGGCAAATCATTCAGATTCTCAGGCAATATTACAATATTTGCATATGAAAGTACATGTATATGCACATCCTAAACCAGATTTATAACCAATATCACCACCATCACCATTTATTATATATCTGTTTATAACATGCTGAACAATCCAGGAACTTCACACATCCTTATCTTATTCCTTTCTCTTTTTAAACCACTTGCTAAGTATTTCATTTATTCTCACACATACCGTTTCCAAAATATATTACTCTTATCATATTCAACAGGTAACTTTCAACTCCATTTTTGTGCAGAACATTCCAGAATTCAAATCTATTCATTTTATCATATGTTCTGTCTAAATCAACAAATATAATGATTTTCTTTTTCATATTCAAACATTTCTTAATGGCCCTCACTGATCTTCACTGGGGGGTGGGGAGAGTGTCAAATCAGATCTCAAATGGTTACTTGCTATGGACAGCTAGGTTTTAAATGGCAGCCCTCAAGGGCACAAGTGCCACTTTACACAAAGTTCTCCACACCCAGTCATTGCATTCCTTGGATCCTCTGAGTGGCAATGTCATCTTCCACTCCCCTGAGACAATGCAGCTTCTACCTGCCTTGCCTATCTTCTTATTCTCCATTTAAGTCTGCCAAAGTGCAATTCTTCTCTTTCTTTTCCAATGCTCTTTCCATTAATTATTTTTAACTCTCTCTTATAGTGGCTTCTCACCTCATAATATTCACAAATTTAAAGATCATTTGGGACAATATAATACACATACATACATACATACATACATACATACATACATACATACTGGCAGACATCTAGTGGAACTAGCAATCATACAACAATCTCAGCACCATTTGAATGGACCAAAATTGTATCTCTTTAATTCACAGTTAAACCTGCATTTCTCACTCCTCTAGAGTACATGTATTAATCAACTGCATGCATTAATCAATTAACCAAGAGGAAACTACTTTCAGCATGTCTAACACATTTTCCCCTTTCTCTTAGTTTTACAGAAACACATCAGATCTATTCTTCTTATATTTCACTTGTTGATTCATGCCATCTACCATTATTCTTCTTATGTTCCAAATCACAATCTTCCATATGCCATGGCTGCCACCAGATGGCTCCCATAAATATTGTCTCATCATGGCTTTCGTCATTTGAAGTTTTCCCATACCCATAGAATGACAGAGACATAGACCATCTTATCAGTTTGAATTATTACTGTGCCACATGTTGGGTTTTTTCCTTATGATAAGGACAGGAATAGTCTTTTTTTTTTTTTTACTACTAGGAGGTAAGAGACGGTGACCAGCAAACAAACTGAAAAGGGCTTCAACTGTAGTGAACACCACTTTGATTCTTTCTACAATCCATAATGTTTCTCACTCTGCAGCAATCTGCACTGTCAATACATATTTTAGAGGAGAGCTCTTACACAAGGAACATAAATAAAGAACTGTGAAGGCTTCTCATATCTTTTGCAGCAGCTCATCATTTTCCATACATGTGCTAGGCAATAAATTTCAGACTGCTGGTATTATTATCTAAACTATTTGCACAATCCATTCAGAAGACACAATGTCTGAACAACGTTAGTCGTTGACAGCCTCAGTGGACAATTCTCCCTTTCTGCTAATAAAAGTTATAACTAGTCCAATTATTCCAGTAAGGTAATATCAATATGATTGCTAATTATGGAAATTGCATAATGGATCATTAACTAGCAATAATGACTTTGTCAAGTGCTTGGCAATTTTATGGAAGAATCACTCAGCATGTCATAGAAAAATTATCCTCTTGGCATCACTGACTTCTTGTCTGCAAATGGAACCTCAAAAGTTGAGAATGGGAACAAATGGAAAGCTAACTTCCGGACGTAAAAATAAGAGTGGGTGGATGTGAAGTAAGTTGCTTATGAATTATAAAACATCAACCCAAATCAGTAGTATATAAGCCTGTCATGTCAATAATACTATTTTATGCATCTTTCTTTGGATGGAAAGCCCCATGACTACGTTTTTCTCTTTCTCTTACATGGGGAAGGAAGGAAGGAAGGAAGGAAGGAAGGAAGGAAGGAAGGAAGGAAGGAAGGAAGGAAGGAAGGAAGGAAGGAAGGAGTAACGTTCCTTGGAAGCACTTACTTCATGTTTAATAGGGTAACCATATTCAAGAAGAATACAATTTTTTACTTTTCAAATGTAGGAGAAGGTGCAGCTGAGTCTTCCCTAATCAGGCACTTTCCAGGTGTTTTAAAGTGATATTCCTTAAAAACATGCTGACTGAAAAGAGTTATAGTCCCAATACATCGAGAGGCATCAAACTGTGGAATGGTGAACTTTTAAAATTTCTACATAAATTTCTACTGATACAAGGATTTGTTGTTTTTTGTTTGTTTTCTTGCATCATGTCATCTAATGCTTCACAGAGAAGAAGACAGAAATAATTTCCCTGAAAGGCAGGTGAGACCCCACCAAAAATGCTCTAGTATAGGAATCTCCAACCTTAGCAACTTTAAGACTTGTGGACTTAAATTCCTAGAATTCCTCAGCCAACTTTGCTGGCTGAGGAATTCTGGGAGTTGAACTCCACAAGTCTTAAAGTTGCTAAGGTTGGAGACCCCTGCTCTAGTATAATAGATCTCCATATGCTCTTATTGCAATAGGCCCACACTGAGTTTTTTGTTTATCCTTAGCACATATCTTGGAATCACTTTCAACAGCCAAATTGCTTCAAATGGAATGTTTGGGTCAATCCAGTTTTCAAGTATAGGTTGTCCTCAATCAGTGGTGGGAATTCAAAAATTCTTTCTACCAGTTCTGTAGGCATGGCTTCATGAGTGTGGCTTGGCTTGGTGGGCATGGCAGGGGAAGGATACTGTAAAATCTCCATTCCCACCCCACTCCTGGGGGAAGGTTACTGCCGGTTCTCGAACTACTCAAAATTTCCGCTACCAGTTCTCCAGACCACGATTGAGTTCAAAATTTCTGTTGCTAAGTGAGACAATTATTGACTGAATTTTTGCCCCATTTCATGACCCTTCTTGCCAAAGTTGTTAAATGAATCCTGGCAGTTGTTAAGTTGTAACACAGCTGTTAAGTGAATCTGGTATTCCCCATTAACTTTGCTTGTCAGAAGATCGCGAAAGATGATCACATGAATCCGGGACATTGCAACTGTCATAAATATGAATCAGTTGGCCAAGCATCCAAATTTTGATTATGTAGCCATGGGGATGTTTCAATGGTCTTACATGTAACAAACAGTCATAAGTCACTTTTTTCAGTGCCATTGTATCTTTGAACAATCACTAAACGAACTGTTGTAAATCAAGGACTACCTTTACATAAGCAGTACAATTGAGTATCAGCTGGCACTGATGTTTAATAAGCAATAAGCATGATATTTGGCAAAACAACCACAAATTGCTTGCAAATGTATACAGTAAAGTCTTTTTCAAGTCCAGCGTGGACATTTCTGCTAGTTTCTTTGACAATA
Source organism: Psammodynastes pulverulentus (assembly GCA_025802295.1). Lineage (NCBI taxonomy): Eukaryota > Metazoa > Chordata > Lepidosauria > Squamata > Psammodynastidae > Psammodynastes > Psammodynastes pulverulentus. Next base: position 20,149,678 of record JAOYMU010000283.1, read on the forward strand.
AAACAAGGGTAGTTTTTTCATTACCTTTCGGAATGATTTTTTTTTTCATGTACCCAATCTAATATACCCCCCTCATGTTTCCTGATGGTCTCTTACCCTAATCTAGCTTTGCTTTGCTTGTCAACATCACCCATAAATCACACAAATATGAAATCATTTAAGTAGCAGAAATTTTACTAATCTTCCAAGAACCACAAAAATGACAAACCTGCATGCATCAAAAGGAGGAAGGCATTGAGAAAGACAATAATAATTCCATTTTTATTTGACACGAATAGTTTAATTATCGTAATGTGAAGCCTTGAGTCTCTGTACTTCATGGTCAGCATTGATTTACCTTCAGTTGAACTAAGTGAATATTTAAATGGTAATTTCACTTTCCTGCAACTTGGAAGCAATAAATGGATTCTCATTTGCATTGAACACATTTTATTCAGCAAATTTATAGAGAAAGTGACTGGATTATGTTCGAGAACACTTGAAATATTATTTGCAATAACAAAATAGCACTGACAAGAGTGAAAAGTTATAAAAAGGCTAATATTTCTCCTTTTGCAAGTTCCTCTTTGCACTGTTTTTTTTTTAAATCATCTCCAACACATTGTATAAGATGTGAATGTTTGTTTCTGAAGCTGGTCAGATGGTCAGAACTTCCAAGTCTTGTGATTACCAGGTATGATCACTCCTCCTTTGAAATACAAACACAGTGTGTCAAAAAATGCCAAACAGGATACTCAGGCTTCATACAGGACTCAAGAATAATTTTGTTCTGCATTCAACATTCCTTCATCTCCAAAAGCTAAGATTCTTTAGAAAGGAGTGCAAGAAAGAACATATCTGGAGATTCTCCATCCTTTGCAACTCATATTCTGGAAAATATTGTAAAGAAGGGGAGATAATGAGATTTGAAGATTGAAAGGATCTGGGTACGTATGAGAGCATGTTACGGGAGCAGGAATCTGATCTGAGTAATGATTAGTGAAGCAAATTTTACAGCTATAGCAGACAGGAGATTTATTTACAGGAAGTGCATTATGTATATAAGCAAAGACTAGCATTCAACTAGCTATATTCTACCAGAAGATTCAAAGAGTATGTGTTCTGAGCATGTATGCTTGAGAAGAAAGTAGGTGGATGTGAGCTCAGATTCGCAATCTCTTAGGCAAAGAACAGGCAGAATGAGAGGCAAAGAAGGGATACCAAATAAATCCTTAACTCTCCATACCCTACTATCTTCTTGTCAGTAGATCACGGGGTATTGAATGAATTTGTGCCACTGAATTTACAACTCCAATACCCATTCTCAATGGCATGTGTACCTATCCTCAATTGCCATAATCTCTTAAATCGTTCTGGGTTGATTCTGAGCAATAGCTCCTAGCATCTATTCTGATGGGCAATGAGTCCTTCTGGAGCATCTCATACACAGCAATGTCTGATTTCTATGTGTTTTGCTCTGGATATAGTTTTGTCTCTTTGGAAGATAACCCTCTTGATTTTTCAAATATGAATGTTGGGTTTGGCATATCTATTCCATTAATAATATATGCAGCCACACTGTTTTCTGCCCCCATTGCCTTTTGGCCCAGTCTGTAGGCATAGGAAAATACGATCTCTTGACCCAGTTATAGATTCTGGTTTAATGGACCAGAAGGAAAAATAAATATTTGCATGTAGACTTCTTCTCAGTCTGTCCTGTTTCAGGTCTCAAACTCAGATACACTCATTACTCATTACTCTGAGCAGCTAGCAATAGACAAGGAAAGAAATATAAATCAAGAAAGTCTTTTGGAAAGAAAGTTTGCTTGGGTGACTTCACTTTTAAGAGGAACAACAGAAGAATAGTCAAAATCTAGTCCAAAATTCAGAGATTCAAGTCGGGTTTGTCGACCAATTCAAAGACAAGCAGGATTCACAGGAATGATGCAACAAAACAGAAAATTGGATATTTTTTTTCCAATGAAGAAAAATGGGTCAGGGCTGCCTCTTAAATGGGCTACAACCAACTGTGTTTAATTAAGACAGTTGTTTGGCAAAGAGTCTTTCTGAGTAACTTTTCTCTGCTCTCCATTTTATTCATTTAGTGCAAGGGTGTCAAACTGACAGCCTGTGGACTAGATGTGTGACATATAGGCCACACCCACCTCAACTCCACGAAGGGAAAAAAAGTCATGAAATTACACATTCAACTTAGTTTTAAGTTTACATAGATTTTACATAGAATAACAGAGTTGGAAGGGATCTTGGAGGCCATCTAGTCCAACCCCCTGCTCGAGCAGGAGAGTCTATTCCAAATATCTGCCTCTACCTAGGATCAAACTCACAGCCTCCTGATTGTGGCCGAGTGCTTAAAAACTGTGCTGATCAGTTGGCTGGAGTCTTGACCAGCATCTTCAATCGGTCTTTATCCCAGTCCACTATTCCATCTTGTTTGAAGGCTTCCACCATTGTTCCGCTGCCAAAGAAGTTCCCTATCAATAACCTCAACGATT
>JAOYMU010000283.1:20204095-20216411 GCA_025802295.1 Psammodynastes pulverulentus
GGATAATTATGGCCAGCTAGTTGTAAAATAAAGCGCCACCCTCTAATTGAACGCCACCTCTATTTGAGCGCCACCTCAGCGGAAGGGTTGAAAAATAGAGCGCCATGGCGTTCAAATAGAGGTTTTACGGTATATGAGATGTTTCACTCTTTTAACTTTTTGTATATTGTATAAGGTGTATGTATAATTTTAAAACTTTTATTGTCTGTTTTCAGCTTCTCTAACAAGCATGCCTTCACCCCATAAAAAGTCCCCAACTAGCACGATGGTATTATCCTCTTCACCAGTGAAGGTTCCTGAGACAGATCCCATTGATGTAGCTGCACATCTGCAATTACTGGGAGAGTCTCTAAGTCTTATTGGCCACAGGCTGCAGGAGACTGAAGTAAGTACAAAAGCTATCATGCAGTTTCATTCCACTTGTAGAAAATAAAGTAAAGTTATACAAAATCTTTTACCGGGCAATAGTGAGTTGAAACATATTTTAAGTCTACCACAGACAGATATTTTGAAACAGTTCAGATAGGCACCCTAATTCAGACTTATAACAAGGAAAGAAGCATTTGCATGATTCTATTATTATAGCCAATCTTAATAAAAGTAGTATTACCCTTCCTGTATAGTTGATTTCTTGGTTTAGTCTACCTAGTAGGGTTGACAATATTGTTCTTCAGTCAGATCATGGGTGGATAGTCCCTAGGTCACATGTGGCCCCCAGCTTAGTTTTCAGCATCCTAAGATTGTATTGCAGATGTCTATTTTTGCTAATGACTTTTCATTTTAAAAAGCAAACCATTGAAATAAATCTAACTCACCTAAAAAAATTGGAGTTGCAAATTCCAGCCCCACCTCTTGTAGTGAATAGTTAAGGTTAATGGCATTCGCAATCCTGAAAAAATCTGGAGTATGCTATGTTGGAGAAGATTGTACTGTAATCTGCAAAATTCGGCATTATTGAAATAGGCTTGATCTGCCACTACTTCTGCTTCTTAGCTATCATGAAGTTTCTAACCTACAGTACATTGTTCAGAGTTGCCATTGATTGTTTAAAAACTGAAATAACTTTAAAAAGAAGAAAACAAAGAAGGAATAATTCTCATTATTTAGCATGAAAAATTATGTCATCCAAAGATCTGAACTTATCTGGTAGAGGCAATTGGAAGTGGAATTAGAACAGCCCAAATAAAATATTTGTCATAGAGCATCTAATTAAACTCTGGCATTCGCAGGATATGACACTGGATACCTACCAATGGATACAAACAAAAATTAATGAAGAACAGATTATATCAAAAGCTATTAACCTTGGAGATGGAAAGTAATCTCCAGCCTCAAATATCGAATTGGTAGGAGAGATATTGGAAGTAGGCTATTTTTCCACTTCCTGCTGAGAGCATCCTAGAAGCACCTGGTTGTCTAAGAAACAAAATGCTGGAGGAAAATGGGACTTCTGACCCACCATGATCTTCTAACCTATTTATGGCAGTATGAACTACCATGTAGAATAGACTACTAAGAAGCTGCCTAAAGAGGAAAGAAATACGAAGGCTCTCCATTTTAGATTTTTTTTTAGCCTACTGAAGTACAGTGCACTTAATTTGCTAACTGCACACCCAGTGAATATTTGGGTTGAGAATCTACTTTGCTTGTGTATTTTATGAAGTATATTTTATGAAGTGTTACATTTTGTGTATGCTATCTTATACATATGTGGTACAGAATGTAGCCTTTCTTGCTTTCAGCAGAATTCATGTTCATGTTCATTCATTTCTCTGTGTGTGATTTCTCTGTAAAAGCTCTTTCACAGAGCAGAGTAAGGTTGCTGAATTTGAGAAAATCATGGTTGACTTAAAATAGGAAGGATATATTGATACTGATAATATGACATTAACAACTTTTCGCATTCCCTTTTGGCCTCCCAGGGAATGGTAGCCGTATCAGGAAGTTTATCAGTACTCCTGGATTCAATTATTTGTGCTCTTGGCCCTTTGACTTGTCTCACATCCCAGTTACCTGAGCTAAATGGCTGCCCCAAACATGTTTTGGTAAGTTACATTTAATTACCAAGCTGTCTTATTATGTCTTAAAATTTAGTTGTGCAGGGCGTAAACAGAGACCCCATTCAATACAGTAGTTGCATTCAGTGTTCCAGATGCAGCGGCAATGGACAGGGCTGGGTGATGGGGATAGCAGGTGGCAGGAGGTTGGCAGGCAGCCAAAAGGGCAGAGATAGTGGGAGAGATAGGTAGGTGAGTATTATATGAAATGGGAAACTGTCATATCTATTTCAGCCAGTGTTGTTTTAAAATAAAGTAAACAAATAGGAAAAATTATACTGAACCAAAAATTGAAGATTTGTTGTCAATTCAGGCAATGCAGAAGTGGGGCTGGGAATCTACAAGTTGCCTTTGATGGGGGCTTTCCTTAAATATTCTATTCAAGCAAAAAGCATTTCACTTTGTAACATACATATTGAATTAATTTAATGTTTCTGTCTTTTCAGTCAAACACCTTAGATAATATTGCCTACATAATGCCTGGTCTTTGACAAAAAAAGCAAGTGTGGAAAGTAATCTACTGCCATGCTACTGGTGTGTATGCATATATATTGCGTTCTTCAAGCCTCAACCTACAGAATTTTAAGTCTTTTGTCAATAACTGTTTAACTTGATTTTATGAAAAAAGTCCAGAACTTAAATTTCCAAGAATTGGAGAATGTTTTCTTAAGTCTGTGTGTTTCTACGTAACTAGAGTTTAGTGATTTTTTATATATCAGCCTTAATATGAAAGGAAAAAGATATGTTGAATTATTTTAATTAGAAATGTCAAGCAAGTTTGGGACAAACAAGAGCCATGGACCCAGTACCACGAATATTTTAGATATTAAACAGACCCCTGATGGTGCAGTGATTAAAGTGCAGTGTTGCAGGCAAACTCTGCCCAGAGCTGGAGTTTGATCTTTTTTAAAAAATATATGTTTTTATTGATTTCATATCTATAATCATATGATGCAGCAGAGCCATGGAGTTTGATCTTGACAGGGCTCACGGTTGACTCATCCTTCCATCCTCTCAAGAAGGGTAAAACGAGGGCCTAGCCCTTGACTGTTGGGGCAATATGCAAATAATGCTTCAACACTGTAAACTGTCCAGAGAGTGGTGTAAACACTGTGGGGTGGTATGTTATTGTTACTAAATGTTATTGCTACTGCTATAAAATAGTACTTCTCTAAGTGAAGACAATGGAATGGAGAAAAAATAATAGACATGTTGTTCAAATTAATGATGGGGGAAATTGTAAAGAACTGTTCTGACATTAGGAATTCTTATTAAATGTTGCATTCATTGTCAGGGCTACATGCAAATTTTAGAGTGAATGAAATCAAATCATTAAAATGGTTACTTTAATGTGACTGCTTAAAGCAGCTATATTTTTCTACACACACACACACACACACACACACACACACACACACTTTTAATAAGTAGCAATGAGGTGCTAACTCATGTTCATTCAAGTTTTGAAGCAATCCTTCCAAATCATTTTCAAACCATATATAGCTCTAGTAATTACAGTATAGAAATGTAATATTTCACACAATGTTCAGATTATGACAGAAAAGGAAGATCTTTAGCCTACAATTCCAAGCTCCAAATTCTTCACATTTAGATAGTGACTTCTGAAACAGTAGCTAAAAATATTGTCATAGAAGGCAAGAGCATTTCCCCAATTATGCAAATTCCAATTTAGCATTCTTATTACGAGCAAATAGACTTCTTTCTCTTGTGGTGCTAATATTCATGTACAGGCAGTTAGAGGGGTGATATTGAAGGACTTACTAATAATAAGAGGAAGAGAAATCTAATGCCTCAGCACAGGCTTTAGCGCTCTGAATCTGTTCTTCTCTGGGAAAGCACTTCCATAGGATTAAGTATGGCATTCTTAATATAGGTATTTACATTTTTAGGTATGTATTTTTGTATATAGTTCTAATTAGAACACAAAAAGTTCCTTCTGTTACTATTGTTCAGAAAATATGTACGGGTAGTTCTAAACCTATGGCCACAATTGAGCCCAACATTTATGTTGCTAAATGAGACAGTTGTTAAGTGACTTTTCCTTTCTTGTCACAGTTACGTGAATCACTGCAACTGTTAAGTTAGTAATGCAGTTGTTAAGTGAATCTGTCTTCCCCATTGACTTTACTTGTCAGGTCACAAAAGGTGATCACATAATCTGGGATGCTGCAGCAGTCATAAACATCAGCCAATTGTCAAGCATCCAAATTTTGATCACATGATCACAGAGGTTGCTGCAATAATTATAAGCGTGAAAAATGGTCATAAGTCACTTTTTTCAGTGCAATTGTAACTTCAACTGGTATTAAACAAATGGTCGTAAACCAAGGACTATCTGTATTGGTTTTATGATCTATACATAATTAAACTTCATGTTATAACAAGTACTGATTCAAAGAAGATTTTGAATTTTTTAAAAAGTATTCACATGAAACTAGCAATAGTCCACAACTTACAACCATTCATTTAGAAAATGTCTAAAGTTACAATAGGGTGAAAAAGTGACATATGACCAGTCCTCACACTTAAGACCATTGCAGAGTTCTCATGATCATGATTGGATGCTTTGTGACCTGCATATATTTATGAGGATTGCAGCATCCCAGGGTAATGTGATCGCCATTTGTGATCTGCCCAGCTGGCTTCTAACAAGCAAGGTCAATGGGGAAGTCAGATTCACTTAATGACCAAAGCAAAAAGATAATAAATTAGGTGCAGTCACATGATGACTCAACATAACCACCATATTGCTTAGTGATGGAAATTCTGGTCAACTGTGATTGTGAATCAATGGGTCCTTATAGTGTGGTTAAAAAATCGGATAAAGCAAATGTTAAAATGTTATGTCATATAACCGTATCACATAGGATTTAAAAATCTTAAAACAATAGGAAATGAAATCATTTTGAATCCAAGATTAAATGTACATCACTTCCCTAGGCTCTTAGAGGGGGTATTTTTCTAATTGGTAGACTATTGACTGATTTTCCATCATTTCATCATGGCCAGCACATGATGCATCGGGCCCCCAGGTCGCGAGTTTGACAGCTCTGCCCTAGTTAAACCTGATGATTAAACTACTATGTGCTAAGAGCTAATGACTTGAGGTTTTCAAAACCTATTCAGGCTTGATATTATTTGAACAATGCTACGAACAATATAGGAACCAACTCAGATAGGGATTAAGGCATCAGGCTGGAAACCAGGAAAACACAGAAACCAGCTGCTGACCTTAGGCCAGTCATTCTTCTCTCAGCCCTAGGAAACAGGCAATGGCAAACGACTTCTAAAAATCTTGCTGTGAATCACTGACTCAAAAGTTGTGCACATATACAAGCAGTATATGAGGTATAAAGAATATCAGTCTTTAGAGCTGGATATTTAGCAGAATCATTTAATTGCATTTATGCTATAACTCTGCTTTTGGAAAGTTCTTTTGAGTTTTCAGCATTGGGAGTTTGGTAGCACCTTTTCCAACTGAGAAATGTAATTAACACCAATCTGAACAAATGAGTTACATCTTACAAAAACATATTCCATTTAATACAATTTGTTAGTTGGTGCTATCAGACACCTGATTTTTTTTTGGCCAGCCTAGACTAACATGGCTCTCCTACAAATTTTTACTAATGTCCCCTGTCCTGTGTTACCCCACCCACAGATATATCACAAAAGCTAGGAAAAAATCAGAACACAGAAGGTAAGCACAGGCAAGTCAGAAATAATTGCCTTCTTCCAGTGGCTGAAATAATCTTGTCAATTAAAGGCTTTAATTCATAAACAGACATAATATGTAGCTTTTCAGCATCTTGAATTAAATAGAAGACTTGCTTCACACTTACCATTTGCAATGTGGTAGACTTGATGTTTTTAAACATACTAATGTACTTGATGTATCTTTATTTAAATAGGTTTTATTTAAAATTTGTACACATTTGTATAATACGTATCTTGCCATATTTGATAGTGAAAGGTTTTGAACCCAAATGCTTTTTGTTTTTTATATATTTGTTAGTTCCTGCATTTAACCTCCTTGCTATTGTACATAAATGTTTTTATACTTGGAAATTTCATTTTGATTCATTTCTATTTCCTCCCATTAATTCATGTACAGGTTTTTCAGTATCAGGAAATTTTCTATCCCTCTGCTGTCAGTATGACACTATCCTTGTATGATAATCACCTATATAGGTCTTGTAGGATTCTGTATTCTATGCCTTTTTTTATTTTGCCTCAAGAGTTTGAAATTCAGTCAGTGTGTCTACCAGGAACTGTTGTTATAAACTTTTTAGTTGTAAAATGAGTTTGTCATAATTTTCATGTGAGGTTTGTGAGTCAGTCTGCTGGCATTTATAATACTCTAGATCCATAAGTGGAAAGGCATAGTACAGGTAATCCTCAACTTACAACAGTTCATTTAGTGATTGTTCAAAGTTACAAAGGCACTGAAAAAAATGACTTAGGACCATTTTTCATACTTATGACCTTTGAAGCATTCCTATGATCATGTGAACAAAATTCAGATGCTTGGCAACTGTTTCATACTTATGACCATTGCTGTGTCCCAAGATCATGTGATCCAGAGATGGTATTCAGCAAATTCTGACCAGTTCTGGAGAACCGGTAACAGAAATTTTGAGTAGTTTGGAGAACCGGTAAATATCACCTCTGACTGGCCCCACCCCCATCTATTCTTTTTCTCCCAAATTCCAGTTGGGTCTTCTTTTGTTGCCCTGCACAGGAGAAAGGAGCTGGAAATAGTGGGGTGGGGAGGGAATGGGATTTTGCAGTAACCTTCCCCCAGGAGTGGGGTGGGAATGGAGATTTTAAAGAATCCTTCCCCTGGAGTGGGGAGGGAATGGGATTTTGCAGTAACCTTCCCCCAGGAGTGGGGTGGGAATGGGGATTTTACAGTATCCTTCCCCTGGAGTGGGGAGGGAATGGGGATTTTGTAGTAGCCTTTGCGCAGGAGTGGGGAGGGAATGGAGATTTTACAGTATCTTTCCCCTGGAGTGGGGTGGGAATGGAGATTTTCAAGTATCCTTCTCTCAAGTGGGGAAGGAATGGGGATTTTACAGTATCCTTCCCCTGCCATGCCCACCAAGCCACGCCCACAGAACCGGTAAAAAAATTTGAATCCCACCACTGTGATCAGCTTTTGCAACCCTTTGATAAGCAAAATCAATGGGAAGCCAGATTCACTTAACAACCATATTACTAATTTAACAACTGAAGTAATTCGCTTAACTGTGGTCAGAAAGGTCATAAAATGGAGCAAAACTCACTTAACAAATGTCTCACTTAACAGAAATGTCAGGCTCAATTGTGATCATAAGTTGAGGACTACCTGTTTTTACTTAAAATATGAAAACTTGAGCAGGTAACAGATCAACATGTAGATACATTCTTACATTGTTTTTGACACAAGCTTGATTGTTTTAAAATGGAGATGTTTGTCCCCATATGTATCAACATATCAAGCTAATTGCTATTAAAGTTATTAGCAAGAAAGATGTTTTGTTTTTGAGGTGTTATTTCTATTTCCACATTAAATGACATCTAGAAACAATAAAAATACTGAAATATCAGTACTATGCTCATGATGCAAAATACCTTGAAATCATCAGTAATCCAATATCGCTGTACTGTTAGATTTAAAATTACTTTTTCAGTTGGGTGCATTTTGCATATGTATACTGTACCTGTAACTTTTCTGATAAAAATTCAAACAAGTTATTTTCCAGTATTCCAGTAGATTTTTAGTATGAATAATAGCTTTGCATTTATGGTTGGAGGTTGCAAATGTACTTTTTAAATTTATAATCTGAAATTCATTTGAATCAGGATGAGAATCCAAAAATTTTCACAATGCTTTACTGAGTCAATTCAAGAATGTTTGTTTCCTGCCTTGAGTTGATCATAGAAGTATTTAATTTTATGTAGAAAGCTACAAATAACTCCCTGAACATACATGGGTTTGGATGGGGAAAACAGTCCGACCCCTTTGGCATCTATAATTATCTAAACGTTGCTATTGAAAAAGAACTGAAAGACATCGGGGGGAATGGAAGATACCTCAGCTCGGCCCTAGTGGCAGCAAAGCGCCTTTTTACACAGCTTCCTACGGCTTTGATTGCGGCAGAGCGAAATGGAGTCCGTTCAAACTGCTTTCTCCCGAGCAGGGCCTCCGCGGAAGCTACCAATACTGCGATGCCTGGGAGCGGCTTGGGTCCCATTTGCGACCTATAATTATGGCATCATCCAATCGTCGCCGCTCGCTGTCATCGGGTAACAAACCCTTCCCTACAGCAAGAGCCTTGAGGGTGGGGAGACTACAACTCCCAAGCGCGCTTGCATGGAAATGCCTCCCCCGGAATTAGAAAATCTTATTGCGGGCGAAGATGTTTAAGAGCGGGCTGTGCCCACATCCCGTCAACCCGCTTCCTTCATCAGATTTCCGTGTTAAACTCCGCTTGCCAAGGAAGCGCTTACGCTGCGGGGTGTGTCGCAAGAGCAAAGAACCAAGCACGCCCCCTGCAACTCAGAGCGGTCACGTGACTCACTCGTGGTCTTGTCAGCTGATCTCTGCTAAGCCGTGGCGCTTGTCTGGGTGGTGATGGAGTTTCTTCTCGGCAATCCTTTTAGCTCTCCGGTCGGACAGCGCATTGGTAAGTGGCCGCCTGATTCTTGCGTTACACTTCCTCTACACTCCCCACTCCATCCCCAACCGTGTCTCCCGACTTCGACCGCTCGCGTGACTGTAGCTTTAAACTCCGGATTTTACCTCAAGTCAGTGTCTAACCGCGGGAGGGGCGGAGCTTATAAACCACGGAGGCGGGGTTTAGATTTTTTTTTCCTGGCCGATGGGGATAGGGCATTCTTCCGACGGACAGTTCATACTGATCAATGGGATATGATCGAGGAGGCGGGTTCTTGGGGGGAAGACCTTGTAAGCCAATCCTGTCGCGGTAAGAGTATGGAGGTGGGGGTCTCGAAGAAGGAATAAAGTTTGCTTATTTAAAGGGGACGCGCCTCTGGTGCGAACGTCACGCCCCCTTGGAAGGCTGTTCGCTCTGGTTTCTCTCAGAGTAGGCTGTCTGCAAACGATTGAAATAATTTTTAAAAGATCTTCGAAGCCTGCCCTTCAGTTGCTTTCAAGTTTGAGGAAATGTCGCAAAAGCAGGAATTGGCAAACTCTGGATGGGCGGAGGCCTTAAATGCTTTCTTCCTCTGGTGACCGTCCACATGAAGTAGACTACAAATTCCATCTCTGTCCCATGGGGATGGCATTGAGTGGGGGACAAAATGAAAAATGGTTGGCCTTTCGGAGCACTAAACAAATTAAAGTCCAGTCCTAAAGTGTCCTAAGGAGAGGAAAAATCTATCTCTTAGCAGACATAGCATTTAAGTCACTGATGAGGAAGGAGTCTGTGACCTTACTGCTGTTGCTGAATCGCACCTTTGAAGCCTTGCTTTCGTCATGCAAGCTGGGGTTCCTGGGAAGTGTAGTCCTCAAATGTTTGGCTTGAAAATTCACAAGATTAACATTTATGAACTTATTGTGCATCCTTTGTCCTTAGGTGTGCCTGGGTAGCTAGGTTTAATCTTTGTTAATGTTTAACACAGAACACTTAATGGTCTAATAATGGGGGGTCTTATTTTTATGAATATGTTCTAAATTAAGTTTAAGGATCTTAGGACAGGTTTCAGCAATGGATCCTATACATCGGGTGTCAAATTTGCGGCCCGCAGGCCAGATACATCATGCGCTGGCCACGCCCACCCCCAGTTTAGCAAAAGGGGAAAAGGTTGTGATATGTCACATGACAGTGTTGTCACAAGTTTGACACCCCTGTTCTACCTGCTTAAGAATGCCTATTGGGTGAGAAAATAGTGACATTGTTCCCTGAATCCATCCTTCCTTTATCTGGAGGGAAAGTGCTGTAAGTAGTCTTTAAAAACTAAAGCATGAAAGAAGATTCACTTCTTGATCTTGGGGTTCTTAGGTCAGATTGTATAGAAAGAGGAGACACTGCCAGGGTCGGTGGATGTGTATTGTATGCATTCTATAACCATGCAAGCATAGTTTTGTAAGTAACAAGTATACCACACAAGAATCAGCTCACTATTCTACAGGTATATCTTTTCCTTGTGGCATCATAATCTGTTTCATTCACAAAAATCCCATGTGACTTAACTAAAATATATTTCTGATTAAACTTGCTAAATAAGATCTTTGCCTAAATTCACATGAACGTACACACCAGTATATGCTGTTCATAATGCTGAGTAAAATCTAGAGATGAGAGACATTAAAATCAACTGAAACCAAATATGATATAAATCTGTTCCACTGATTTCCGTGCTTTGCTTCATTTTATTCAACTCTTTTCACCCAATATAATTGCATGTTTGAAATATAATTTAAACTCCATATTTTGAAATGTGCTTAGACGGTAATAAATGTTAAAAGCATTAACTGATAAACCCCCTTCTGTCTTTGGTGGATAAAAAATCCATAATAGTTTTTGATGATATCCAAGTCCTTGGAATCCAAAACCTTCATAACCGGTAATTCTTAACACTTTCGTGATGTGTCATAAATTGCCAAATCTCCACACCCTGACAGCAGGCTAACAACCTACATCTTGCTGAGTTTGCCTGTGAGAACTGAGGCAATACTCAAACATATTACTTGTTTGGAATATCAAATTTGCTGGCACATTTATTTTTGTGGTCTTCCAACTAGAATTGTTTGTTGTTGTCAGGTGAAATTTAAACTGCTTTGTTCATTCCATTTAGAAGCTGTGTGAGTTAGACTTCTGGTTGTTGATGGTTCTAATTACAGCTTCCAGAGCTGAATTTAGCATCTACATCATTCACATCACTATTGAGGGCCTTGTGTCTTAGAAAAGCTTTATAAAAGGAATAACACTCAGTTCTCCTTGTTTTTCCCCACTTCAAATGCAAAAAAATATGAAATGTTATAACTCAAAATCTATTTCATTGATATATAAGAGGAAAATGTGTTTATTTGATAGGATGAGGCTCTTTTATGAGGTCTCAATCTTTAAGAGGTGTTCAACAGAATGTTCAACACAGCCATACATGGAAACTGTAGAATGAGTTAGAATTGGGTCAGTGGTTTTCATTTGCAGCATATGCACAGTTATAAGGAAATGGAAGAAGTTGCTAAGATAATACCAGTTTGCCATGGACAATCTGCCTTGCTATATTTCTCAGATTTGGGCAGCAAATAAGCTTGGTTCCTGAGTTACGGGTTATGGACCCACATAGGAGTGATGGTTTAAAAAAAATTGTAGAACCATTTATCCAAGATGGTATGAGGACTCCTGCCTTGGGCACAGAGTTGGACTCCAATGTCCCCTCCAACCCTATGATTCTATAAATTGCTGCTTTCAAAATGTATCCAAATACAAATTCAGCAACTATTGGCCCTCATATGTTTAGTTAGTAAGGGGAAGGAGATAATTGAGAAAATCCTATTTTGGTGGCAGTGGCTTGGATGGAAGATGTTATTTCCAGAAGCTATAGTGGCAATTCTCTCTTCAGAAAGGACATTAATGTGTTAACAGTGGAAATGACAATTTTTAAATATAAAATGTGATCTGCTAAATCTTGGAAGTGAAGTATGTTATCTGTTTTTTCATCAAAATTGGATATTAAAAACTTTCATCAGATGGCAATACCTAGTTGACCATAGTAGTTCAGATCCAATTAGTGATTTAACAGGAGATCAGCAGGAAATTCCAGGACTCTAAGCCAGACAGAAAAATCAGGAGAAAAGAAAGTTTGATGAGTATGTTTCATAGCTATTCAAAGTTGAGCCTGACTTGCAGGAGACTTTACTTTTTATTTAAAAAAAAACATATTTTAGGCTTTACTCAATTATTTTATATCCACTATAATTTAAATTCACCTAGTGGATTTTGTGTTATTTATTCCCAGAGTTTATGTGGGTGGACATCGTATTTCTATGTTTGATGAATTACTTCTGTCCCATTTTGCATTTCCTGGAAATAAATATCTTCTGGAATATCTTTAAGATGCTCAGCCTATATTTTATATCTATAGAAATAGCTCAATTTGTCCTATCATATTAATTTATTTCCAGTTTTGTGCATTATTAGTTAGCTCACGTTATTGTCATTGTACCTCGTACAACGAAATTAAATACCTTTCTTCAGTGTACATGAATATAATATAAAATAAAATAC
>JAOYMU010000283.1:20225415-20245593 GCA_025802295.1 Psammodynastes pulverulentus
AGACAGTATAAATGTAACCAAATTCCTAAACGTTTTGCTTTATTTATTTAAAGACAATCGGAACTTTGCAGCTCTCATGGGCCACATAAAATGACGTGGGGGGCCACATTTGGCCCCCAGCCTTGAGTTTGACACCTGTATTCTATGTTCTATCTTGGTCTGATTTTTTTACACCTCGAAAACTTGGTATTTCAACAGGGATGCGTAGACTTTTTTCCTTCCACTGTACATAAAGTTATCTCTTCACCTTCTCACTCACCTTTGCTTTTTACCATCTTTCAGTGGGGATAGCTTTCCAATTAAACTTTACTGACAAACTGAGTGAGAGGCAGTTCTGCCCCATTAGGAAGGTGCTAGCAAGGGAAAAAGCTGTTGTGGTAAGTGCCTTACCTCTAGGATATACCTAGAAAAGAGGAGTGACCTCTAACCTAGAATACTAATTTTTCATGTAAGTAATAAGCACAGGTTTTTTTTTTAAGTATAATGTGAAGATTGTCTGAATTAATTGAAAGGCAGGGCAAATACACTTGCCAGTAAAAGAATAATTTTATTAGCTTAATGTGAAACAACCATACCTTTCTACTTGCCTGTAGACACCAAGGCCAGTTTTTGCAACAAAGAGACTGAATCACTTGGGATTGGTGATGTATAGGTATTTCTAAAGCACTAGCTATAATGTGATCAGGAAATGAAAAAGCAAGTAGATCAGAAGTAATTTCTAATGCATCTTGTTTGACTTCGCAGGTTCTTGAAACATGTGTCAAAAACTGTGGCCATCGCTTTCACATATTGGTTGCTAGCCAGGATTTTGTAGAAAGTGTATTAGTACGAACCATCCTTCCCAAAAACAATCCTCCAGCCATTGTACATGATAAGGTGCTGACCCTCATCCAAGTAAGTGCATCCCTGTCAATCTTTCTGTCTTTCAGAGAGACCTCCGTGGATGAGAACAGACCCACAGTTACTTTGCCTAAACCACAAGCCCAGATTATTTTCATGGCAGTATGTAATATATGCTTATTAAATAGAAGTAAACTTTCTATCCATACTTGGTTTCTTGAGGATAAGTGAAATCTGAAACATTTATGTACCTTGCAGATGTATTCAATTTACATAATATGAGACCTTATCTTGTATAAAATAATAATTATAAATAATATCAGGCCTTATTTTGTATAAATAATTATGTTACTGTTCATGGAAAGAGGCAAAACACAGGCAACTGTCTGAAGCTATCTTTTTAACTCGTGAAACCTACTGTTTCTTTTAGATCTCAGCTAGAGTAGTTTACAAGCCTACATCACAGGGGCTAGAAACTTAACATTGTGGTAAGATGGGTGGCGAACAAATTTAATAAATAAAATAAACATTTTTTTTAAAGTTAAAATCAGGTTTTCTAACAGCCATATATGCTGCTAGTGTTACCATATATCTAGTATTCATCAGATCATTCCAGTATTTAGAGACTGACCAGCCCATGCAGCCAAAACCCTTTTCAAAGCTGAAATGTCCAGGTATGACAGAATGTTCAAATCTGGAAACTGTTCTCTGCTTTTGATGCACAGTCTGCTTAACAAAACCATAAATTTTCATGCTTTAAAAAAAAAATCACAGGAGTTTAAAAATGAAAAATTGTAATGATTTTCCTGTCTTTCTAGTCCTGGGCTGATGCCTTTCGTAGTACACCGGACCTGACTGGGGTTGTGACTGTTTATGAGGACCTGAGGAGAAAAGGCCTGGAGTTTCCCATGACAGATCTAGATATGTTATCACCCATCCATACACCCCAGAGGGTAAATGTTGAATGCACAATAATTCTTTACTTGCATTACAAAGTATTATATGAATAATATATGAAATATATCTTGGAGGTATTTAGAAATAGTGATGTTGATTTGTTCCAATTTTTTTTCTCTTTCCAAATTGATACATGTTATGAAAAAAAAATGAAAGAGCTGTAGGGCAAGATACATCAAGTGTAGTGAAAGTAAGCAGATCCCTTGTATTCAAAGGGGAATTTATTGCTATCATAATCAAAGTCCAAGAACTATATAGAATTTAAGAAACAAGCTTCATAATCACTGTAAGACATAGTTGAGAGTTCTGAACACAAACTGCCTATGCGGTTTTGGACATTTCTCCCCAAAGCACACAATCTAGTTGAAAATCTGCTTTGCTTTGAAAAGCAACATATTTCATCCTATTTGCTGCTTGCTACTCATGCAGAGAAATGGAACGAACCAGTCTACAGTGACTGTTTGGAAGCCACAGAGAAATATTAAGGGGAATGGGAAACACTTTGAGCTGCAGGACTGGCTCATTACTTAGATAAAAAGAAAACACCATAATTATGGGTAAGAAAAACAGCATATAAAATACTGGGCTGATTTTTTTTCTGGAAATAACTGTTCTCCTTTATGGATTTCTCTTTAGACTGTATACACTCCACCCGATTCCCAGTCAGGAGTTATTTCATCAGCAGATTCTCCTCAAGCGATAGATTCAATCCTGCACCCTGTAGCTTTACCACAAGTTCCAGAAATTGCAGCTGATGCCTCTATCACACCTACGCCAGACCAGGTAAGAGCCACATGAGCCACTCCCTTCCCTCTCTATAAGAGTTTCTTGTTGAAGGCCATCCTTTTTTATTTCATTATGCAAGTTTCTGAAAAAAGGAATCCACAGACTTATGGACCAGTGTCAAAGGACGTGTTTATCTGAAAGAGCAAGCAGTGCATGTAACAATATCATGCAGAGGATTTAGACAGGATATAAGGATTCTTCTCTTTCCTGAACTGGTGGTAAATTGTCTGCAATCCCATTACCATTTGTCATATAGAGAGGATAGGTTTTTGGGGTTTTTTTGCATTCCAGATGTTCAGTATAAAAACATTACTTTCTGAGCAAAAGCCAAGCGAGAGGGAGAATAGCCAGGCCTCCATGTATTATTCACAAATAAGACCACATCCATTAGTGTATAGGTCACACCCTTTGTCATCTATTCATAATTAACTGCAAAGTTGGAAGTGATACTTAGCTTCCACTTTTAGCTGTTAGTCTTTAGGTTATACTGACTATAATGACATAACACTGGGGACAAAATTCTAGTTATTTATTGTAGCAGGTAGGACACACAGCTCCTGTAGCTATTTGCAACTGTCTAATCATAGAGTTGAAGAATCAAGGTAAAAGAGAAGTATGTGTTGTTAACTCAAAATCTAAAATTAATTCAAGGAGATTCCTGAAAATATCCAGGGAGGGAGCAAGAAAATACCAGGCTTATTTGTGCTTAAATTATCACACCTAACAAAACAGAGAAAACTTTATAGGCAAGAGCAACCAGACTATACTCGCTGGATAAAGTATTGATTTGACAAATTAAGGCAACATATTCATCAGTAATGGAATGCTTTAAAAATGCCTCTATTGTTGTTTTCAGATTGGAAAATTACGCAGTGAATTGGAAGTGGTGAATGGAAATGTAAAAGTAATGTCTGAGATGTTAACAGAATTAGTGCCAGGACAAACTGAACCTTCTGACCTTGAACTGCTCCAGGTAGGAAGTGCTGAAATGTAACATTTATTATTGTTGCTGTGTATATAAGGACTTCATTTAGTTCAATCTAGCAATCACTGAGATGAGCCTTAACCCAAAAACTATTTTTTGGATTCATGACCTGGCTGAGTAAAGATAGATTTTTAACTGATTAGTTATTAGCAGCTGCTTCTTAAACTAGTTTATTTGGTTCTGTTCTCATAACTTTATCTTCTTTCTGTGGGTAGGAATTGAATCGGACGTGTAAAGCAATGCAGCAGCGTATATTGGAGCTGATTCCCCGCATCCTTAATGAACAGTTAACTGAGGAGCTGCTCATTGTCAATGACAACCTCAACAATATTTTCCTGCGCCATGAACGGTATTTCTGAGAATATCTTTCCCTTTCTCTTGTTCTTTCTCTTTTTATAAGTAAAGCAGCCTTGCTGTTTTCCATTGAAACTATTTCATTGATTCTCATAGGTTTGAACGGCTCCGATCTGGCCAACCTGCAAAGGTATTTCAGCATTTGCTTAGTTTGTTTGAATTATAGCCCTCCTTTTTTCCAAAAAACTCAGTGCAGCATACATGGCACTCCCTTTACCAATCTGTAGCCTCAAAGCCACCCAGAGAGATAGTTTGGGTTTAAAGGGTTATGTGGCCTAAAATTAGCTATACATTTCCTTGGCTGAGGTCGGACTTGATCCTGGGATCCTAAGTCCTAGTGCAATTCTTTACCACTGAACTACTCGGTCACTCCTTCAAAGCATGCTCATGAGGTCATATTATTGATATTGCTAGAGAATGAGATAAAATAGATAGTGGCTACAGCAGCATACTTGAATTTATTTTGTATAGTTCTTCCTGGCTTTAAATATTTGTAGTTGGGATTTTTCCATCTAAAAGTGATAAAGATGTTAAAAGTTCTAGTGGCATTTTGCTGGTTTGGTTGCGCCAAAATGTTTCCAGTACAGGATGTGTATTAGTTTATGATTCAGGATGCACGTCAGTTATGATACATAAAATTTAACTAAGTTTTGCATTGACTAGATTTAGAGAAAGATTCTAGAAGGATTATTCATTGGTATACCTTGTTGTTGTCCTAACCTAGCACAATAGCTGTAGTTCAGGGAAAGCGTTTGTGTACTCTGTGATCTGATCCTAAATTCAGATCTGGCTTTTCCAGATAGAAATGGGCAAGAACAGCCAGTCCATGTAGGGAATAGTTTGAGATGGTTTGAGAATACTTTCATCTCATCCTAGAAACACTTTTCTTCGTTTGTGTACATTAGACTTGTCATTTTTGTTATGTACTTTCATAACCATCCTTTAATAGCATGGCATAAAATTCAACTCCAGGGAACCCGCAGACTTTTACTGATTGCATGGTAGAACCTATATTGGAAGCATGAAGTCTGTCATGTATTGAAGTCTTAAGATGCCCCAGGAAATGCTTGTCTGAGAGTTCCTTTAAACTTTGGATGGCATTTTCTTTTATTTTTTTCCTTGTTAGAATAGTAATCCTAACACCCTTATTTAGCTGACTGTTTCATGTAACAATAACAGAGTTAGAAGGGACCTTGTATAGCAACTTTTCATTCATATCACCTTTTGGGGGGGGGGGCTTCCATATCCTTGGTTGGATTTCCCCGAAAAATCAGAACACATGATCAGTGAATTGGGAGGCATGTTTTGGAAGAAATGCTGTAATCCTTCACAGTAATCCAAGATTAGCATAATGCATATTCTTTTTATTTATTTTTCCAAGCAACAAAATGACACAGAGAATGAAAACAGTATGCTTGACATGGAGCCTAGTATCACACCAGCACAAAAAGTTCCTGAAACTGCCAATACACTTTCATCTCAACTTGCAGGAATTGGTAAGTACCTTAGTTGGGTTTGTAAGGCTATAAAATTCTTTTCCCTGTTCCCATTCATAATTCTGACCATTTGGCGAGCTCTCTCTAGTTTATATACAATTGCTCTATTTTTTTAAATAAACAACATTGTTTGAATGTAGACGATCACAAGCAGTAATAGGCAGATTTATTGAGAAATTATTGAAAACCTGATAGCCATATTTGCCCAAATGCATGCTGTTTAGAAGTCACAATAGATCTTTCTAATATTTTCTTCATCTGGAAAATTTGCCCACTCCATGCAAGAAAGCTTGATTCTTCTTTTTCAGATTGATAGGTTCATTACATCCTCCTCATATATTTTTAACATTCTAGATGATACTTTGCTGTCCTTTGCCTTGTAGATCTCGGTTCTAATAGTGTCAGTTCAGGTTTGCAAACCCTCAATAATTCCAGCAAACTGGAAGAAGAGTTTGATATGTTTGCACTGACCCGTGGCAGTTCCTTAGCTGAGCAACGCAAAGAGTAAGTGAATAAACCCATTATATTAATATGGGCAAAAAGAATACTGTAAAGCAAACTTTTCAAACAAAGAGATTTCAATGCCCATTTTGGTAAATTAATGTATATATTCAGGTTTTGCTGGTGTCATTTGATTTAAAATAAAATGTTGATTTTAATTTTTAAATGTAGACATAATTTCAAAAGCTTTCAGCTATCTGGTGTTCCATATTTTTCATGTTGAGAAGGAAGTTAATCCAAAATTCTTAAGCCCTGCAAGTAGCAAAGAAAAATGGGCAAGCCAAGAGACTGAAATCAAAGCTGCCAATATTATGAAAGTGACGTCACTTGACTCATGTAGCATCAGTCTTGCCATGTTATATGTGAGGTTGAAAATCTTAGTTACCATTCAGAATGGGATATCCTTTTTGACAATAGACTACAGAATTTCTGGTATTGACTCCTTAAATTTTTAATACAGTGATACTAACAAAACATATTTTGTGTCTTATTATGCCCCAACAATAATGCTAGTGTGGATTTGGGAATTAGATTGTCGAGATTTCAAAAGACTCTGTTGTTCTATTCCAAAGAACTAGGACAAACCTGAGCTGTAATTAGCACATTCCTCTTCTCCACTCCCTGTCCCTCTTGGCATTTCCTAAACCTCAGTGGTTTCTGTGAATTGCAGCTGCAATAAAATAGGTTTGTTGTTAATAGCATGGACCAAATGAAGAACAGATTTATGAATTAGAGCAGTCTAGCAATGTAACTGTCAATTACAACTAATGCTTTAGTTACTGTTATGCAGCTCCCCTGCTCGCTCTGACTGTAATGGGTTTTCAGGGCCTCTCCTACCCTCAAGGAACTCTTTGCACAGCTTCCTGCCCCTTCCACACCCTTGGGCCTCCTGCTCCTGTCATGCCTTGCTACACTGACTTCTTCTAACCTCCAAAAGAGTGCCCAGCCAATGTGAGGTTCTGCAATCTTCTTGCAGAAACAGCCTTTATGTTCTGGAGTGGGCACTATTTGTACAATCTCTCAGAGAGGCGTGATTTTCCAAATCATGCAATTTAGAAAATCGTGTCCTTCTCAGAGATTGCAAGAATGGCAGCCATTTCCAGAATGGTGCAAGGCAGCCTCTGTAAAAGCCTGTGTGGCACATCGGCTGGACACTCTGTTGGAAAAGTGATATTTGGAGATCTCCTTTCCAAAAGACAATCAGCTGATGTGCCACGCAGCAGCCTTCCTATATAGAAGTGCTTAGTGCCATCTTGGAAGCAGGTGCCATTTTGGAAATGACTGCTATTCTTGAATTGTGAGAATTATGACTGCTTCCAAAATATACATGCTTCCAGCATGGCACCAGGTAGTTTCTGTACAGGAAAGCCACAGAGTACACAAGCTGATTCTCTTTTGAAAAGGCAATCTTTGGAAGAGGTACAGTAAGTGCAATAAGGCCCATCGGGACTGGCCCAAGGATATGGGACTATGAGGGACAGGGAACAGGCCAAGGTCTGTAGGGGTCATGCCAAGTGGAAAGTAGTCCCAAGTAGGACAGGATTGGGTGGGGGAGATAGGCTGGTGGGGGCAGGCAGTTGTAGCATCCCCGAGATCGGTTGTAAGGGTGGGAAATGGTCATGCTCCTAAATTGTGATCATGTGAGCAGAGGGTCGTTACAGCAGTCAGAACTTCAAGTACAATGTTTAAGTCCCTTCGGTCAGCACGATTGTAATTTCAAGCAGTTGCTTAACAGATAGTCGGCAGTTGACGGTTATCTGCACCTTATTTATTTATCTAGGGGTGGTAATGCAGACTTTCTGCAAGCTGTTACGCAAGCTAAAAGCATTAGCTGTTGCCACAGCGAATGGCAGTTAGCATTTCCTTCTGGAAACTGTTCTACTTGTTTGTCAGAAACTTCTTTGATTTTAATTTTCTCGCATATTCTTAATTACCTAGCTATTTGAGAGATAAATATCTTAAAAATTGACACAACTCTTCACTCTATAAAGCAACAGACATTTCCTACAACAGGACAGGCTGTTTTGACACACACTACTGAACACGTTCCTGGTGGTGCAAAACCGTGTATTCACCAAATAGCTTTTAAGATAGCCTTCCCTTTCTTCCAAGATTTGTTTAATAGGAATAATGGCAGTGCTGATCCACTCTGCAGAATGGCTGTGAAAATTACACAAAGCATTTTGTATAGCAAAAAAATATGATGCGAATTTTAAGTATTATTTATCTGACTTTAATCCTGCAATGATATATGGCTAATTCTGAGGGTCTTGCCCAACTCAGTAGTTCCCAGAAAAACACAGCTGTGTCCTGGCATATTTGTCAGACTGGATGGCATAAGATTAAAGCAAGTCTTTGAGTGGCATTGGTGCTAATAGAAACAGATGCTTTTTTACGGCCATGTGCACTTACACCCCCTCCAACACTTAGCAAAATAGGCTATCTGCCAGCATGCTTCTAGGCACCACTGATTCAGCTCTTGCAGCCACTGAAGAGCTTATAATGCTTGCTGCAAAGCGCGCCTTTTCAGAGACTCTGCCTGGTTAAAAGATGAAGGGAAACCATACCATACCAGAGGAATACGGACGCCCTGCTCATATACCAGGCTACAGGAAGTCTACTCTTGGCCTGCTTGCTGTTAAATGGATTATGAAGTAGAATTGGGAACTATATGAAAAGAAAGCAGAGAGAGTGAACCAGCACTAGAAGCAGCTGAAAGCTAATCTCTTGACATCCACTCTGGCTGATCTTTTCTTGCTGTGGATAATTGCATAGGAGCTGGCAGCATATTTTCTCCAGCACTACTTGATCCTCTTAAGATTAAGACAAACATAATCTTTCCGATGAAGGGACACTTTCCATTTATTTTGCTATCTCAAGTTGGACTGGTTGCCTCCTATTTTAATTTTTTGCCCGGAAACCAGATTGGGATTATCGATTCTGCAGCCTGCCTCTACTTCCGTATATGTTTGTGCTTTTCTTCTCCTGTACTTTGACGGTCAGATCAAGATAACTTTATTGGAGTTGGGCTTGGGTATCTTTCCAAAACGTCATGAATATCATGCAGAAGTTCTGGCAACACCTTAAACCATTCCTGCCTTTCTGCCTTATCGCTGGTATGGTGGTGGCACTCTGCTTCATCCTCGATGCTATTGTGCACAGTGGGCCCTTCACTGACAAGCATTTCTTTGAAAAGTTTGAGCAGAGGTGGCCCAAGCCCCTGGCTGCAAGAAGGAACACGTCCCAGTGATTATGGCTGGGACAGAAATATGGATCAGGGGAGCTCATTTCTGGCGCAACATCATCCAAGGCTGCATTGGCCCTGTGTAAGAAACAATTTATTTAGGTAGAGTGTAGACAGAAGGCAGATTGGGTATACTTTAGAGTAAATAGCAAAAATGAGTTATTTTTTCAAAAGGTTGTAACACTACGAACAGTTTCTATGAGATGATGTTCAGCATCACAATAGCTGTATGCATTAATTAATCTGGAAAAGTTATGCCTAATTTTACCTGCAAAACCGAGTATGTAATGTGTGTTAAGTTCATGCATTAAAGTAAAATAGAGATACAGAACTATATGCATGTGCAGTTCTATAATGAGTGCCTATAAAGCCATATTTAAAGCCTTATTCCCTCTTCCTGTGGAGCTATACTTAAAATAATGTTTGCAAAAATCTCAATAAGCAAGCAGACAGACAGATTGCTAGGGGCAGGGCACAGCAGATTAGTACCTACGGTATTATAATCCTTTAACCTTACCCATAACTACCAGCATCAAAATACTTCCTGTAAAATATCAAACTAAAAGATAGCATAGAAGAGTGTTTTATTTGCTTAGTGAATGCAGGCTGTAAAACTATATTTTTCTCAAAATGGGATATAGATTTGATTAGAGGATCAGGTTAGATTCTCAAACAAACTGGGTTTTTAAGGTTTAGTTCTTAAGATGTCGGGCTGAGAAGACTCAGAATCATTGGGTGACTTACAGCCTTTCATCTATTCTCAACCAACACATTTTAGTACTCTTGCAATAAAATTACTTTTTCTAAAATTACTTATTCTAAATCTCAGTTTAGCAGCAAACAGATTGGTTCTCCATCAGTTATAAACTATTATACCAAAATAAAGTTCAAGCTGACTAGGAATGTATTTTATGCGGAATGACTAGGCATTCCATTTAATTCTGATATTTGACGGATATGCAAACTGAGAATTCCTTAATTCTAGTCAAAAATAAAACAGATTCTGCAGGTATGCAATCTGACTTTCTGTGCTTTATCAAATTGGGAAAACATACAGTAAAATTCAGTGAAACTATAATTGAATATTAAATTTTAGAATGAAACAGTTGCAACTGCTTCATCTAGTAGTACATATGTATGCAAATCAATATGCAATAGAGAAAGATCTAGCTATCAAAGACTTGGGTTTAAAATCTTGGTTGTATCTTAACTCTGTGCTCACTTTATTCTTGCACATCAGCGCTTAAAATGATTTACAACCATTCTAATCTACAGCAGTTACAAAAACAAAATATTCTAAGTCCACTAAAAATAATAAATAATTCACACCAGTAGGCATCATCCAATTATAACTACAGTCTGGCAAAACATTTTTCACATGCCTCCTTAAAAGAGATTAAGTAGCTGAGAAGGAGATTTCATAACAGCAGTACTTCAGTTACAGTGAAAATCGTACAGAGATGGAATGTAGATAAGGACCGTTTTCACAAGGCCTTCTCAACATACAAAGTAAGCCATTTTTAAAGTGTGAAGGATTGTACAAACCTGGGATTGATGGGTGCTTAAAGGATATATTACAAAGTATGTTCGGGAATTTAGGGATATTGTAGGAATATTGACACCAGTGCTTCTGTGCTGCCAGTGTCTTATCAATCTTATTAATGCTATCCAAATGTATTTCAACAACTACTGATAATTACATTTAAGAAATGATTACAAACTCTAGCAGTCAGCAGTTTTGTCATGGAATTTGGGAAGAGGTTGGGTATAATCTTTCAATCACTCATAAATACACAGAAGAGCCTACAGGTTCACACATTTGCTAGAAGTCATTCTGAGAATGTCCAGCAAAATTGTGAACATACATTGTACATAATTCATCTGAGAGATCTACTGATTACTAATAATGAAATAGTTGTTTTCCTGATTATTATTTTACTTCTAAATGTGAATCCTAACTTTGTATGCAACTATCTGAAGCTACTTTTTCCAATCTCTAATGCAATTGAACTTGCTGTTTTATTTCATCCTCAGATGACTACAAGTAATCAGTATAATAAATTAAATCTAATGTCTGATGTCACCCTCTATTCCTCAAAGATTCTTTTAATATTGTATGAGTCTATATAAAGAGACAATTGAAGGGGAGTTTATTAATTTTGACATTAAAATTTTCTCTAAATCCTTTCTCGCTCATCTCTTTTTTAAAATGTGGTTTTATGGTCAACCTAAGTATATGTATGTGCCAGTGTTTACCAAATTATGGGCAAGACAGAGGCAGACAGGGTCTTATAAGTCAATCGCAGTATTTTTTTTTTCAAAGAAAATGTAATTTACTTAAGAACATTCAGTTGTTAGGCATCAAATGAATAAGAACGTTTAAAAGAAAATGACAAATCAGACATGTAATGTAATTGATATAATACATTTCTATTGGGCCTTACTATTGGTATGTCTGTGTGGGTGTGTGTGGGTGTGGGTGTGGGTGTGTGTAAAGCACTCCCAACCTCACCCCAGAAATATGGAACATAATCTGTGCTTTAGATAAAATGCCCAAAGCCATGTCTACTGGCTAACCTGATTTCCTCTTTCAGGGTGAAGTATGAAGATCCTTTAGCAACAAAAGGTCTAGCTGGAGCCTTGGATGCCAGACAACAGAATACAGGAGCAGTGAGTAGCTGTCTATCAAACTGTTAGACAGTTGTATATATAACTACATAACCATATAATTGAAGAGGCCTATCCTACCTATTCAAGGCCTCCCCATATGTACCACTGACCTCCAACCAGCACAATCATTTTGCTGAGACAATGTCAAGTGTAATTCAAAATAACTGAAAGATGCTAAATTTGGGGAGATTGTAGTAATTATCTCTCTTGATAATATAGCTTTCTATGTGTTCATGTATAATTTGTATATGAATATATCTACCACTCCAAAGTCAAAGAACATATATGTACCCATAGTGAGGGTTAAATACTGTAAAGTAATTCTAAGAGGAGGCAAAATGATTTCAGATTTCAATTCATTTTCAAGCAAATTTTTCACACTATAGTTCCCACAACAGTTCATCATAAATCACAATAGACTACTTGTATACATTCAGCAGTAATGCAAACCAAAGATCCATCATAATGCACTGCATTATGTCCAATAATTCATTAAAATTCAATCTAAGTAGAAAAACAACCCAAATATTTAAAAGATATTTCCACAAAGTTCTGAAATATATAACATTTTAATCATAATGCTTCGGTTCCACAGTATAGTATCTTGGAATTATTATACCTCAACTGTAAGAAAAGGTGCTAATTAAAAATACAATATGTATCATCAAAATACTTCAATCAATTAACAGCCATCAAGCTCCAAAAATAAAAAAAAACCTGCAAAAGAGAATGAGTGTTATGCATTCATCTTGAGGTAAATACAATCAAAAAGATGAGCAGTTCTGTAAATATATCATCTTCCTGTATTGAATCCACTTTATAATAACTCAGTTTTCAAATATAGTCCATTTGAATCAAGCTTCTTTCAAAGTCTGAGTTAGACCCCTATCCTCCTTTAATTCAGTGCTTAAGAGCAAAAGGCACCGTTTCTCCATTCAGTTTCTTTGTTTTCTGTAGATAATTCAACCTTCTCTTATGGACTTGGGCCGTAAGTTCCTTCAATTTCATTAAAAAGAATGACAGGCAGGAGAGAAGTCCCCTGTGATCTTTTAGATAGAGAGGGGATAGTTCCCCTACTGAGAACCTTGCTCCCTGCTCTCTTCATCACCCACATTTTCAATCTTCTTTGAAAACAAATTTTCTCTTAACTAGCTGGAGCCAGGTGGTTCTACTGATGCGCCCTCGATTACAAACTGGATGATGCGCCAAGGAATGGTGAGAATGTATCACTGCTGGGGAAGATTTTTAAAAGCGCTTAAAGAATGTTGAGCATATCGTGGCACGGATTGAACAATGTGTGGGGACAACAGCAGACAAAGTGATACGATTAGGTTTGAAGCCAAGAAACCTCTTCTTCAAAATGCCACATTCCAGATTCTACCTGGGTAGAGGAAAAGTTTTTACAATAGCCAAAATAGAATCTTCTACAGTTTTTTCATTTATTCCCATCATGTTTGTAACATAATGTGTATAAGTCTGAATGCACTTGCATTGCATTACAGTCCAGAAATTATGTAAGAAAGAGCCATTATTTCTTTCTGACTATCTTCATGAAAGTCTAGAAATGATCTCCTTATTTCAGGAAGGAGTGAGGAGAAAGTGTCATAAAGGATTATGAAGTGACCATAACCTATAAGGTTCCATATCAAGCAAGGATCTGTACTTTCACATAGTGCACATACAGTCATCTAGTGGCAAGTTCTGCTTTGCCTCTTCTTTTGACTTTTTTCTGTAGCACCCACTTTCAGGAGAAATATACGCACAAACACTATGATCAATATCTGGCTGCCTAACATTTTGATCTTGAGATTCCAAGATTATATATGCCATTGGACTAATCAATAATATCAACCTAGGATTGGAATTGTACTGCTTTGTCCAAACTGTTCTGGATTACTTTAGTAGCTCTTATTTCCATCTGTTCCAGAAAGCTCTTCTGGGGATAAAATAAATTATGATCATATTTTTCTTAATAATGCCTCTCTTCCGCAAATTTTCAACCCAGTTTGATTTGAACAGAAGAAGAAAAAACAGCTTTATCTTGGCAGAGGGAAGAGAATGAGATAAAAATACAGTAGATCAGACTCTAGTAGTGGCTTTAAAGGAACTGATTGCATGATTTCTTCCCTTGGGCTAGTTGGCTTCTATTCATTTGGTTCTTTTCTCTTTGTTTTCCAGTGGTTTTGTAAACAAAAGCTCAGTACTTTTTCTGCCTTAATGATATTTGTGCTTTAACTTTGAAGATTTCTTTCTTAACTTATGAATCTGTCTATTGAGACCACACTTGCTTGCTTTTGCATAGTGAAAGCCAAAAGAAAAATATATTCTTTCTTTTGCACATTCTGTCTTATCAAGATAAGCTTACTTGGTTTAAGATAGGAACATAAACTTAAAAATGAAGAAGTGGGGAAGTAAGAAGTAGAGTTTCATCATTATATTGTGAAATTACAATATAATTCCCCAGGCAAGTTTTCATTTTTAGTTTATAATGGAAACAAAACCCTTTGTATCACAGGCACAGTTTATATGCTTAATAGCAATAGGTAAAAATGGCTAACCTAATACACCGTTTATATAAGAGACCCTATTTCTTTTAAATTTTAAGAATACTTCAAACATATTTTGCTAAACACGGGAAATAGGCGAAATATGAGAATCTTATTTAAATTTTTTTCTTGGATTTACATCCCCCCTTTCACTCAGGAACTTCAAGCAACTTACACGTCACTCTCTTCCTCCACTTGTTCCCACAAATAACAACTGTAGGAAGAAGATTAGTGTAAGGGATAATAATTAGCCAAAAGAGATGAAAGTGTAAAGGAAAGAAGTGAAACTTTGAGAGATCTTATTTGTCAGATTGGACAAACCTCAGCAGCACTTTTTCATGCGGCTGTTGATAAAAATAGGATCTCCAACATGATCGTCAACATCTAATGATGGATATGGCACAACAAGAAGAAGAATTTGTCAGATCTTAAGTGTATAGTTTTTGTGCCAGAGTGGCTATAGTGAGAGCTTAAAGTAGCCTTTATATTAGAAGATGGGAGCAAAGCAGAAGCCCACAGAAGCACATTTGCTAGACATAAATTACCTGATTTTGTTTTTCAAAATGTTGTTCCTTAAGCTTGTTAAATACAGTGATATGATCTAAAATAAATTAAAACACAGAATATTTTTATGCTTTGCTAGATAAAAAATAAAGCATCTGTCAAAGCCTTCTAATTAATGATGTCTCTTCATATACATTATGTTGTTATCCATAAAATCTGTACCTGCAGGGTAAGACCCAAGCTGTATGAGAAAGATTTCAAACCATTCTTCAGTGATGCTAAGAAATGTTGAACCAAGAATTGCACTGATTTAAACCATGGCTTTTTAACCCTGAGGGTTGAGGGTATATATTTTTTTACAAACATGGATATGCAAGGTCTATTTGGTCTTTTTCTTTTTCTCACTTTCCTTGCCAGATTCCTGTATCCCAGACTGCTTTCATGGAGGAAATTGAACAGTGGATCTCCAATGAAGAGGTATGTAATAAAGATGAAATGGTATGTAATAAAGATGAAATGCTTGTGTATAAGAAGTTAATTACTGGCACATCCTACCAACAGTCTTGTGGGGAGGGACATAACTAGATGTATATTCGGGGGTGGATGGGGGAGGATTCTAATTCTGTCTCTAGCTTATAGAGATGATAAGTATTAATTACTGAAGGTGACTTCCTCTCTTGCATTACTCTCCTTGAGTCTCTTCTGAAGCTAAAAAGGAGATGTCTACTCTTCCTTTCTTGTGAGCAGTTCTGTCTGTCACTGACATATCAGCATTAAAAACAGAAATTTGATATCAGTGTTCCAAATTCAACTGCTCCTTGAAACACTTATCTACTCTATAGGTATGGTGGGTGGAAAATTCTGTTCCAAGTGAGCCCTGTGAGCTTCCATTTGATCTTATTTGATTTCCACATTGCCTTTTTGTTCTCCTTAGGGAAACGAGACAGTGGATCCAAAGGGTGTCACCAGTGAAGGCAAGTTTACCCAATCGTATATCCTGTCCTTTATGACTGATATTCTCCAGCTACTAGGCCTGAAATGTTCTTCATCTATTGATCTCATGTGTACAAAGTCTAAAATCAAACCATCATATATTAACAATACACCCACATGATTTCTTAGCATACCTGTAATTTTTGTAACCCCCTAATAGGGTTACCAGGATTTGTTAGCTCTTGTATCTATGCATTCAGAAATGCCCTGATGAAAGCAACTGTTTGTCATTGATTATTACCACAGCAATACGATCTGTGCAACTCCAGATAGGTGTTTCACCAATAGAAGAGAATATTTGTAACTCAATGAAATGAGGGGTCCTTGGTACTCTCTGAGATTGGTTGTTTTGTTTCCAACATTTCATTCCCCGTTCAGGTAATGAAAGGCCTGCAAGAAAACAACCAAGCTCAGAGAGCATCAAGAACCTCTCATAGATATTTCAGCTGTAATTCCCTTCCAGCCCTGGTTTAATTCTTCCCCTTTTGAAATTATCCCTAATTCTTTCTTGCCAGAGTTTGACAAATTCCTTGAGGAGCGTGCAAAGGTGGCAGATCGACTTCCTACCCTTCCCAGCGTCCCCACAGGGGCTCCTTCCACAACATCCACTAACTCTGGTCCTCAGCGAAAGAAGGACAAAGATGAAGATGCAATGTTCGCTTTATGAGCCATTCTGCGGCTTGGTGTGCCGTGGTTACAAGAGGACCTGTGTGTTCTGCACTGCACTTCTTGGGGGAGAGAGGGGAATCCAAAGGAAACAAGATTGGAAAAGAGAATCTTCCCCTTTCCTTCTTCCTGCCTTCTTTCCAGACTGCTTCGGGTTAGGTTAAGCATTGCTGCAATAGGGGACACTAAAGCAAAGCAAGCAGTAGGAACAGGTTGCAGAGCTGTCAAATGTATTTGCCAGATGAATTGGAATTTCTCCTGGGAGATCTAGGCAGTCTTGGGTGTGTTCTTCGTTGTTTTGTTGTGCATATCTTTCTCCAATGATGACTCTTAAAAGTCGTGCTGAAAATGGGTAGTAGGATTTGTCAGTTTTTCCCAATCTCAACAGGCAGTTGCACAAAACGGTCAAATTGGGCAACTTCTTTCAATCCTTAGCTGGCTTTTCTGTATTTTTCTTCTCTAGCAATAAGGGAACTACAGATCCAGTTTGCTGTGGGAAAAAAAAAGAGTACTGTTTGTGGTCTTTTTTCACACACACACACATGTAACACTTGTTTTGCATACCAATATTTCTGCATGAAGAATTCTGCTCACAAGCCAAGCACATTCTCCAGTCCAGATACCAGTTGCATATTGCGTAATTCTGAGCAGTATCAATTTCTTCCAAGGCTGGCTTCTTTCAGTTTTCAAAGCTAGAAAGTCCAGGAGGCAAAGACTTTTCTGGGGGGAAAAATTGAATCTGATGAAACCCACTGTAGTGACTTTTCTGTTTTCACCATAATCTTCCCTTAGATTGTGTTCCATTATCATTCTCAGAAAGAACTGCAAATGACATTCACCAGGTTTATGGTTAAAGAACGATTTTGGGGGGAGGCAATATTGAATTATACCATGTAATTGGGAGACTTGCTTTGTATATGCCATATTAAAGAAATGACTTCACTACAAATATGTGCTTTCTGTCAAATTTGGGCTTGGCTTACAGTATAATACACTTTCTAATCAAATGTGGAGAAAGAGTACAAGGAGAAGCAGTCAAGAGGCTTCTCAGCGAGTGTTTGTAGTTCCTGGCAGAAAAGCAAAGCAATTCATAACTGAAGTTTGTCTGTATTAATTTAGACTTAAAAAAGAATGTGAACATTTGCTGAGTAGATGCCATTTGTACGTACCCAACTGAACATGGTTATTCTTATACCCAAACTGTATAGCACTGAACTAGGACATAAGCACTCAGATTAAGCTCTACAGTTAAGATTAGCATCTGTCACTTAATTTCTGTAATTAATAATGGCAGCATTTTTTTTAGAAAATACAGATAAACTTGTCTTTCTTTTCAGTAGCCCTAGATTGGGAAACTTGTGTAATAAAAAAAAAAGTTATGATGTGCCAAGATTTTAATTAAGTGTAGCATTTTTAGCTTAAAAAAGGTTTTCCCTGATTAATTTTCTACTTTTGATATATTTTAACTGTTAGATTGTAAGAGAAGCCAAAACTGATAATTGAAAAAAAAAATGTTTCTATTGTTGTTGGTGATGAGGGACAAATGCAAGTAAAGAAAGAAGTATCCTTATTTCGATTAAATGTGTAAACGTGAGAGAAGAGTTAGGCAAACTTAGCAGCTTAAAAAAGCTTCACAAATTGCCCGGGTAAATACCAGAGTTGCACCTATGTATACCATGGACATCACAGCTACTATATTTGTAAGGTACCAATCACATAAGTGCTATAGTGCACATAGGAAGTTGTAGACTCTGAACTTCATGGTGTTAAATGGTCTTCTAGTTGTGATCAGTCAGATCAGCCATATTTTTGGACTTCTTACTCATGCTGCTGAATGAGATCCTGGACTTCTATTTTGATAGCACTCCTGAACAAGTTATACATGGAGAAACAGTATCACAAAACCTGGCATTCCCAGGCAATTAAGGACAGGGACCATTGTAGACAATTCCTTGCTGTAACATGATTATTTATACTGAAAGTAACAGAAATGCATGCTGTCCAGGGGTGTCTAGATTGTTACAGGCAGATATTCCCAAAAGAATACTCCCAAAAATAATGTGGATGGTTATGACTGGATGTGCCACAAGAAGCACATTTTGCTAATAGATTTCCAAATGGATTTAGTTATTTTTGCCAATTTCACATTCATAGGAGTCCTTATTGGGATGATGGGCTACAGCCCAAAGCTGCTAATTGTACCAGGAACTGTACTGACCGGATAGGTCACTTTCAGGATAAACAAGAAAATTAGTGGGAGGAAGCTCTTTGTGCCAGCACTAAAAGTTATCAATAAGGGTTTGGCTGTATAGATCTATTTATTTCCCATGCTGCTATTGTCCAGGCCAAACTTTTTGCTTCTATTATCCCAGCCAGGCTCATAAGTATGTCCATCCCAAACTGCTAATGAAAAGCATTTCCATTATTCTGCTACCTATCTGGAAAGTTCTGCCAGCATTTGTCTTACGTTGGACCATCTTTAATTTTGCTGCTCCATATTGCAGAACTCTTGATGATGAGATCTCTAGTGCAGGATGACTATGGAAACTGAATTTTCCATGCTGTTGAGGAGGAGGAATATAACAATTAAAATCCCTTTGTTGATTGAGCTTTGTAGACTTTTGGCATTAGAAAAAGAATTCTTAATATGTAAAGAATATTTATGCAGCAGGTTACCTAAATAACTTGTGTTTTTTCATGTAAACAGTAGATCAAACAGCTAAACGATCATTCATTTCCCAACAACAAAATAATTTGCTATCTTTTGGGGAAAAAATACTGGTTCCTTAAACCAGAGGCATAACACTGAGAGAACATTTGGAGTTTGACAAATACACATTTAAGACAATCTACAGGCTTTCAGGTGCTGGATTTAACCATCAACCATACCATCTAGTACTGACTCATACTCAGTAATATCTGTGTACAGTTACTTTTTAATTTAGGTAGTCTGATGAGAATGCGAAGGCCACTTTTTTTTCCCAACCGGAAGCTGTGTTTTATTCATTTATTTCCTAGCCTGTTGAGGCAATGATGAGATTTGCTACTGAAAATTGACAGGTTTCTGCTTCATTTTAGTGATGTGGCCAAGGCACACTGGAGGATGGGTAGGGGTGGGCTGAGTCATCTTCAGTCTCCCGATCCCTACACTACAATTACACAGCATCTTAAAATAATCCAAGAAGTTTGCTAGCTTGAAATAAGGGGGACTTAATTCCAAATAAACACCCTAGAGATAAAGAGGTATGTACATTTATAAAATACTTGAAGTTTTGATTCTCTTTTACATCCAGAAAATATATTATCTGCAGCACCATTAAGAGTCAATAGTCTTCACAGGACTGTTTTCCCTTCCCTCGGTGGAACAGTGGGTATTTGCTTTCCCTGTAAATAGCACTAGCAACAGCACTTAGACTTATATACCACTTCACAGTGCTTTACAGCACTCTGAGTAGTTTATAGAGTCAGCAT
Organism: Psammodynastes pulverulentus; assembly: GCA_025802295.1. Taxonomy (NCBI): domain Eukaryota; kingdom Metazoa; phylum Chordata; class Lepidosauria; order Squamata; family Psammodynastidae; genus Psammodynastes; species Psammodynastes pulverulentus. Next base: position 20,245,429 of record JAOYMU010000283.1, read on the forward strand.
ATTGCTCCCAATGATCTGGGTCCTCATTTTACTGACCTCAGAAGGATGGAAATCAACCTTGAGCCTGGTAAGATTTGAACTGCCAAATTGCAGGCAGCTGACAATCAGCTGAAATAGCCTGCAGTACTGCATTCTAACCACTGTGGCACCATGGATCTTTATATA
>JAOYMU010000283.1:20391809-20407401 GCA_025802295.1 Psammodynastes pulverulentus
CATGCTGGCTGGGGAATTCTGGGAGTTGAAGTCCATGCAGCTTAAAGTTGCCAAGGTTGGGAAACACTGGTCTAATGTGAAGTTAGACCAGGATCAGTGAGGCTTAAGCAAAGCTTAGAGAATGGATCTTAGCTTTAGACATAAGACAGAGTTCTTCTTATGTCTAAAGTTAAGGTGTGTGTGTGTATGTGGGTGGATGTTTTTAATGTTATGTAAAGTTAAGGTGTTGGTATGTGTTTTAATGCTTCTCTTAAGTTGACAAAGACTACTAATTGTTGAGCTGGCCAGTCAGCGGCCCTAGTAAAATGATTAATTGCATCATACTTCTTGCATATACATTGCAGAGCACTATTATTCAATACAGTTTAAAATTTCATGTCAGTAGCTAAAAATAGTACGTCTGGCCTGAACAAATATGGACGACTAGAAAGGAGTAAAGAGAGAGACATAAAACAGCAACTTATCTGGAAATTTGCAGCTCAGAACTGATTGTCTAATAATATGGTGGCCAACCAAATATTGGTGGCGTGGCTATACACACTTTGGATGAAAGACTTGGAATGAAAGCATGGTTTTGGTTACGAAAAAAATAGCTGGTCTTCAAAGTCCAGTTGCAGGAAAGGAATTTTATCCTCTATCAATCTGGAAACTTTGGAGTGCATGGCTGCTTTAAACATATAGTGTCTTTATCTCCACTTCTAATGGATTTAGAAAAAAATAATAATGGGAAAGGAGATTCATCCTTCGTGTATACCATCCATCAGATTAGCATATTCTGTCAAAATGCAGGCATAATGTTTTTTTTTTTAAAAAAGGCCTTTGAAGTTTGCTTTGGGGTTTTGCTGAACTAATGCCTCTAACACGCAAGTCTTTCATACTTTTGAGTATAAGCACCTCAAATTTAGAAGCTCACCGGCTGCATGCAAGTCAAAAGGCTTACTGAAACTGGCATGGGTACAAGAGATTGTCTATTTGATGAATTTACAAATAGGATTTGGTTGAATATATAATTATATCCAGAGTCTATCTGCCCTTACTGTTAACCTTTTGGTTTTTCTTCTTTTTCTTTTTTTCCTTTTTTTAATTTATTATATATTTGATATATAATTTTCTGGTATTTTTCTTTTCCTTCTAATTATTACATATATAGCATATAACTTTTTATATTTTTTTCTTTTTCTTTTATTTTTTTCTACTTATTATTTTAGATAACGATTAAGTACGTATATATTTTTTACTAGGAAATGGGAATTGAAGAATGGATTTTAAATAATATAAATGGTTTAAAGAAGTTTAAACTGGAGGGAAGTATTGCTATTTACCTTGTATTGGTTCTGGGAAGTGGGGAGGGCGGGTGAGGGAGGTTAAGGGAGAGGTTGGGGGGGTGAAAACTTGTTTTAAAAATGTACTAATAAAACTTTTTCAATTAAAAAAAAATCCATTGATTTTAATGAGACTATAGTGCCATCCTTAAGACACATTCCGCTATAAATTATCCATTTAAGGATCAGATCTGAATATAATAATTCTGTTTATGACTAGGCAGATAAAAGGGAGGCAGGTTCGTGCTTTCATCAGTGACATCTGCTGAGCATCTGATTATCATTAGTTGCATCAAGGAGATAAACAACAGTCTGCAGTAAGTGACTGAATTGTGAACATGCCATTCTAGACATAATAGTGTTCCAATATCTCAGGGGCTGCCACAAAGAAGAGGGTGTTAACCTATTCTCCAAAGTACCTGAAGGCAGAACAAGAAGCAATGGATGGAAACTAATCAAGGAGGGAAGCAACCTAGAACTAAGGAGAAATTTCCTGAAAGTTAGAACAAATGATCAGTGGAATAACTTGCCTCCAGAGGTTGTGAATGCTCCAACACTGAAAGTTTTAAAGAAAAGATTGGACAGCCATTTGTCTGAAATGGTGCAGGGTTTCCTGCCAGAGCAGGGGGTTAGACTAGAAGGTCTCCAAGGTCACTTGAACTTCCAACTCTGTTACTCTGTAAACATCAAAGCAAAGATGTTAAAATTGCCAGGTAGATAAGTTTAACTTTTCTTCTGATTCCACTATTGCTTTAACCATCAACACCTTTTCTTTGATTGATTCTTGAAACACCTGAACAGAACTATTTAATGACTCAAGGAATGCAAACTGAAAGGAAAGATTTAAGAATGTTGTATGATACCTCCATAAGCTAGACATGGGAGTATAAGGGGGGGGGGGGAGGAAGCAAGCTGGTTATTTACTGTAATGTTTTTTAAAAATCTGAGTAGTGTTTATAAAACACTGCAGTGAATGAATAGAAACATAACAAACAAGGATGGAAAACAGAATGCCATGCTAGAGGTGTTTTTCTGCAAATTGCCTTGGAGAAGCCACTCAATCAGAGGAAGCTTTCTCTTCCTCTTCCTCTGGCTCTACTAGCCTTCACCAATTTGCTATTCACTGTGCTGTGGAACAATGCTATACAGTACTGGACACTTTTTGAAAATTAAAATGGCGAACTGACACTGTTGAAACCCCAAGTTCAGAATCATAGAAAAGGAAAACTTTATTTGCCCTCTTTTTGACCACAGAAGCTTAAGTGTTCCTATGTTGCATCCTTGTGCCATGAAGCTAAGCATACAAAGAATTGAGTGTTATTGACTGCTGATAGATCTGGTGACGGATGTTCAAATTAAAGATCAATTCTTGTTGACTGAGAGCTTGTTCAAAGATTTGTTCTGTATTATGGGATATGTTTTGTGATACTGGTGTAACAAGATTTTGTAATACTGCCTGACAACCTTTGAGTATAAAATTCGAAATACTCTGTGGAAGCCTCATAGAATTTAACATCCAAATGGTTCAAAATATTTTATTCGAAGTATAAACCCCAAGAAATAGCTGGAATTAGATCTTTGAAAATCTTAGTTTTTATGTTGCATGGTATTTAAATAACAAATCCAGTGGAGCTGGTTGGGAATTTAGAAAGAGCTTGCTGCCACATTTGTGGATGCTGTGAAATTTGGGAAGGCTGAGTAAATATTTGAAGTGAATATTTTCTACTCTCATGTGAGAGCAGCCTAAAAATTCATTTCTTATTATACTCTTTGTCTCTCAGTCTTCTTTTCTAGGAGTGAAAGCAAATACTAGTAGAAATGACTCAACTAAAACCCAAGATTCAAGTCACTACTTCACTCTTATTATGCTTGACTTTTTATTGAACACTCGAGGCCTCGGAAATCTCCACCCTCTTCCTAACCCATTTATGGCCAAAACACCCTGTTTGGGGGATGATCCAGTTTAGTTCTATTAAAATCACGAGAAGGTGGTTTCAAAGTCAGTTTAAGTTGGCTGGAAAGTTGAAAAACCACACCCAGAATACTCCCAATTACTCCCACACATCATTCTTCCTATATTTAAACATGGTGAGCTAGTTATGAAAAGCTCAAGAGGTTTGCTTCTATTTCTAAATGCACCTTGTGGTATACACAACATTTTATGAACCTCTGAAAACTGGGAATATTTGGTTTCAGAAAGCTTAAAATATGTGCAGCTACAATGAGGGAAATTTATGAAAGGGGGACAATTTAAGTTGTGGAAAAACTACAAAACTGCAATTTGATCTTTTCATTCAAATAACTGATGTCAGTGTAAAATAATCCTGAATGAGAAATTAAGGTTTAGGATAGGACAGTGATTGACACAGGATCACCCAATAAACTGTATAGGAAATCTGAAAACAGGCCATCATGATACCTGTCCAGGGATTCTCAATTTATTTTGGCCAATGAGCATATTTGGAATTTTGTTATTACTTTTACAAAACAGGTGCTTTTTTTTACAGTACTGGCCAATTACAAAATATCTACTTATCAAAAGGAAGATTGATGAAGTTTCTTGGCATTGTTCTGAATTCTTCCCAGGATGTCCCTATTAGCTTAACTTACTTCTGGCTAGTTTGAGTAGCTGAGCACTTCAAAACAGAAAACTAAACTACAATCATTACTATTTTATTTTATATGATTGCCCTGAGAACAGTGTTTTTCAAACTTGGCAAATGTAAGATGTGTGTACTTCAAATCCCAGAATTCTGGAAGTTGAAGTCCATATCTCTTAAAGTTGCTAAGTTTAAAAAAAAACAGATCATAACTAATATTTTTAAAGGCACAGGAAAGAAATATCTTAGCAGGATAATAATACTCCTGGATGCTACATTGGGGACCAAGGCCCTTGAATAACATTATAATCCACAGTGAGCAACCTATCAATGCCTGGAGGTTGCATGATGATTTTGGAGGACCAAGGACAACATTGGGCAAGGCAATGATACAAAGTAAGTGGAGCCTCATCACACTTGTGGACAGAGATTTTTTTAATCTTCTCCCTAGTGTGGAAGGTCCATTGTGGATTTTGCTTGCTTGTTTTGGTTTGTTAGTTGATAATTGTGTTAAGCTTATAGAGATTCATATTTTTGCCACCTCATCCTAGAAGGAACCAGACCATTGATTAATTGGGGAAGGGCATTGGTTTGGGGACACATGGATATCCGCCCAAGCTCTAAGCCTAGAGACTGCAGGTTGTTATTGGCAACTCGGTGAAGAACTTCGGGAGGAAGGGAGATGAGCAGAGCAAAAAGTTGGCCACAAGCAAGATAACATTGAATGCTTGTAGTTATTGTTTTCTCCATGCTTAACTGTTTCAGAAGGGGGGGATTAGTATGTTGTCAATACAAAGGGGTCAATTGACTGACTCAATTAACCTCAATTGTTGGAAGTGCAAGCCAATGATCCTGATTCTTTAGGACCCTTATGGCCTACTAACTTTAAGGAGGCAGAAATGTGAAGATAGACAATTAAGCATTTGCTCCCTGTTCTCCCTTTGTCTACTACTCTGTATTTGAAACGCTGCTTATCTGAGATCATTTCCTTCTGCTAGGCACAGACATGCATGGAACTCATGCTCTTAGAATCTCCTAATAAGATGTACGGTAATTCACTAGGTGGTAGGTTTTGCCTACCCAAAGACAATATTTCCTGTAAATATTTTTATATTATAATTATTAAAATTCAATCTGAACATTGGGAAAGCTGATGGGAATGGAAACTGGGGAAGATCCCATCATGGTTATTCTTACCTTATTTTCTTGCATGCTTAAACTTGGCTTTAAAATGCCTTGAGGAAAGGTATAGTAAATTTCTTCCCTATAAAATAATTACTTTGACTTCTCAGAAACACTCCATAACTGTCTCTAGACCTTCTCTCAGTTAATGCTAATTGAGCTTTATTTTATTCAATTATCTTTCTAGCATTTTCTATCAATTGGTATCTCCAGTGGAAGCTGGAAAACTAAGCTGAGCCACAAGGTTAATCCAAGAGAAAGGACTCTAAAATGCCATTTGTTTAGTGTCTCTCGGTTTTCTTGGTATTGTCCATTATGACCTCACTGGCTCAAAAACTCTGACTTTCCAAAATAAGGAATTAGAAGACTAGTTGTTCATCACTTCTAGCTTGTTGAAGCTTACACCATACTGATTTCTAGGCTAAGGAAAACATGCTTTTGCTAACTTGTCATCCAGTTTACTAGCGATTGTAATTATCTATTGAAATTCTGTGGTAGTAAAGTTGTCATCAGAGTCTGAAGACTTTAACTTTTTTTTTTAAAGAAAATCTTTATGTATTTATTTTATTTATTTATTAATTCAATTTCTATACTATGTATCAATTTAATGAGTTTGATTGCCAAGAGTTACCAAAGAAGTTAGGCCTTAAAAGTTCCATTAAATGGAAACAACTGAGCCAAGAAGAGAGAAGGTTCTTATTTGGACATTCTTCAAGGATAGATTATATTGTCAGTGTGTTTTTGGTATAGTATGATATATATAAGCTTAGCTTCTACATTGCCACATGATTTCATCTTCTTGGATATTCAAGGTGCCACCCTTATAAAATCAAACATATTTAATTAATAGGTTATATTTCTACAACATGCCTAATTGGGTCAATGGGTGGTGATGTGGCAGCATTTTATGTAAACACCAAAAGAGGTCAATGGCCTCTTCAATCCTGAGGGGTTAGTTAATTAGATCTAGTCTTGCATAAACTAACCCCACCCTATCAGGCAATCCTCCCCTATCCCTACAGTGTACCGGCGAGATAACTGTCCCTTTTGATGCAGTTGGGACCAGTCCTAGAGGTCTCCAATGACAATAAAATCTCTCTAGATATTTTATTGCTGGTAGTTTTGGTTTTAAATTCACCTGCAGTGACAGAAATGAGGGGAGGTGAAAAAAATATAAAACTATATGGAATTCATTCAGCAGAAACTAGCTATGATAGCTGCTCTGTCACAATTTTCCCCATGAGGTCATTTAATTCAGAGACCAGTACACAATACTGTTGAAGCACAGATTGATCATTATGGTACTGGATGCAGATTATCTCACTGAAACATATTATGTTGCAATATCCAATGAAACACCTGTTGCTATATTCAATCACATTTAAATCCTCAAAATAAAGACAGGAGAACCTTTGCTCATTCTAAACACCCCCATATTTTCTACATCAAGCAGATAATGAGCCTTGGTGGTGCAGAAGATAGAGTGCAGTAATTGCAGGCTACTTCTGCTTACAGCCAGCTCCTGCAATTTGGCAATTTGGCGGATCGAATCTCACCAGACTCAAGGTTGACTCAGCCTTCCATCCTTCCGAGGTGGGTAAAATGAGGACCCAGATTGTGGGGGCAATATGCTGATTCTGTAAACCACTAAGAGAGGGCTGTAAAAAGCACTATAAAGCGGCATATAAATCTAAGTGCTATTGCTATTGCTATAAATGAAGACAAATATACGTGTCCCAGGATAATGTTGCAGCAGCTGACCTGGGTCGGTCACCGGGACCTGAGGTCTAGTCTTCCGAGCTTTTGGACTCGTGCTGGAGCCCATCCTCAGGGAACGTCACTCTCACCAGAATATGAAAGTAAAATATATAAAATATAAGTACATATTCTGATGAAAGAGAAGTTCCCTGAAGATAGGTTCCAGCATGAGTCCGAAAGCTTGGAAGACTAAATCTCAGGTCCCGGTGACTGACCCAGGATCCAGTTTAGTCACTCTTTCCTAAGTTAGAAAAATAAATTAAATACCATATAAAACAGCTGATGCCTTATATGGATTTGCCCACTGCTTGTCCTTTTCAAATGCAAGCATATAGCTTGTATTTGAAAATTGTTGGACTCTTTCACCTTGGCACTCTTGATTTCATGTCTTTTGTGTGACTGACCAGGTTCTGCAGATCCTGCTTAGAGACTATTGGTTTTGTAGTCTTGACTTGCGTAGATAAATGAACCAGTTTCAACCTTGTCAATTCCATATGAGAAGGGAAAGTTTTTTTTCAGAAGTTTTCTTTGCAACACTAGAGAAATGAGAATATTTTATTAAATGGCTTAAACTTGTGCCTTTTAATAAAATTGTAATTGTAATTGTAAATTTATTTTGTCAAGCATACATGAGAAAAACAAGTATGACTATAACATATAAACATATAAGTATAAACAAGTATGAATAAAAAGAACATTAGGACAGGGATGATAGACACATTGGTGCATTTATGCATGCCCCTGTCAGACCTCTTAGAAATGGTTAATGTAGCTCTCTTCCTACATGGTTGCATTATGGTAGCCTTCTGCAGGCTGGCCTCTCCAGGTTGTCTGGATTACAATTACCCAAATGTCTTTAGGTATGCTGACTTCTGAAAACTTTAGAACATAAAACAATATGGTTGGAAGGGATCTTGGAGGTCTTCTATCTAATTCTGCTCAAGCAGGAGACCCTAAAACATTCCAGACAAATGGCTGCCCAATCTCTTCTTAAAAGCCTCCAGTGATGGAGTACCCATAAATTCCGGAGATACACCATTCCACCTACTAATTGTTCTTACTGTCAGGAAATTTCTCTTTAGTTCTAGCTATTAGAAAGCTGGTCTGCATCTATTTCCCTTCCCTACAGGAGTTTTTAACATTAGTAGTGTTGGTGCCTTTCACTTAAGGGGTCCTATTCATTAGGAATTTGAACAATTTGAAGTCTGAAATTTTCTTGAGAATGCCATAAAATATTAAAATACTTGTAATTCTAGTGCTCTTTTGTCCTGCCTAGATTTGAATCATGTCAATCAATTCCCCAAGACACCCTCTCTTCAACCAGCTTTACCACTGAACCTTGCTTCCTGTGCTCATAAGCGTTTCCCCAAGACTCCAAATAGGCCACATTATGAGTTCTGTTTTTCCATTGGACAAAAACATTAACCATGGAATAGATGAAGGAAAGAACTCTCATAGATATCGTTAAGGAGAAAATAAGTGGGCCAATTATACAGTCATCTCTCTTGTATCTGCATTTTCCCTTCGATCACATGTTTATATGTGTGGGAGAGTGCCAGCAAGATTGAGAATAGGAGTTGTCATAGCAACCATAGCTCTGTGGACCCAATTTCAAATCTCCACAATAAAGCTGGCAATGTGCAATGGGACACTTTCCCCATCACGGAGAATGATTAAAGGTAGCAACAATTAGGATATTAACTCTAGAAAGGGCTTAACAACTAGTCATCTTTGTTAGCCTGAATATGTACCACCATGGGCTGGAAGAGAGAGGCTTGGTTCATATGTGCTCAGATAGTTAATGAATGCTTCTCAGTTGCACAAGGCTACAAGGTTGACAGACATCAGTAAGACTGCAGAAGTTGTGTTGCCTTCAAAGAATGGAATTAATGGAACAATCTGAACTCAACCATTTCAAGCTAAATGCTTAATTTCAACACTGTCCCAAAGCCTTTTGCTGCCTGAGGGGAAAGGCAACAAAAAGTTTTCAATTTTGGGGTTAAATCTTCTTCCAACTCATGTAGGCAGGTCAGCTTAGAGAAGCAACAAGCTCTGCCCTCTGATGGTGTGAAATATCCAAGACTGTTGTCTCTCGTTGATGAATGCTAGGACTGGTTTTTGTTGACCACAAAGAAAAAACATTTAGAGTAAGAGTATCAAACTCAATTTCATTGAGGGCTGCATCAGGGTTCTGTTTTACCTGGGCAAGTAGCATGGCCAGGATGGGCATGGCTAACTCAACATCACTTGTGTGATCAAATGCCACTTTTGCTACTAGTTTGCTTTGCTAGCACTCAGCCAGCAAAAACAGAACTTGGAAGGGGCGTGCGCGGCCCACCCAGGCTCCGGTTTCAGCTGCGACAGCCTCCTGCAGCCCTTTGCAAGTAAAAACAGAGCTTGGGAGGCTCCGTTTTCATTGGCAGAAGCACCACAGGCCCGTCCTTCGCTGTTTCCAGGGAAGCCCCGCGGACCAGCTCTAAGCACCCTGTCGGCTGGTCCACCCCATTTAGAGCAACATTGGTTAAAAGCAACAAGACAACCACTTCATGTTTTTTTTAAATGTACCATTTCAACATAGTTGAAATCTCTTTGTTTTGCAGTTTGAACTCATTAATTCAGATGCTGTCCTCTGAAGAAACAGGCTCAATTATTGATGCAATGACATGTTAATTAATATTATTGTTCATCCCATATATTCAGCCAGATGTTCAAACTGGATCTGGCATTTTTGTCCACCTATCAAATCCTTCCCAAGGATTTGGGATAGACAAACATTATTATTAACGTTATTATTTTATTAAATTTAATGTAGTTACTCCAGTGGACTGTGGGTGGCTTACAAAATATAGTACTAGATTAAAACAATTTAAAAAAAACAAAGCAAAACAAGACAGCACAAAGTAAACATAACCTTTAAAGGAAAGTATGACAAGGCCTTCTTCAAACACATTAACTTCAGACCTGGGACCAAAGCCAAGTTTTAAAGAGACACGACAGGAGTCCACAATTCCCATCAGCAAAAGAACATCATCAGTATTTTTTGCAGCAGATAGAAATCTTTCCTCTTAAAAGTGGATGGCCAGGGTTCACTCTGGAGGAGGTTGCTTGAGTTTTAATATGTGAAATAAAACTTTAAGCGTTTGCAAAGCTTAAAATATTCTTATGGCCTTTTAAATGTAACCTCCCCACTGCATAAATTCTCAGGGACCTAGAGGAACCCATAATGTTGGTGCGCCATACGTTTTACACATTTTGATAGAAGATAACTATCATATAGAGTTTTAATTGCCTGTTTTCCAGGCTATACTAAAAAGAAAAAGAGCTGACATGGTTTCAAGAAAAATTCTAGAATACCTATAAACAAGAATTATCCTAAAAAAGATTTTGCTGTTCTTCAGGCTGCATATATTTGAACAGGATAGATCACTGCAGGAGGGGGAGAGATCAACTTCCTCATAGGTTATGATTTCCTCAGTCATCTTGTCAATCGCTTCTAACCTGTCTCCAGTTGCCTAGCATAGCCTTCTCCAGTAAGTCACCCTCCTATAGGAAACTGGATTTTCGGTGTCCATTTATCCAGAATGTACAAGATTAAGTAAGGCATGGATATCAAAATGCATCAGCTTCAAGAGCAAATGCGTTTGGCCTATGATAAACAGGTGTTTTATTTTCCATTTGAGTTGTGTTTTGTGCTAAATCCCTGCCTTATTTATTTTTTACAAAAGATTCTGGAGAATAGGTATATGAGGTATTAGAAATAATTTTAACCCAGCAATGCAGCAATATCCTGTAAGCTCTAATGACAAGGGTCTTGGGTAAGGTAGGCATGAGAAGGATAAATGCTCCTGGCAAAATAAAAGGCCCCAAGGCAAAAACAAGAGGAGATCCAGCCATTTGGCTTGCGTACAAGTGGAAACAGTGCTGTGCTTGTTCAAAGTCATTCTATTTGGGCTGTTTGCTAGTTCAGTTTAATGAGCATCAGTTTCACCTTGTCATTCTAAGCAGCATGACCTACTCAAAGCTGATTTTGTATAGCGGTGCTTAATCATAGCCTTGGGTACTAGCTACTGCTCTCTTCAGCCAGCCAAATTGTAGTACAGAAGATGCTTCTCTACAGTTTCCTTTTTCTTCTGAGTTTACACATGGAAGGAAAATATTTCAGCTAAAAAATTGCCCATGATGAAAAAGAGAACTATTTTTTAAAGTTGGATATGGCATATACATTTATTAAAATTAAAAAAATAAAATTGTAAATAAAAATAAATACAGAAGACAGTTCAATAAAAGGGAACCAAACAACAGAAATCAACTGTCCAGGACTTCTACTGTAGACAGACTTCCAGAAGAGGTATGATGGATTGAACAAAGTTCTGCAAAAGCAATGTCTACTATCAAGTCAGTAGATGAGTTCCTTGGAACCTCTCCAGCTAAGAAGAGTTCAAGAGAACATCCACCTGTGCTCCAGAGCAGGGGTCTCCAATGTTGGCAGCTTTAAGCCCAGGGGACTTCAACTCCCAGAATTCCCCAGCCAGCTGGGCTTGAAGTCCTCTGGGCTTAAAGTTGCCAACGTTGGAGACTCCTGCTCCAGAGAGCAGGAGAGTGGTTTTCCACAGGTTTGAGTGCTGGGAAATGAAGAGATTAGCCGTCTTTCTCATAACCACGGCAGAAAGTTTTGACACTTTTAATCACTTTTGAAAATGGTCTATTAACTGTCTTAAGCTATCAGTGACCTTTTACAGTGACACATTTGAAAATTGTGGGTTTTATCTTGGGTGAGTTTTATCTTCAATTCTCAAGAAAAGAAAAAAATATTTATTTTATATTCAGCCTTTATTGTTTTTATAAACAACTAAAGACAGCAAACATATCTAATGCTCCTTCTTCCTCCTATTTTCCCCAAAACAATAACCGTGGGAGGTGAGTTGGGCTGAGAAAGAGTCACTGGCCCAAGGTCACCCAGCTAGCTTTCATGGCTAAGGCCAGACTTCAACTCAACCCAGGTTAATGTGTTAACCACTAGACCAGCAAAAAGCTAAATAAGATTTTGATCTAACAAAATTATAAATGGATTAATGGTGCAAATAAATTTAAAATGTTGATTTTTATTATAAAAGATGGAATTAGCTATAAAAATAAATAACTTCTCATGGGCAATGGATTTTTGGTTATCCTGACAATTACAAGTAATACAAAAAATAACTGATTATTTTAGAGACCGGATGGCAGATGAAAAAAAGTACAAGGCTGCTGTCAACCCATCCCACCTGGTCAGACATGCAGAGAGGGTACATGATAGATTCCCTCAGTTAAAGAATTTGACTGGCAAGAACTAGGAAGATATCTATTACCTCCATCCTATGGACCATCTTACCTTCAAAGCGGTGGTGGGATTCAAAATTTTGTACTACTGGTTCTATAGGCGTGGTGTGGCTTGGTGGGCATGGCAGAGAAAGGACACTGTAAAATCCCCATTCCTGGGGGAAGGTTACTGCAAAATCCCCATTCCCTCCCCACCTCATTAACCTGATTTCCAGCTCTGTTCTCCTGTGCAGGGGAATAAAAGAAGACTCAACCGATCAGTTGGGATTCGGGAGGCAGAGAATAGATGGCAGCGAGGCCAGTCAGAGGTGTATTTGCCGGTTCTCCACACTACTCAAAGTTTCTGCTACCAGTTCTCCAGAACCAGTCAGAACCTGCTGAATACCACCTCTACATCAGAGGCAAGGTCTTCTGGCTTTGGTGTGTAGGTATGTGTGTCTAAGAGTGATTTGTAACCCTGAAGGCACTCCCCTCAGCGCTTTAACTTTTTAACCTTTAAATTTCTAATCACTAATTATAACTTGGTTTTAATTCTATTTTTAATTCTGTTTTTAATTATTTTTTTACATTGCTGTATGTTCTTTATTAGTAAATCACCCAGAGTCACTTAGATGATATGAGCATTATAGAAATTTGATAAAATAAATAAATAATACTTGGACTTACAAAATGAAACAAATTATTATAACATCAGAAATATTAAAGGAGAACTTTGAAAAATGAAGCCAGAAGTTAGTAACTGTAATATTAACACCATCAGAAATGATGCTGCTTCTATGGTCAGACTATGTCTAAAAGATGTTAATGAAGCCATGGAACAAATTTTATCTGAAAAAAATTAGAGAAAGTAGTGAATGTGGAACTACAAAGGCAAGGCCAAGAGAATAATTTTGAAAATGAATTTTTATTGGCTATACAAAAGAAACTGGCTGAAGTTTTAAAAATTAAATGGATAATTAAATCAAGAGGATAACTTGGAAAATATTTTCTTATTGGATGTACAAAAGTGGGTTATTAAAACCTTGAAAAAGTCTGTGTGATGGAATAAAGAATTGAAGAGAAATCAAATCCTACAGCAATATTTGGTTGAACTAATGTTTAAGATTGTTAGAAGTAAAAGGAAAGAATGTTAGAGGTTAAAAATAATATCAAATACAAACAATATTTGATTGAATTAAAGATTAAGACCAGTGGTGAGATTCAATAGGTTCGCACCTATTTGCAAGAACCAGTTGTTAACTTTTTAAGTAGTTCGGAGAACCGGTTGTTGGAAGAAATCTCCTTTTGTTTTTTTTCCACTTTACAGGACTAATCCTGTAAGGAAGGCAGGAAAGAAACATTCTGGTGTTGTTTTTAGCCTAATCTTAATTGCCCTGCTTATAGAAACTGCCTCTTGGTTAACCCATATAACAGCTAAAGGTTCTTGGCAGTACGCCCGTACTGTCGCTTCAGCTCCACCCAGTCACATGATCACCCAGCCATGCCTACCCAGCTGATCATTAGGGCAGAGAACTGGTTGTTAAATTATTTGAATCCCACCACTGATTAAGACCCTTGCAAGTAAAAGAAAGGAAGACTTAGATAATGGTTTATTTGATAAAGGTTAAAACAAGATGTGTTGTTACTTCTGGCAACCCTTTATGGGTCTTTTGCTGATAACAGAATTGAAAAAATGGTGATTTTATTAAAGATTATAATTAATAACAATTAACCCAAAGTGAAAAAAGAAAAAAAGAAGAAATAACCAGAAGAAAAGGGAGAAAGGAAGGAAAGGTAAGATAGAGTTGGTTTATTTGATCAAGATTAAAACTAGATCTGTTGTTACTTCTGGCAACTTTTCTGTTGATTGTTGATTTTATGGCTTTGCTTATAGATAAGGGATTACTATGGGATGAAGAAATATCTGTAATTCTATAAAGGCTGTAGAGTTACTAAATTTGTTTATATTTGTGATGAAGGTTGGAAGTCCCTTTTTATATATATTTTTAATTTTATTATATTCTTTCTTTTTCTACTTGCTTTTTTTGCAGCTGTGATTCTTTTTTCTCTTCTCTTTCTATAAGTTTAGTTTGCATTAGTTTTTACTACTGTAATCAAGATTCTTAATAAAAATTATATTTATATTAAAAAGGATTTCTACTAAAGACTACACACGTTCTGTTCAATCTGCTTGATGAATTTCTGACAGGAAGCATATTTTAAAATAATCCAACAGAAAGTCCATATAAGATATTAAGAAAAGTTGCCACCATTCAGTTGTTTCTGTCTCAGTCTATTTCAATTCCTGAAAAAAGTCACACCGTACTTTTAATATATAGTTGGCTTAAACCTATTTACTGCATGGTTTATATGATACATCAGGATATTCTTCTGCAAACCATAGCTTTTCTTCACATAGTTAGTGAGAACAGTGTCCTCATCTGGAAGAAAGGGGAAATAAAAGTATTTTTCAAGATATTTTATCATTCAAAAGAAATCAATGTTCTTAACAAAAGGACCGTATTACACAATGTGAGACTATTAAGATCATTTTCAATCACTTGAATCATATTTTCCTTGATCTTCAAATCTGCTTGAAGAAGGTTTGCTTCAAATTCGTGCTCAGACATAACTTACAATTTTCTCATTGTTGCCTCTGAAGCCATTTAGATGTCAAACAGAGAAAGATTTATGAGTTTTATTTTCCAACTCTGTTGCTAGAGCAGTCAAAACAACACAGGGAAAAGGATAAACCCTTCATTCCTTTGTCCATTATGCTTCTGGCAAAACTTCCCAAAAAGAACTGACATGTCTCTTTGATGGAGAGAATTGTGTGCAGATAAAACTTGCATAATTTGCCAAGGAAAGCAAATATGCTGAGTCACTCCTGTATCCGTTTTAGATGTTTGCTATATAATGCCTGGAATCAGTCACCTTGAAATTAGTTCTCCATCTGTCAAATGATAAGATGAATTCTATTCCATACAGTACTGTTGCATAGAACAATTGACTTAAACATCATTCATATACATACTACACACATACAGATACACACACATTCTTCTATCTGAGACTTAGCGCTTCCTGAGAATAATAAAGCCATATCATATTTGAAAGAGAGGAATACAGCTTTACCCTGACAAGAATGGAGGGCTGTTCTTTCATATTTCTATAGATATACAGTATAGAGATGTTGATGAAATTCACCTGTGCTAAAATCGGTTTTTTTCCAATCTTATCTTCCAGTAGCAAAGATGAATTGGGCTTTCTTACTGAATTCTTCGTTTTCGCCCTCTTCAATTGTATAACAAGATTCACACAAGAGGTTAAGTTAAATAGCCGGTTCATGCTACATGCTAGGTCAGGGGTGGGCAAACTTGACAGTTTTAAGACTTGTGGACTTCAACTCCCAGAGTTCCCCAGCCAGCTATG
>JAOYMU010000283.1:20501812-20513220 GCA_025802295.1 Psammodynastes pulverulentus
GGAGGAGGAGGAGGAGGAGGAGGAGGAGTTGGAACGAGCACCATCCAACAGAGATAGCACATAATCCTTGGACATCTGAGGCCAGAAACCAGGGAAGGGTGCATTTGTCCAATGGGTGGGTGGAGCAACTGTAAAAGGCAGTAAACTCTTGCAAGGATTTCATAAGACCCTGGGAACCTTTGCTGTGTTAAAAACAATACAGGGTAAATGTAACAATAAAAAAAACCTGATGCACATTTATAAAATGAATGTAATCAATAGTACACTACAGGAACTGAGCATCTTGATCTAAGGCATCCTATCCACAGAGAGGGAATGGATTCACAAAGAAATAGTGAATTGAGACCAAGGGATAAGACTGAGAAATGAAATTGGGATGGATTGGGTGAGATTCTCAAAAACAGAGATATGGTAGGTTTAAAGAACAAAAGGCAATATATGGGCTTTGCTCTAGCAGATTCTTGTCTACTGGATGCCCTTCTCAAGGATAGTCTCCTGGCATCAGTTTTCTTAGCTTCTAGATACTAGATCATGGGTGTCAAACTCAAGGCTTGGGGGCAGGATATGGCCCGCGGGGTGCTTAGATCTGACCTGTGGGACCGCCTTGGAAATAGCCTGTGGTGCCTCTGCCAGGCCGCATGTGGCTCTCCAGAGCTCCGGTTTCCCTGGCAGAGGGTTGCAGGAGGCTGTCGCAGTCAGAAATGGAGCTTGGGAGCTTGTTTTCGCTGGCTGCAATGGCCATGCCCATTGCAGCCCCCCCTGAGGTCAAACACAACCCTGATGCAGCCCTCAATGAAATTGAGTTTGACACTGTATGAAGGCTATTTAATTCATACAGTCTGTCAATAGGTTACATTAACATGCTTCTTTTGACATTTACTTGGTGGATACTATTTCATTTTCATTTTCCTGCTCTTTAAATTAGCTGCTTTAGTCGTCATAGCACCTTTTAAATTGTTTTAACTCATAACTCAGGGTACAATTTTTTTTTTCAAATAAGTACCGCACCATATTGGGTACAATGTTCAGTAACTACTTCTGCTGCTATTGGATATTTTAAAACACAATTGTGTTCCTGTACTTAAAATACTTGATAGATGCTTTAAGATCTAGATATACATATAAGAAAAATCACTAGCTGTTTCTTAAGAAAAGAACAAAATGGATTTGACGGACTTTTACACCCATCAATACAATGATTGCATCTATCATGGCGTAAGCAAATTAAATAAAGTGGTGGTATGAGGGAAAGTGACACTGAACAGGACAGATGGTCTTGGCTCCCACTGAGAGGAAGACATGCTCCCAATGATTTCAGGCATGAGTTGCTCTCAGCAGCCAGAGAGCCAACTGTCACTGGGGGCTCTCCCAGGGAAAGGTTGAATTCTGCCTTCTGGTATGATACAGATTGAGAAACTGGCAGTGGCACTCAGGGCAAAAGAGAAATAGGATTCTCCATCAATTTGGCAAGAAATAAAGCAGCTCTCCTAGTATCTTTAGGAGTTAGGCAACTTCATTGTGCTTCTATAGCAACACAATACATCTTCTCTTAGTCCCCATGGAGAAAGCAGTAGACAGTGTTGGGCTGGGAAATAAAGAGCAACTCAGATACACAGAACTGGCCACAGACACTGGGCTCCAAACAATTTGCAACCATACACAGTACACCAAACTTGGGGAAGTTTATGTGCAAGGAGAGAAGCTGGTTTCACAAAATACACTTCATAAAAGATTATAAAAGCACAATCTAACACAATACTACAGAGGAACCAGAGACCCTAGGCCCTAGACAAAGACTCTAGTTATGGCTGCATAAATAACTCTCTGATAAACTGAAGGACAGAAGGACAAGTATAAAAAATGGAAAAAGGACACATAACCAAAGCAGAATACCAACAAACAGTCCAAATTTGCATGGATGGAGTCAGGAAAGCTAAGGATCAGAATGAACAAAGACTTTCAACAAATGCCAATAATAATAATAATAATAATAAAAGTTTATTTCAATATTTAAGAAGCAAGAAAAAGTCAAGGAATGATCAGTCCACTAATGGGAGAAGATGGCAAGGAGATGACAGACAGCAAGAGAAAGTAGAACTGCTTAACTCATTCTTTACATTTGTCTTTAGGTAAAAGAAAAAAAATCAACTATCAAAAGCAGCACTGTAGGAGACAGAACAGGAATGCAAGTCAAAATAGGCAAACATGGTAATAAAACATCCATCAGCTCTAGACAGATACAAATCTTCAGGACCAGATCGATTACATCCCAGGATTTTGAAGGAGCTGGCAGATGTAATCTCTTGACCATTGAACAGAATCTTTCAAACTCTTAGAACACAGAAGAACTATCAGAGAACTGGAAAAGAACTGATGTGGCTCCAATCTTCAAAAATGGAAAAAGCAAATCCAGGAACCTACAGACCAATTAGCCTGATATTTGTATCTGGAAAAATCCTGACAAAGATAATCAAGCAGATTTGTAAGTACTTAGATATGAGCGAGGGGATCACTAGCAGCCAACTAGTAGTTTAACAAACAGGTTTGTCAAAAACAGATCGTGCCAGATAATTCTTATTGCCTTCTTTGGCAACGTGACTAAGTTAGTGGATCAGGAAAATGCTGTGGACATAGTTTTCTAAGACTTCAGTAAGGCATTTGACAAAATATATCACCTTCTATTTCTTAGTAAGATAGAACAATGTGGGATAGACAGTACCACTACCAGATGGATTCACAATTGACCAATAACACTCAGCATGTAGTCCTTAATGGAACTACATTTACATGGAGGGAAGCATGGAGTGGGGTATTTCAAGTTTCTATCTTAGGCCCAGTACTTTTCAACATTTTCATAAATGATCTAGATGAGAAGATAGAAGAAAAACTCATTAAATTTGCAGACAACACCAAGCTAGGGGGAATAGTTAACACCTTGGAAGACAAACTTAAGATTCAGAACTTGACAGACTAGAGTAATGGGCCCTATCCAATAAGAAAAATAAGGTCCTACACTTAGGCAAGAAAAACCAAATGCAAACGTATAGTACATCAGCGATATCAAACTCACGTTGTCATAGCAGCATTACATGATGTATCGGGACTTTTTCCTCCTTCACTAAACTGGGTGTAGGTCTGGCCAGTGAGTGATGCATCTGGCCTGTGGGCCGGAGTTTGACAGCCCTGGTATAGGCAGTACCTGGCTCAACAGCAGTAATTGTGAGAGGAATCTAGGAGTCCTAGATGACCATCAATTAAGTACGAGCCAGCAGTGTGCTGCAGCTGCCAAAAAGCCAATGCAGTCCTAGGCTGCATAAGCAGTGGGATAGTACCAAGATCACATGAAGTGGTAGTGCTACTGCATTGGTAAAACCACATTTGGGATACTATATTCAGTTTTGGTCACCATGATACAGAAAAGATTCTGAGACCTTAGAAAGAGTATAGAGAAAAGCAACAAAAATGACAAAGATTCTGGAGGCTAAACTGTACAATAAATGGTTGAAAGAACGAAGTATGACTAATCTAATAAAGACAAGAATTAGAGGTGATGTGACAGCAGTCTTCTAGTACTTGATGGGCTGTCACAGAGAAGAGGGTCGACCTATTCTCCAAAGCCCAAGGGGAGGACAAAAAGTAATGGATGGAAGATGATTAAAGACAGACCCAATCGAGAACTGACGAGAAATTTCCTGACAGTGAAATGAGAACAATTAATCAGTGAAATGGCTTGCCTCCAGAAAATGTGAGGGTTCTATCACTGGAGATTTTTAGGAAGTGATTGGACAACCATTTGTCCAGGATGGTATAAGGTCTGCTTGAGCAGGGGGTTGGACTAGACCCCCAAGGTGCCTTCCAACCTTGTTATTCTAGCTTCTATGAACATCTTTCACATAGGATTTGGAGAAATTCAAGAAGTGAACTTGGACCTTATCGGTATGAAAGTATCCTGAGATGAGGCTGAAGTCACAACAACAATATTCATAGGCTCAGCAATGAGGATGATGTTGTAAAAGTGGACTAAAATTCAATAAATCCATACATTATATATACATTTTCCCACCCTTTAAGAGATGCACATTGTAGCTCTTTCAACATAGAAACAAAGACTTGGTAATTATCTTGAGGATGCATCAGAGAAGAATCTTTAGTAAATTTCTGTGCTTCAGTGAAATAGTTTGTTTCTGGACAGCATGCTGGACTTTACACACAGATTTTTTTTCAAATAAGTAACTTTGACCAAGATAACATTAGATAGACAGCTCTCTTAGTTTAATATACTTCATAGATCTTCTGCAAATATGAAATTTAGAGAAAGATCACAAGCAACACCCATACATTCCTTGAAATAAATGTAAATATACTTTATACTTGATATTTACCTCCAACAATAGAAAATAGAGGTATTAATGATTCTTCTATCCTAACTTTATCACACTCCGTTTTTCCCCCTTGAATTATTAACTGAAGAGTATGAGATTTACATCTAATAAATTAATGCCACTATTAATTTGCTCTAATTATTAGTTACTGAGTCCAACTATTTGAAAGATTCAGTTACAAAAAGTTTAGAAGCAAAAGCAATTCCCACCTACTTTAGTTCAAAGACATACAATTGCATGCAACAGTTGAAACAAGTGATCAAAAGCTGATACGTGTATAGTATAAAACGTTAAAGATTTTAATACATACTTACCATTAACAATTGCTAACAGATTCAAAAGATCAAAACACTGGATATGCCACATACAAAACAGACATTCTTTCAGTCTAACTTCCTTTAGCAAAAAATGACTTTCAAATATTGTCTTAGCTAGCTAGGAGTCTTCCTATTCCTTGCTTCTGGAATTCACCACTACCACCATCTAAAGAGCCTTTCCATGCATGTTCAGAATTTTCCCAGAGTTTCTCAATAATATGCTAATCTGACAACTGTAAAACCATTTCAAACCTTTGAATTTTTCCCCTGTATGTACTTCATGGCTGATTTCTGAGGTACAAGAAATATTTAGAAGCTGTTATTTCTGCCAAAGGAAGTGTTGGGAAGTACCGACTGAAAGGATATCAAAACTTTTACACCTGCCACATTCACTGTTTTCTTAATTTCTGTTTTAGAAGTGAGGTATGTATGATTTGTTTTTGTGTGACCCTGTAACATCTACTTAGAGTAGAAGTAACTGCACAAGGTCTCAGTGCAGAGACAGGCCTTTTTTCATAATACTAACCCAATTCTGCTGCCAATGATCAATTAAGATCAAGAGATTATTCATCTATTAAAGCAGCAAGAATCTGGCAAATCCCAAATAAAAATTCCACAAATTAATACAACAAATGTTCTTTGAGTTTACATATCTGTAATAAGATTCCACACGGCTTTCCTCAACCTAAAGTCAAACAGATATATTGAACTACACTTCCCCTCCTCCCCAGCCAGCATTAGGCAATTGCCTTGCTGGCATGGAGTGATGAGAGCTTCAGTCTAATGCCTCCGGACAGCCTTAAAATATAGGTGGTTGTCCCATCTAATTAATGGAAACAAAGACTCACCTGCTGCACATCTTTGGACTCAAGGCTTGGGCTTCTGATAAAGGGGAAGTCTATGTAAAAGCTCTGTATGGAAAAGTTTCCATGCTATGTCACTCTTCCTTTTCAAACATCTACAGTATGTTGATTAAACCTGATGGCTGGGGTAGGGAGATTATCATTTAGCAGGCATATGGGAACCATTTTACTATACTCTTTGACCTGGGCTGGAATCTCTTTCAAATACTAGACTTGCTATCTCTCTAGCATCTGCCTATTGAATGGTTTCAGTCCTGAACTTTTACATGACACTATTTCTATGAATCAAGGAAAGAAAAAAAACATAATGTATCAATAGTTCTAATACAAAGCCATTAACACTACTTTTGATACAATTCTATGCAAAATATTAGGGATTTTTATGGTATTACTTTTAACTTCTAACTTTCAAAAATCCAGTAAGCAAAAAAAAATAAAAATGACTTTCAAGCATTACACAAAATAAATTTTGGGAGGATTATATAACTCATTATTTTGCTTAGACTTTTGAGTATAACAGAATCTTAACCACTTATGCTTTTCTCCATCACACAGTTACTGCATGTCTTAAATCTATTAGATTTGTTTCTCATAATAAAAGAGAATTACAGTAACATACATACATCCATCCATCCATCCATCCATCCATCCATCCTTTACAGTCTTGAATGAAAACACAGAATCCAGTAGATGGTGTTTCTCTTTTATTTAAAAACAGTGCTTCATTACCATTTGCAAAGGATGAAGAAAGACTCCACCTCCCTTGCTTAGAGTTTATAAAAGCCAGCAACATGATCAATAATTTATACACATGGATAATACAAAAAAAAAAAAAGAATAAAAGCTAAAGAGCTAACTACTCTGACCTTCACAATTCCAGCTACTTGATAATAATAAGAGTAACCCAATGAATACTGTATGGTTTGAAAGCTACTGTACAATATGATACTTGAACAGGGGGAAGGGGAGGGAGTAGGGATGTTAAGAGATTGCCACAAAGTCCTGGGATGCAGCTACTACTTTTCCAGAGTCAGTCAGAAAACAGGAATCTGGTCAAGCAGCCTGGGCATCCTGGGGAATGATCCAAGGAGAGGGGAGCATCTAATTACAATGCATCCTATGTCCCAAAAGTACCTGGCAAAGAAGAAGTGCAATAGACATTGCACCAAGAGCCAAGCCAGATCAGGGCATATTAAATCTTCTGACAAACTCCAAGTATTACCAAGTCAGCTTGGGTGGTCAGTAAACCCTCTGTCATCTTGGGACTGCCCTACAGTTCTGCCTCAACTTTTGTCATCATGCCAGGTTCATGCCCCAGGTATTTACAAACAGAACTAAAAACAAAACAAAAACAAAACAAAAACACCAAATTAAAACCCAGTAAGATTACTTTATCACTTAATTGAATTCCAGGCAAAAAAGAGCTGCCAAAACGGTGACACATCACTCTACTGAATATATAGACTAAATTCCTTCACAGCTGCTTCTCAAAGCAACTGTAAAATGCACTTGAATATTCTGCTCCAAAAGAGAGAAAACCAAGTACGAGGCTTCTGATTTTCCTTTAAAGAAGTCAATAATTAATTGACATGAGGCAGACTACAAGTCATAATGAATACTTCAGTGGACGGCTTTAAGAAAAAATAAAGCAGCAGCAAATCTGCTATTGCTAAGGAGCGGGCCATTACTCAATTTTCATTCTTGTTAACAGGCAGTGTTTAGGTTCTAAATATCTAGAAAGCCTCACAAGAAGCTTCTAATTGTCCAAAGCTTGAAGTATCATCTGAACAAAATAACTGCAGAGGACTACAGTGTTGGATTGTTTCTCTACCATCATGGCAGTAAGTTCTGCAAATTGAGCGCTTATGACAATTTGCTTCTCAGAAGGGGTGCCAGGGATACAGTCCAAATCTTGTGGTTATATAACAAAATAGGTAGGGAAAACAGCACACTGAGGAAATATCCTAAAATATTAATAGTTTAACTCTGACTACCAGAAGACAGTTTGCCTCGTTAATTGGAGATTTAGTTTCATTAGACTGTAAATAAAAACCTTAAAATAGGGTGGGTGAATAGGAAATGGAGCAGAAAAGGTTGGGTTGACAATAACAGTAACATCACCCAAATAGTGTTTTATGCAACAATGCAACGACAACAACAAAAATCAAGTATACTGGCGTATACTACAATCGTGTTTGAAATTATCAGGAGAAAATCAGAATAAAAACACACACAATGTTACATTGGTTATTCACCTTGTCCATTAGCAATTTTGCCTTCCTATTGTAAAACCCGTTCAGGCAGTCAATACACTCCTAAGCTTCTTCTCCACCCCACCCCCACCCCACCCCCCACTGCAATGGATTTCTCAGATGCTAGCATGCTGGAGAACGACATGCACATTCTATTTCCCAGGCTGCCTGCACACTCTTTTGCAGCACAAGACACATCCATCCCAATCTGGTCTTGAAAGCTGAAGTGTCCTGCTATATATCTACTAGACATCTGTAAATGGAGGTGGTTGGAAGAGGATTTGCAAAGTTAGGATTTTGAATTTGTACCACCACCTATGAAGATGTTTCAACTGTTCTAAAAATCAGAGGGTAAACATTATCTTGCTAAAATTTTGCTTTGTTGCAAAGTTAGTTCAGGCTTTGGAAAAATCAAGAGTTGGTAAGGTATTTATAGGAATAGTGTACTTCATCACATATTTGTGTTTCACAAAGAGGCGAATGCTTTGTTCTTTCGTTTTATAGCTAAAGAATTAGACTAGAGACATTTCTTGGCTAAAGATGCCTTGCAGGGTCAGTGATATTACTCAGGTGACAGCCAGGGTGACTTGAGTGTCAATCCAGGAATAATCTGTAACAGAACTCCACCTTTCTTTCATGAGGAAAAATTAATAAAATTATGCAACTTGGAGGATTTATCAAGATTGCAATCTTCCAATTGTAAAAAACAAAACATTTAGTCCAAGAATTGTGTTAGAGCTCTGCAGATTGTATCTTTTTCTATGTCAACACAAGATTATTTTCACAGTTGTAATTCACTGTGGAACTCTGTTGTGTCTTATTCAACATGAGATGAAAGTAGCTGGAAAATCTGTTCTTCCTTCCTCATTTCCACAATTTTGTGACAGCTGTAATATTCCTATTCTCTTCTCATTTTAAGCTGGATATACAAAACAAACTTATTAACTGTTATAGCAGCTTGTCTTTTAAAAAAGTGGCCAACGGTCTAATAGTTAGTGTTCCCTTTGCTCAGACAAATTGACTCTTTCATTAAGATCTCCTCTTTACCAGTCCACACAAATTTCTGGTAAGCCACAAGAGAACACAATGGCAGTGGAACTAAAGATGCATGAGTTGTACATGACTGGAACAGTGCGCTTATGTGATATCACTGAAGGTTTTCAAATCTCCTTGACCATTTTGACATCACTGTGGAGCAGAAGATAATAGGATTTCATCTACCCAACCACCTATTTCTAGTTGAAAAGTCCTCCGATACTATTTTAGTGCGATGAAGAAACAGGGAATTGTGCTTTTGTAATGGGTATGGCTTTAAAGTTATACTACACAAGATGGTACACTTGATCAGAGCCAAAAGTCTGAGATGATGGACTTTTAAGTTAAATCTGTGGGGCATCTGCAGGAGGTGTTGAAAAAAAAATGGAAGAGTACAAGAATAAAAAAGGATCCTTTATGCTATTCTAATGTCTATAATTAGTGGCAAGATATTTGAGAGCCTTGGTTTGCTTGTCATCCAATTGCATGCGTTATCAATTTACAAGACTTCCGACGGTAGTAGAAGAAAGACTATTCCAGGAAGATATTCCAGCATGGGACAATCTTCAGGCGTAGAGTTTTCCTGAAGCCATTTTTCAATTCCAGACTGGCAGTATTGACCCAATTAAGCAGTTTGTCTTCAGATGGGCAACCGTTAAAAGACTCTGATTGCAAATCAGAGTAAACATTAATTATGCCTTTATATTATGTTTCAAAATAGTTCATTTCCAAATACCAATGCTAAAGAAGCATGGTTTCCAAATTAGTGTTATGACAAAAGGAAGGGGAAAAAAAATCCCCTCCACCCCCATTGCTTGCCTTACTTTTCTGGTCCAGAATGCATTTTTTTTCTTTTCATGCAATTTTTTTTAATAACATACTTGCAGCAAAGCTAACTACCTCAGGGTGAAAAAGGAGGGTCTTGTACAGTGGAGTATCGGAGTAGCCCTGGTGCAAGCTTTTCCCATAATCACTAGTCCAGAACCTCAGAATATGTAGATCTTTGCAATTAGACTCTCGGTTTTTCTAAAGAAAAAAAATATTTCCATCATGGCTCCAAATTCAAGAGTTATTGTCCCAAACATGCTATCCCATCAGAAAAGAGGGAAGAGTGGGAGGAGAAGAAAACCAAAGCAACGGAATGATTAAAGTAAAGCCATGGTAGAATGGATCATAAGAATTAAAGATAGGAGTTATGTATTTGTTACATGCCTTGTCCTCTAAAATCATTATTAGATGAAGTCTTTGGGCAGCTTTGAGCAGTTTTGTCTTGAAAATTATAAAAAATCTTGATGCTGCTGGAGCAGTCCTGAGCCCATATAAGTGCCAGCTGGTGATAAAAGAGGAGGGTCTTTGTGTTTCCAAGGAGCATGCAGGTTCCAGCTGCAGGCAATCAATATTACCCCCATCCCCCCAGCAGAGGGAGCTCTTCCTCACTATTCTGGCTTTTGGGCATCAGACCCAGCAAAAATATCTACATATTCCTGACTACCGTCCATGATATTGAATCCTAACAGCCCCCCTTAGCACTATTTATCTCTTTTTGTGTGATTGGTAGGATAAACTATGCATATATAGACACAAAATGCATTATGTTTACCACAGTTAAAAACAAACAATAGAAAAAAAAAAGATCAAAAAATGCACAATCTTTGGAACAAAAGAATTAAAGGCAGAAATTTAAAGGAAAATACATATTTAAAGAACATAGTGAGGTATAAAAAAGTATTTCTCTTGTTTTTTTCTTTTGTTTTCCTCCTCTTCTTGCTATAGAGTTCCTCTACTAGTAAATATTGCAATAGCCAGGCCTCATGAACTGGGGGGAGGGAGCTGTCCCACTTGCAGGGGGGGGCTCATGTCACTTCAGTAAGGGGCAAATCGGCTGTAGCCACCTCGGTATAAACTTGCCTGCAAAAGTTGATTAAAAAAAAGAGGAAATTTAGATTTTTTTAAAACAAGAACAATGCATGTAAGACCCAGGTAACCCCATATGATTTAAGAAGCTGTAGAATGTCTTATTTAAAAAATGTTTCCCTGGACTCCAATCGACCTGAGATTTGGGTGTCTGAAAGCTGGTCCCACATTTGTCTTCTGGATCAAGAACATTAATCCTAGATTATCTCTAGCAACTTTTCTCCATATTTTCCTTGAACTAAATTTCTCTTTGTCCCTAGCTCTGCAGCTCTTTTACTGTTCTTCCTAGCCAATTTCTTCAAATTTAAAAACATGAACCTCCTGCAAGTGAACCTAAGATTTTTTAAAACTGCTCTATGGTGATGATAACATTTGAGAACATTTAACTTTGAAAAGGAAAGTAGCCAGGTCCAAGTCTTATTGCTCAGCTTGCTAACAAAATTAATGGGATTAATGAACTCCAAGTCCTTCAGCACCAGTATACTCATTACCAAGGTTAAAATCAATTATTGGCTTCATTAGTTTAATTTGTAGTTCTTCATTAAAACAGAAACCAGAACAACAACTCTGGATACAAACAAAAGAATAAATTAACCCCTTTGATGTTAGAATGCCAATGTACATGACTGGAATATGGTAATAAAT
>JAOYMU010000283.1:20543072-20554456 GCA_025802295.1 Psammodynastes pulverulentus
GGGGGAGGGAGGGTTTGGGGGAGTGAAAATTTGTTTGAAAATGTGCTTATAAAACTGTTTCAATAAAAAAAAGCATTAACATTTATTAATAAATCCTACATAACCAAAAACTTTTACTCGTAACTTTTTTATTCATTCCAAATGATTTTTACAAGAAAATCAAATACAACCGATGTGCACAAATACACTTGATGCTCAAAAATCTTTCCCCATGTCAACAACAGGATGGAAATACATCATCTCATCTCAGATGGACTAAAGGGTAATTTGAAACGCTCAAATTTTCCAACACTGGACATATCTGGCAGAGGGCCCTTGCCACAGTTATGAAAGGATAAAGATCTGCTCATTCCATAGAGGGAATGGGTGTAGACATACCCAGAGCAATTTGGATTTTACATTTTCACCTTTTAAACATTCACATATTGAAGAATATACCCTTGAGAAACCCAGGAAGGGGAAGGGTAATACTGAGAACACAGCACAAGGCAGGCAGCGGGGAGCATCTGCTTTCCGATTCCCAAGAAAGAGGAGGAGGAGAAAGGTTCCATATCATTAGGTTAGAATAGAAACCACAGGGTAGGATACAAGCATTCAAGTTTTGGCATACTTTTTTTTGCAGAAGAAGTGAGTGATAAGTGAAGGGTTCCTAGAAAGAATTGTGCTTCTCCACTGGGAACCTAAGCTTATTTAAAAATGTCCCAATTCAATAAACACAAAAATGCCATAAACACAAACACTCTTTGGGAATCCTGCTTATATATTCACCGTGTTTAAAACAGTCTTATTTGAATCTTTGAATCGCTGTGAATTTGACAGGCAAGTGTTTGAAATTCTACCACCAAAGAGAAAAGAACTTGATCAATGCCTTTATGAGCTAAATATTTACTAGATAAAAGAAAAGGGGCAAACAGCTCTCCCCCGAGTCCCTTGGGGGAGAGGGAGCGGGTTATAAATCCAAATAAACTGAAACTGAAAACTGATTTAATCTTAACAGGTTTTGTTTTAGCTGAAAACCAGAAGATTGGTTTATTTACTTGCAGTTCAATAGTTATTAGAATATTATGATTTATGGAAGATTCCAAACATAATTCATGTACACTGAAGAAGGTATTTAATTTTGTTGTACGAGGTACAATGACAATAAAGTGAACTAACTAATAAGGACTGAATGGCCTTATGGATTATGGATTAGCAATGAACAAGCAGCATGCTACACAGATCATATACACAGGCTCCTTCTGACAGTAACTATAAATAATTGATTAAAGAACAAGACTCCATGGTTTGCTTAGTACTGGGGAAAATATATATTTTATTTTAGCTTTCCGACTCCTTTTGACCCGAAGTCTCTTATACAATATGCTAAACAAGCCATAGACAGGGTTTAAATAATTTGATATCCATCCTTACTCATCAGAGAAGTTAATGAATTTGATCTCAGAAGCATGCACTAGTCTGCTGCTAATCCTACACTAAGAATGAAACATGAAACAGCCCAGTATATCTGAGTGTGTATTAAAATAAGGACATATAAAGCCAGATGTATACAGCATAAAATTGTAGATGTATATGAGCACAGACAAAAATATTTTTTTTCAGTACACTGGCTGGGGAATTCTGAGAGTTGAAGTCCACACGGTTTAAAGTAGCCAAGATTGAAAAACACTGATCTAAACAGTACAGAGAATAGCATGTTATTTAGAGATTAAATTACATTAGATTGCGTCCATTCTCTGAAAGACAATAAATGTAAGATCCTGAACTTATTAATGGTTGCATGGTTCAAATGGCCAGCCTCTAACCAGTCTCCTGTTCATCCAAAAAATGTTTTACATTTCTTCCCTATACAGCCACTTCCAAGAGCCTAGGTATAGTGAAGTGTATACTGAAATATAGTGGTCAAACGTAATACACTTTTCACTTCATCATTGAAACATATACCATGGATACATGAGTAATAGAAAGCATGTGCTTCAGTACAGTTTGTAGCTCTTCAAAAATTAAAATAATTATGTGCTGCATCAATTTTACCCTACATCTTTATAAACTAAGTTATGAGATAAATTAGTTCCAATACTAAATGCATGTATTGTATGCATGGCGTTATATACAAGTAGTCAATATCAACCTCTTTTCTGGTTTTCAGATAATACATAGGAAATCTGATATGCTAACATGATCTTGTATATAAACATCCATATGGAGCTACTCTGTGTAGATTATGAATCTCAAAGACAGGATATACAAATATAATCCTAGCTATGCCTTATCACTATGATGTGATGGAGTGAGGGTGTGGGACAGATGTTCATTTTTAATAAAAAGTGGAAAACTTAGCATTGATTAAGTCAAGCATAGTAGAGACATGCACTGTGCAAGCTTCCCCCACAGAGCTCTGCCAATGCGCCTTGCTCCTGACCTGAAACACTCCCTGCTATTCCAGTGCTGGACCTACTGGGCAGAGAGAGAATCACATCAATTCTTCAGTGAGGGGACATTGGTTTCATGATGAGAACCGGTTAGGACAAGCAACACTTAAAATTGCTACACTTAGGACTATAAGTTTTGCCATTGGCTCTCCAGAAAGTTAACTCAAAAAAAAAAAAAAAAAAAGAAACCTTATATCATTCTGAACAGCTTGTATTTTGAATAACTACACCGTTCTAAAAAGTTGCAAGCTTTTGCAGACATTGTAAAAGGATGGGCCAACATCCTTGCAACACTGGAGGATTATTGCAATATCAGGTGGGCATTTAATTTTTCTTTCATACAAGATAACTCTTATCCCATATATAAAATACTTCCCAAAAATTTTATAGCATTTATCAAACATTTTAAATTAACAAAAAAATAGTACAAAAACTGACTCGTAGCTTTAGTGACTCTTTTTATGCTCAGAGGTTTGGATAAAACTGATTATATACAACACCTATAATTATATGGAATGGCAGCTCTAGGTAACCCAGTGCCTAGTTTCTTTTCTGTCTATTCAGAATATCTAAGAAGGAAGCTGCTTTATCTTGACAACTGGAGTAGACTGGTAAGGGAGAGAAATAGGTAGAAGGTAGATAAACAAAACTTACCTTGGACCCACGTTCATTGAAGATTATCTCTACATCAAGGATTTTACCAAATTGCTATAAAAAAAAGATTTATTGTGGTTCATTAATTCAGCATCCTTTATCTTTCATGGCTGAGAAAGAAATGTTTTGAATGCACAGTTTAAAATGAATTCAGACTTAATATTTTTCTGTATTTGTTGAATTTCTCCTGGTTGTCAGGTTTATAAACCTCACAATCTGTGATAAATTCTATATAAAATATAAAGTAACAAAAGTACAATCCTTAGTGTTCTCTGAGCTTGATTACTTGTTTGCAGAGGCTTCATTAGTCAATTAGGAAACATCATCAGGGGCACTATATATATATTCTCTTCATACATTACGAATGAAGGTGAATGTATGTGTCCCAGGATAATGTTGTAGGATCCAATCTGGGTTGGTCATTGGGATCAGAAGTTTTGTCTTCTGAGCTTTCGAACTCTTGCTGGAGCCCATCTTCAGGGAACTTCTCTCTCTTCATATATTGTCTTCTATTATGTAACAAAAGACTATTCACAATTGCAATAAGGAATGGTGGCTGGTTTATAAATATATTGTTCTATAATTCTCATTTTTAAAACTGGGTGGAGTGTTCCAGCCAGCATCTCCTCCATGCCCTTTCCTATATACACAGTTTTAACATACTATCCATCTTCCACAGCCATTTGGTATTCTCATATTCAGTCTTCTTCAGGCTGTTCTCCTGGATTTCATATACCTCCTTCAACCTTTTCTAATTATTGTTATTCTGGAAACTGTAAGGTTTCTGCAAGTCTACTGATTCTTCTTTCATGGTAGTCAAATCTGATTACATAACTAAAGCTATATACAGTGATACACACACACATACACACACATACACACACACACCGAGTACCTAAGTGTAATTTCTACTATTGTCCTTTCCTAGCCATTCAGTTCTACTCTCCCCACTTCAAAATTTGGGAGATTCTTTCTTCAGTCAGCAATCATAGGGCCATCCTTCCCACAAGGTACTTTTCTCTGCATTTACAAACTCTTGAATCCACTCAGACTACTCTATAGTTCACTAGTTGCTGTTTTGCTAAATAAACAGCATTCAGAGAACAAAGTTACACCGATTTGAATAATCTATGACCAAGAAGTTC
Source organism: Psammodynastes pulverulentus (assembly GCA_025802295.1). NCBI lineage: Eukaryota > Metazoa > Chordata > Lepidosauria > Squamata > Psammodynastidae > Psammodynastes > Psammodynastes pulverulentus. The sequence goes on from JAOYMU010000283.1 coordinate 20,547,304, forward strand.
CTTTAGGGAAAGGAATCTTTCTGATTTTAATTAGATGTGCTCAACCAAGTACATATTACAGCGAAATGCACACATCAGCTTTCCACTTTTAAATGACTTAAAACTATATGATCCAAAATATTACTTTTTCTTACATATATTACCCATTCCATAAGACCATTTACTGAACTCTTTTATTTTACCTGTCTCTATCAAATGGGGTTTTAAAACAGTTAACTTTTTAAATAGAAGTTTGGTTTTAGAATGCCATTCTCTGGAGGTAGATATATTGCATAGTTATTTTATTTCCCAAAGCTTTTCCATCTTAAAATCTTTAATACTTCTGAAATTATTTGCATTATTTTATTTAGATTTAAATACAAGCACACTTTTACCCTTACAATAATCTTTTAAATAGATTAGCCCGATAACAAGTGGCTCAAGCTATTTAGTGAACTAAGAAATACTGCTTTGGGCTTAGCAGTTAGAATCCCCTTTGCCTGATTTCATGTTGATGGTTTTATTTCTTAACTTCATAAATTTATTATATGCTTTAAATTATTTGTAAACATATCAGTAATGTAAATAAAAATTTAGAAATAAGTTATTTAATCACTGCAGGGAATTCCTTAGCACATTCCCATACAGATAACTACAAAGTATTTAGATGTTATGATAGCCATCCCTGCAATCAGATGCTCTTTTCTTTAACTATGCCATTTCTAGTATATTTCATTGTCAAACTCCAAACATTGTACTTTCCATGACATCATACATATTTGGTGGCGCAGAGGATAGAGTGCAGTAATTGCAGGCTACTTCTGCTTACAGCCAGCTGCCTACAATTTTGCAATTTGGCAGATCAAATCTCACCAGGCTCAAGGTTGACACAGCCTTCCATCCTTCCCAGGTCGGTAAAATGAGGACCCAGATTGTGGGGGCAATATGCTGATCTTGTAAACCGCTTAGAGAGGGCTGTAAAAAGCACTATAAAGCGGTATATAAGTTGGTGCTATTGCTATTTTAAACCACCAATATTATTTTCACTGAGGATATCAAATAAGGCATTATTATTGTTGGTTGTTATTATTATAGTCAGATGTTTGGACTGGATTTGGCATTATGTCCATCTATCAAGTCCTTCCCAAGAACATAGAATTGATAGTTGTTGTTTAATAATATTGTATTAAACCTAATATTAAAGATATCTTTGCAGGATGAACAATGTAAAATCATTAAAACAATTTAAAACAATACCAAAAGTACAGTTGGCAAGGATGACAAAAAACTGGACAGAAATAAAAAAAAATTGAAACCTATACAATTCAAAGGATGAAAGACTGGTAAGGTATGTCTTATGACTAACATCATGTGCAGAATAATAAATTATTGTATACTGTATACTTTTAGATTTTAAAAATAAGATAACTCATTCTTTTAAATAAAATGAAGCATTTATTCAGTGTGTTGATAAAGGCTCCTAAATCCAACTTTTTAGCACATCTGCAGAGTATGTTTAGACATGTTTAGACTTGGTATCCTCTGTAATACCCCCAACCATATTTATTATTACTATTTTTCACTTGTGTTTCATTTTATACGGTAGTCAAGGAAGCTGCTTTCATGTGATTCATCCAAAGGAAAGCTTTCCTGTTCAAAACAAAATGCTAATATGTATTTCAGTAAATACGTTATCCAAATATTATAGTGTCAAACTGAAATTACCCTATACAAAAATTCTGTACTGGCAGGAATTAAGGACTGGATTATTGATCGTTTCTTTGTCCCACCCTTTAGGCTATTTTAAGCCTTAAAATGGCTTATGGTCTTGCATGAATACCTCCAAAATAAAGCCTTTCTGGCAGTAAGTAGCTCTTCAGGTGATTTTAGAAGCAGAAAACCAAAACAACTTGTTAACTACTAAGAGCAAAAACTAAACCGTGTATATTACAGATGCTGCTGAATGACTTAATAAAGTGAAATATTTATATAATATTCTCTCTCTTCCTCACAGAAGAGCTTTCATTTTATTCCTGCAGGTTCGTTGTTTTGCTCTCAGTGCTTCTGGAAAAAAGTTACAGCAAAGTTATGCCTTTTAGGATTGAATTTATCCCTACATAGAAGTTGTTGTTGAATCAACATATATGGTGTTCTGAATTATCATCACTACTCCTTGAAAAACATTCCAATTGTACCACAGAAGAGTATACCTACAACCACACTTGAGCCCAGAATTTCTGTTGCTAAGCAAGTCTGTTGTTAAGTGAGTTTTACCCTGTTTTACAACTTTCTTTCTTGTTGTTAAGTGAAACACTGCAGTTGTTAAGATAGTAACATGGTTGTAAAGTGAATGTGGCTTCTCCATTGACTTTGCTTATCAGAAAGTCGCAAAAGGTGATGATATGACCCTGGGACAGTGCAACCATCATAAATACATAACAATTGCCAAGTGTCCATATTTTGATCACATGGCCATGGGGTTGCTGCAATGGTCGTGTGAAAAACAGTTATAAATCACTTTTTCCAGTGCTGTTTTACCTTCAAATGGTCACTAAATGAATGGATGTAAGTCAAGGACTATCTTGTATTATCAGCTAATAGTTTAGCTGATAAGGCCTTCTCTGTGGGGGCGCCAACCCTCTGGAACAAACTACCCCAAGTGCTGCGGATGCTCCCTGATCTAAGAGTCTTCCACAGGGAGCTAAAGACTTGGCTCTTCCGGCAGGCTGGCCTGGGGTAACCTAGGAGATTTTAGTTAGGGTTTTAAAATAAAAGGGGATTAGATTAGGATGTTAGTAGATTAGAATTTTAAAATGATTGATGGAATTGTTTTGTTGTTTTTACCCTGCTGTGAACCGCCCCGAGTCTTCGGAGATGGGGCGGTATATAAATCTAATAAATAAATAAATAAATAAATAAATAAACAAACAAACAAACAAATAAATAAATAAACAAACTCCTTAGAAAAAATTTTTAAACTGGCAGCAAAATACTATTTAGTCATGATCACTGTAAAGAAACTCTGGGTACAATTATGTTGTGAAAAAGTGTTCCACATCTTTTTAACATTTTAATTTATTACACTGTTGTTATTTGATTTTACACAAGGATTTAGTCAATGACCACAAACCAAATTGGATACTTTGAAAATAAGCTGCAATACTGCAAACATCTACTATTCTGTATCCCTGATGGTCTTAACAAGAAGGAATGGGATGGATTAGGATCCTTGTTTTAGATCTGGCTGCAACTGATAGCTGTAGATATATCCCAGAAGCTCCAGCTGCCAAATTGTAAAGTCCTAGTCATGGGGCAGAAGAGAGGAGCATGTCATGGGACTACAAAAACACAGCAGTTAAATATATTTTCTATTATTCTTGGCAGAGGCAAACACAATATTTTCCAGTCGATGTCTCCTCAGCATTAGTGGGTTACAAACAATACACACCCAAATATAAAATTATATGGACTAAAACCAGATTGCTAAGTCATTGTGTTTTGTTTATTAAACTCAATAGCAAGACAGATTTTTGCTCTGACTCAACTGAGCTGAGTTTCATCACGTCTGTGTGTCATTTTCAATAATGCAGAAATATGGTTACTCACTCTGGAGTCACTAAATAATGCTCCAGGATCAAGAACCAATCATTTTCGCATCTTATTTTCTTCTATTTTTAAATGAGAGGCAGTGCGGCATACCAATGGGTATTGGACTAGGACTGGTAGAATCCAGGTTCACATAACTATATTCTCAGAAAGCAGGTGAATAATTTACTATAGAGGACTGTTGCAAAGATAATAAAATGTGCTAAAGGGAAATAGGACAACCACAGAAACTGGGAAATGGTAGAATAGTAATGCAATTAATAAAATAAAATTATCGAAGATAAATAAAAAGTGACTATAATTTGATCATTTTATTTATTTTGTGCCCGTCATAGCTGCTAACTTCTCTCTTTTGCCAAGAACCTTTATTTAGATTTATTTAAAAACTATGAAAATCCAAGTATGAGATATAACTCAAGGAAATATTTTTCACACAGATCTTTAATGCACTTATTTCTCAGAAATCATTCTCTATCTATTCACTTTGGCCAATGATCAAAAGGCAGTTTAAAACACAGCTGAAACATGCTTAAAGTGTGAATCCAGCCCTGTCTGATGGAAAAATAAAAAACACTGGCACTCTGTTTAGTAGCTTTAAGAACATCTTAAAGACCAACACAATTTTCAGAAAATAAATAGAGGTAGTCCTTGATTTACGACCACAACTGAGCCCAAAATTTGTATTGCAAAGGGAAAAATTTGTTAAGTAAGTTTTGCCCCATTTTATGACTTTTCTTGTCACATTTGTTAAGTGAATCATTGCAGTTGTTAAATTATTAACATGGTTGTTAAGTGAATCTGGCTTCCCCATTGACTTTGCTGGTCAGAAGGTCGCAAAAGGAAATCACATGACCCCAGGACAATGCAACCGTCATAAATGTGAGCCAGTTGTCAAGCATCTGAATATAAATCACGTGATCATAGGAATGCTGCAATGGTCATAAATATAAAAAATGGTCATATCACTTTTTCAGTGTAACTTTGAATGGTCACTAAATGTTGTAAGTCGAAGATTACCTATACCATTAAGGCAGAATATCAAACTCAAGGCCCACCAGCCGCCCTGGAAATAGCAAAGGATGAGACCGTGGTGTCTCTGTCAGCGAAAACAGTTTCTGGGGCCACGTGGGGACCCCGAGCTCCGTTTTCGCTGGTAGAGGGCTAGCAAAACAAACTAAAAACGAAAGGATAAAAGTTTCCCATTTTGCATTTGAGCATTCAAGAAGGGACAGCAAAGGAGAAGGGGAAAAAGGAAAGAGAAAGACAAAGAAGGAAAGATGGGAAGAGAGCAAGGAAGGAAAAATAAGGAAAGAGGGGAAGACAGAAGAAAGGAGAATGAAGAGGGAAGGAAAATGAATGAAGGAAGATTACAATGAGAGTGAGGGAGGGTCTGAGGGAAGTCCTGCCTTAGTACTTGGTCACCGCAGGTGCCCCCAACACAAGTGATCTCGAGCTGGCCACACCATCCCGGCCCGAGGTCAAACACAACCCTGACACAGCCTTCAATGAAATCGAGTTAGACACCCCTGCATTAAGGGATAATTAATTCCCACTCACACATTAACACCTAGATCCAGAGTTTGGAGATGAATGAAATGTGTACCAGGCAACCTTTATTCATTGATGGAACACAACTAGTGTGGGAAAATATCTGCAGTCCTGAGAAGACCATACAGAAGCATTGGACATAGGGCAGCATGTATTAACTCACTTTATTTGGAGCTTTGGAAGTTTGGTCTAATGCAGGGGTGTCAAACTCGATCGCATCGTAGACCATATTGTGACGTATCGGGATTGTTTTTCCTTTGCGAGGCCAGGGTGGGCGTGGCCTGCGCAGGCCGTATCCAGGCCGCAGGTTTGACATGCCTGGTCTAGTGGTTAAGGCAACCAGACTAGAAAGCAGGAGAGCATGAGTTCAACTCCTGCCTTAGCTATGAAAGTCAGCTGTGTAACTTTGGGCCAGTCACACTCTCTCTCTCAGCTCAACCCACCTGATAGGTTTGCTGTTGTGGGGGAGAATAGGAGGAGGCAGATGTGTTGACCATCTTGAGATTTGTAAAAATAATAAAGTGGGATATCAATCAATCAATCAATCAATCAATCAACCGATATTAGATTTCTAGCTGTGCATACTGCTAACATACCCCAAACATCTGCCGGAGGTCAGGATCCCGAAAACGGAAGGGAATGTTGGACACATGAAGCCGCTTTGGGGTAGACTTGCTCTCAGCATTCTCACTGCTTTGCGTCTGCGACTGCTGGCCATCTGTCTGTGCTCCTCCTTCTGTCTGCTGCATTTTTTTAAAAAAGAAGATAATTAAAAAAATCAGCTGTTTCATTCGTTAATAAATTCATGTTTTTCATATTTAAAATACCTACATCAATTTAGCAACTAAGTAAATTTTCATAAAAACAGTTCAAATAAACAACAATCTTTTGTTGATGTGAAAGATGGAGATAATAAATAGTAATAAAATTTCCATAAGACAATATCTAGGACTCTCAATACATTTCATGTAAATTAGTAAAATAAACTCTACACTTTTTTTCTACCAGTTTAAATAAATTGGCTATTGTGAAAGTTAACCTTGTCTTGATTGCTTAAATTTAAAAGCCTACTGGCATGCTTCCATTATCTCTTAGCTTTTAATATTCCAGTGCTAAAAATTTGCAATTGTTAATAGTTATTACACGGCATTTTAGTGTATTTTAAATATTTCACTGGCCTTATCTTGTTGCAATACTTCAAAACCACCTTATATAGTGTAGGCCATTTTATTTGTAAATTAAAAATGAGGCTAAAGCTGACATAATTTTGTCTGCCTACATCTATGATAGTAATGAGATCCTGTCACTGTTTCATAAATAACTTCTGTCATAATGTACAATTATGTTGTTGTTTTTAGTCTCAAAGTCATGTCCGACCCATCACAACCCCATGGACAATGTTCCTCCAGGCCTTCCTGTCCTCTACCATCCCCCAGAGTCCATTTAAACTCACGCCGACTCACACTCACGCTTCAGTTACTCCATCCAGCCACCTCATTCTCTGTCGTCCCCAATGTACAATTAGAACCACATATAATTAAATATCTCTTTAACCCAATGCTGTCATACCCAAGTGCTTTACTGCAATTTTACGGACTGGGAAGCAGTCTGTGAAATCACACCAAATATCTACTCATCCCCCATTACTTCCAATATACGATTCCTCAAAACTGTTATGTCATCATCTCAAAATCTATTTGATTCCTCCCATTATTCCCCCACCTACACAACCCAGGAAGCAGTGGTGTAAATCAACCTAATTATAGATCTGTATTTCAGCAGAAAAAATGCTACTGTACTACATTTGGAATTGGGATGCCATTAATGTCAGAGTCCAACAAGCAAACAAGATCAAGCACCAAACTAAATATAGTAGACTTCAAGGACTTAAGTTAACTTCACTGGGGACAAGCCTATTATTTCACAGTGCAAGTTGGTATCCTAACTTTGCTTCTCCTCTCTATTATCACTATATCAATCAGGAAAAAAAAAATCAACAAGATGCACTGCTGATCTACTC
>JAOYMU010000283.1:20617035-20629200 GCA_025802295.1 Psammodynastes pulverulentus
GAGTGCCGAGAGGCACCCACAATCATCCGAGCGGCTGCATTCTGTACTAACTGTAGCCTCCGGGCGCACCCCAAGGGAAGCCCCATGTAGAGAGCGTTGCAGTAGTCCAGCTGGGAGGCCACCAACGCCTGAGTAACTGTGCGAAAATTCTATCATCTTCTGTGAACAGTTGAGATGTACATTTTCTGTGGCAATGCCTTCCCTATAGGATAGTATCCCATCATTCCAAGTTTGCATACTATTATCTTGTTTTATAGGAATACTTTTAAAATCAAGCTTTTACAGTAGGCCTTGGGCCATGGTGATTTGTGATCCTACATGGATAATTGGATTCCTTGGTTCTTAGTGTCTTCTTACCAAGTATAGTACATTGTTTTTTGTTTATTACTGTTTTCTGGTTTTTTAAAGATGGTTTTCATATTTGCATGCTATCCAGAATTGCTTCGGTGATACTATATAGGTCATGCCATACTTAAAGAAAGATAGATTTTATAGATAAACCCTTTAGTGAGAACAGATGTTTAGATACTGCCTGCATGGATATTGAAATCTCATTTAAAAGTCACTATCACGACCTGTAAATGATTTTTACATTTTAAAAACTAATCTTACAAATCATATGTCAGTTTAATTTGTTCTGAAAAAAATTAAAAAAAAATCTTCATTCATGCCTTAATGAATTTTTAAGTCCCATTGATGTTTATTAGCATGTAAATTCTATAGTTATAAAATGTCTGGGTGCTAAAAGCTTGTAAAAACATAGCACATAGTTAACACAATTAAGCACTCAAGTACTGCTTATCCTTATGTATTTGTGATGTTTTTACTTAACAAAGTAAAATTTCTGTAAAGCTACAGATTCTCCAGTGTGGCGATGGGATCCAGGAAGCGTGGGTTGACTCTCTATTCGCAGCTCTTAGACAGAGTGTGGAAAAAACTGAGGACACGCCTCCCTGTCATTCATCCCCAGTTCGACTCTGTCTATTGCTGTGAATAGACGGTCAATCCGTTCCTGGATCGGATTGTGAGTGTGGTCAGACTAAAACTTAGTTTTTATTTTAATTTATTGTTTTGTTCATCTATGGAGTTAAGGAAGCGTGAAAAGCCCTGGGCTTGATACCGCTAGTATGAGGAAAGATGGTACATAAACGGCAGAGCAGCCACTTACACTGCGAGCGCCATCTTGATGGTAAGGAGAGTTTGGAGCCACAGTTCTGGAGAAAGTGGTGCCGGAAAGGCATCTACAGAGGATATAAAAGATCGCTAGAGGTGGTCAGCTTCCTAGGTAAAGGATGATTGACATCTGGCGTTGCCTTGTGGCGGACTCAGAATGAGTGTGGGGAGCTCGGAGCGACTGCGGGGGCAGGCGCGCTGAGCAACGCCCCTAAGCGGTAAATTTGATAAGGAACGGACGCAGAAAAGGCATCCAGCTTCAGGAAAGAGCTATGGAACCTAACGCGATCCTTAGAGAGAAGATATTAGTCCAGGTAAGGACTTAAGGAGAGGCAAAAGGGTGGCCGTTGAGCACCGGAGTTTTGAAAAGGGCGCAAAGGAGACAGGCGAGGCAGCTACGTCACTAGAGGGCGCCGGAATCAGTTGGAGCATGCGTGGTAGGCGCCGAGAGACGGGCATGAAAGCCACGTCAGTACGAAGCGCCGTAAGGAGCTGGGGCATGCGCAGAAGCGCTGAGCCTTTTGCTCTTTCGTTTTCATCCGGTTACGAGGGCTGAACACAGAGAGGAGTCAGCCAGCGGATCCGGATTCCTTTGGAGTGGAGAGAGAGATCGGGCTGAGTGATCTAATTCCCTGTACTGCAGTAACAGTGTGGAGGAGAAGTAAAAGATTTGACTTACTGGTTGTGCAGCAATCGTGAGTAGTAGGGGCTGCAAGAGAATCCACAAGCGTTGGCTGGATCTGAACAAGCATGGGCTTTCTTATTGGTATCTAAAACAGAAAGAGAAAATGGAGGCCATTAATCCTTCGGGTGAAGCCTCAGAGAAAGCTAAATCCAGGAAGGCTACCCAGACAAGGGCAGCCAAATTAAAGGCAAAAGCCATCTCTAGATCAAGTACTTCTAAGGCACAAGAAAAAGCTGAGATTCGGTTTCAAAGAGCCTTAAAGAAGCAGGCGGAAAAAGGGGCCAGGGAGGCAGAGAAGGCCAGACTACTGGACCCTATTGAATTTCATGAGGCCATGCCTGGCACCAGCAAAGAAATATTGCAACTAGTGTCCCCCAGAGGTGAAAAGAGGGGATGTGATGAGATGGATCAGGAACCAGGGGCTCATGAAGAAGTTATTACTTCAGGAGCAGATTCACCTGGTCAGTCACCTAGAGGGGGAGAAGCATCGGGTCTTTCCCCATCCACACATCAGGACAAGCCTAGGGGCTCAAGCAGGGCTGCAGAGGCAAGACCAACAGGCCAGGCGGCAGATATGGAGTGGTTATTGGCTGAGGCCATGAGAAGGGGATTTGAGGCAGGCCTACAGCAAAATAAATTGGCTGATCCGATTGGAGGATCGCAGAAAGGAAAAAAAGACCCGCCCTCAGGCCTCACACACTAGAGTTTCAGCTCCTGATGTGGCCCTGTCTTCAGAATCTTCATCCTCACAGGAAGAGGAGGAAGAAGAGGAGGTGGGGCAGATTGATTGGGAGCTATCGGAGGAGGAAGGCCTGCAGGAGGAACAGCCTATGTTCAAAGATCTTTTCAAAACACACATGTTTAGGCCCTTATTAGCAAAGGCTAAGGCAGTCACAGGTCTGGGCCTGCAGGCGGATCCTGATGAACCATCGACATCAGGGGGTCCTTCTGATGTGTTGTTTTCAGAGGCCAAGGAGGAAACAGACTCAATTCGTGCTTCCAAACTATTTTTACAGGTGGTGAGAAAGCAGTTGGAGATACCGGGGACCTACCCGAGTCCATCAGCATTTGATAAAAAATATTTCAACATGGCTGCTGACTTCTCAGATATGTTGTCCACACCGGAGGTAGACGAACCGGTGGTGGCTTTAGCCACACCAACGGCTCCGTTATCAGACGCGGAAGAGGTACTAAAACTAGAGGATAGAAGAGCAGAGCTGACATTAAAAAAGGCCCATCAAGCTGCAGCTTGGGCGGTTAAAACTGCCTCAGCAGCATCCTTTTTCACAAGAGCAGCCCTCCTTTGGTTGAGGCAACTCCAAGGAAGGGTGTCGCCTCAGAACGTTAGGGTGCACCAAGATTTTAATAAGATTGTGGCGGCCACGGAATACACGGCCGACGCCACACTTCACGCAGCTAAATTCGGTGCCAAGGCAGTGGCTTCGACCATCACTGCCAGACGGTTATTGTGGTTGCGACATTGGCAAGCAGACGCCAAGAAAAAGTGGAAGCTGGCGTCTATGCCTTGCAAGGCGAATAAACTCTTCAGCGAGGCTCTGAATCCAATATTGGTGGAATCCAGGGACAAGAAGAAGATTTTGCCTAGTCTATCCCGCAGAGGGGAAAGACGCTCTTCTCCTTCCTTTCGAGGCCGGCCTTACTGGTCAAACTATTACAACTCAGGGTATCAACGCCCCTTTGTATCTTTCAATCCTCGGCAGGAATACCGTCCTCGCCAGGGATTCAGGGATAAAGACAAAGCTCAAGGTCAATTTAAACAGCCCTTTCAAGGAGGAGGGGGCAGGGCCTACCGCAAGTCTAGATGACTCCAGGCCGACGGTCCCAATTGGTGGCAGACTGCGGCTATTCTGCGACTGATGGGACGAATCCACGACGGACGGTTGGATAAGGGATACCGTACTGTCAGGCCTAAAACTAGAATTTGTGGTCCCCCCTCCCAGAATGTTTGTCAAGTGTCCAATCGCGACAAAAAGCTCTGCAAGAAAACTCATGGAAGAAGCCATATTACATCTAATTTATATCAGAGCCATAGAAGAGGTTCCACCGGAGTACAGTGGGACAGGATTCTACTCAAGGCTCTTTATTATTCCAAAGACATCCAGGGGCTGGTGAGCCATTTTGAACTTGAAGCTTCTCAACAAGTTCCTGAAGTACAGGAGATTCAAGATGCATTCCCTGGCATCTATCCTCCGGGGAATAAGGAAAGGAGATTTCCTCACATCCATAGACCTTACGGAAGCTTACCTACATATTCCAATTCATCCAGCACACCATCGCTTCTTGAGATTCTTTTACCCGGGGCACCATTTCCAATACAGAGCCCTTCCCTTCGGCCTAGCCTCTGCACCCAGGACGTTCACCAAGGTCCTAGCGGCTTTAGCGGCATACCTCAGAGCAAAACCTATAAGACTTCAATGTTACCTCGACGATATTCTCATCCAGTCGTCTTCGCCCTGTCAAGCGATACAGGATCTCCAAGTAACGATCCAAACATTACAAGAGCACGGGTTTTCCGTCAACAAGATCAAGAGTCACCTCTTGCCCTCCACAAGAATTCTACACCTAGGAGCAGTGATAGACACAGAAGCTCTCAAGGTGTTTCTATCCCCAGACCGGGTCACCAACATCAGGACCCTGGTTTCTCGGTGAGGGGATCCAGGACTTTGACCTTAGAAATCCTCTCCCAACTATTGGGGAAATTGATCTCTTGTATAGGGATTGTTCCATGGGCAAGGTTCCACGCCAGGAAACTGCAGTGGTTCCTGCTGCCTTTTCAGAAAACAGGCAGGGATCTTCGACGACAACGGGTCACGATTCCAGACAAGGTTCGAGAGTCGCTCCGGTGGTGGTCATCAGGAGCCCTGATGGTGGGGAGCGAATTCGTCGAGCCCGTACGAGTGACAGTAATGACGGACGCAAGCCTGACAGGCTGGGGGGGGCCATTGTCAGTCACTAGTGGCACAAGGAGTTTGGACGTTGGCAGAGCGACAGAACAACATCAATTGGATGGAGTTGAGGGCGGTCCGACTGGCATTCAAGGCATTTACCAAGGTGATCAAACACAAACATGTACTCGTCCTCACGGACAATGTGGCAACAAAGGCACACATCAATCACCAAGGGGGCACCCGGTCGAGGAATCTCATGAAAGAAGCCCAATTATTATGTCTCTGGGAAGAGAACAACCTATGGTCTCTCCAGGCAGATCACATTTCAGGAGTCCTCAACATCCAAGCAGACTGGCTGAGCAGATCCAGGATGGATCAAGCAGAATGGAGATTGGCCCCGGAATTATTCAGACAACTATCCGACCGATTTGGTTGGCCGGAAGTGGACCTTTTTGCGACACCGACCAATGCTCAGGTCCCCCGATTCTTTTCCCGTTACCCTTCGAAGGGAGCCGAAGGGGTGAACACCCTCAGGTGTCATTGGCCACGGGGCCTTCTGGTATGCCTTTCCACCAATCCCTCTGTTACCAGCAGTTATCAGGAAAATGTTGGAGCAGAGGGCAACATTACTACTAGTAGCTCCCCATTGGCCCAGACTTCCTTGGTTCGCCGACCTGCTCAGCCTCTCAGTGGCCTGTCCTTGGAGGATTCCACAGGACAAGATAGAACTCAGCCAGGGTCCGTTCAAACATCCCAATCCCCACTGGCTGCAATTGACAGTTGGTTATTGAGCGCAACTTACTAAGAGAAGAACGGTTTCCAGAGGGAGTCATTGAGACTATTCTAGCGGCCAGAAGGCCGTCAACTATCAGAATTTACAATGCTACTTGGAAGTTTTTTTGTAACTGGTGCAAAGGAGCGGGCCTGGATTATAGAAATTTATCGGTGCCACAGCTGCTCACCTTTCTTCAGGAAGGTTTGAATAAAGGCCTCTCACCCAATACCCTTAGACGCCAGGTGGTGGCCCTGTCATCCATCTTAAGCTGTGGGGGCTCGGCCTCTCTGGCTAGCCTCCCCGTCATAAAAAGATTCCTCAGGGGGGCTATCAATCTATGACCTCCAATCATCCACCGGTTCCCTTCCTGGGACCTTCAGCTGGTACTACAGGCCCTTCACTCTCCTCAGTTCGAAGCGCTGAGAATGGTATCTTTGCAACTTCTGACATACAAGGTGGTCTTTTTAGTGGCAATCACGTCAGCCAGAAGAATATCTGAACTGGCAGCTCTATTCATGCGGCAAGATTTGTGCATCTTTCATCTGGACAGGGTAGTTCTTAGATTAGATCCAACATTTGTACCCAAGGTAAATACCATATTTCATAGGGCTCAGGAGATAGTCCTGCCAAATTTTTGCCCTGAGCCTACTCACCCTCGAGAAAAGTTACGGCATAAATTGGACGTTAGGAGGGCCCTTCACATCTATCTTAAACGGACAGCTGAGTTCAGGCGAACGGAAGCGCTGTTTGTGGAGTTTCAGGACACGTCGAGAGGTCAAAGAGTCTCTCCATCGAAAACCGGAAGGTGGCTTAGAGCGGCCATAGCCAAGGCGTATGACAGCAGATCCTTGCCGAGACCACAGGGCATCACAGCTCATTCTACAAGAAGCGCAGCAACTACGGCTGCGTGGTCGGCACAGGCGTCGGTAGAGGAGATCTGTAGAGCGGCGACTTGGACATCTGCGACACCGTTTATATGTCACTATCGGCTGGATTCTTTCGCATCGCCCAACGCAATCTTTGGCAGATGAGGGTTGCAGAGCGTCGTATCAGAGCGAATGGGCCCGGTCCAGATTGGGGCCCACCCATCATTACATTAAGATTGGGTATGTCCCACGCTTCCTGGATCCCATCGCCACACACTGGAGAAGGAGCATTGGTCTTACCTGATATGCTCCTTCTCTGTGTGGGCGATGGGATCCAGGCCTGCCCTAAAAACAGCTGGCCTGGGCGAAAAACTGAGGACTGTTCAGATCGGAGACTGCACCTGCGCAAAGACATCGCCGAACTGGGGATGATTGACAGGGAGGCGTGTCCTCAGTTTTCCACACTCTGTCTAGAGCTACGAATAGAGAGTCAACCCACACTTCCTGGATCCCATCGGCACACACTGGAGAATGTATGATTTAAATGTATGACCAGAGTCCAACATAGGATCAGGCCAAATAAACTCATCCATGAAACAGAAGGTTGGCATTTCTTTGTTTCTTTCTTTTCTGCAGATTCACTAGGGGAAGAGACACTTTTAATAACAACCAGAAATATTTTTGTATTTCTGAACTGTAGATCTCATTGACTGGTATCCTAGTGATTATAAAATAATGCAAGCACAAATACAATGCACAACGGCCATCTATTTAAAAAAAAATCTAGTTTACATAAGGCTTTGCTGAAGACCTCCTCACTTTTGAATGTTTTATCATGATGAAATTCTAACATTGCTTGCTTTGCAATTAAGCTCATATTTCAGTATTTCTACAAAATGTTCAAAGCACTTAACAAATCCGGTTCATTACACTACATCAAAAAGACTCAAGGTACACCGGTACTTCCTGTATTCAGGGTTTAAGCCCTTTTCAAAAGCTAATATTTAAGAATGGAAAGACATTAATGATCAGGATTTGGCAGTAAAAACTACAGACTAAGGAATGTATTCCTCTGTCTCAGAGGGCCAGAACAAGACAAGGCAGATGGCAGGAAATGAATTATGATAAAAAATGAATACACAGTTAATTAGATTTAACTACAACTTTTTAATATTCTACTATAATTCAAAAACCAATCTTAATAAGAAGGCAATTTTTGCTCTGGATGTCACTCAGAAATAAGTTGGTTTGAGGGCTTGTGTTGGTGAGGTCAAAAGCAACCAACTGTTCTACTAAGAAATTGGCAGCTTTCACTCAATTATGACGTAAAAGCAGGGGGGAAAGACAAGAATTGAATCCATGGATTTCTGTAGATAGGATTTGAATCTTGGAGTATGTAATACATGGTTTCTTTTTTATTATTTTTTCTAATATCTGCAATAAAAGTATTTTAACAGAACTGTGTCCCTGAATCTCCAGCTATTGGCTTTCTGGTTCAAGTTTTGAGCAGGGTAAAATTTGACAGGTAACACTTTCTATATTCTGAAATGACTTCACAGATAGAGAGGAAAAAAGAAAATATTAAGGCTCTAAAACATCTGACAAGAACATCTGACAAAGCCCACCTGGAGCCCATTTTAATGACAGCTGAACCTAAATAGATAAGGAATAGGTAAATCATTCCATTGCTTGAAAATGAAATTTCCTGCTTCTGTTTTGGCTATTCTTCATTGGGGCAGATATACAAATTGTGCTTACTATATGGAGAACTCCAATTTTTGAAAATATCAATGCTTGTACAACAGTGTCCATAAGAAACAGAAAAATCTTGATGCTGATAAGATGGGAGAAAAAAAGGAAGAAATGAATGTGTAAGAGGGAAGGGTGGTATCAGCATCACCCTGTGTACATTAGAATGTTGTTGGTTTTTATTTGGCCACACCACAATCCTACCTAAATCACACTAATAAAACTAGCCACAATGCTGCATACTCTATGCACCCCTTTACAAATTTTATTTCCTAGGGAACAAAATGAAACAGTTCAAGGATTCTAGAAGGGGGGAAAATGGGTCAGGGATGAGAACCATAGGTACATACTCTCCAACTTCACTTTCTCTGAGACTTTCATACATAGTTTTAGAAAAACTTAATCTCTTTCTCCCCAAACCACTCTACCCATGAACCCAGAAGTGACCATTCCAATTTTAAACTCAGCATTACTGCATGACTTTTTAAAATATTATTTGACTCTTCCCTCTATCTTCTCAGTATTCCAACTTGTGTTATATGTAAACCTCAGCAGACAAGTAAACAAAATGTAGGATCAAGCGAATGTTCAGATATGTGACTCTGCCTATTAGATTGCAGGATTATGGCGCACACTACTATCCTATACAAAAGAGAATTAAATTCACCTGAGGTCTACAGCAGTTGTTTCTCATTCCTACTCAAAACGAAGGGACCTCATATCAGCAACACAGCAGTATGGAGCTCCCTATTCTAGTAACAGCAGTCTGCCCACTTCAGACCCCTAATCTCTCTGACTTTGAATTAATGTAACAATTATTGGTAATATGGTTTGAAGGAGATAAATGTCCAATACAAGGCTGGTTGGCACGGATATTCACTCCACTCATGATGCGAGAACAGTTTTAATTAAAATCCCCTTTATGATAAAGAAACTGCTTGAGTGGATGTTTCTGTGCAGCCCTGATACGGAGCTTCCTATAAAGCGGATTAGAAATCAAAGTTTTTCTACACCTCTTTCTCTGGGCAAGACAAAAAGGACTGGAATAGTCACCTTGTGGCCCAGATTGCAATTCCCCAAATTCAGGAATTGCTGTGATCATAGAAAGCTACTATAGATAGTAATCTTTCCCCTAAGAAATAAAGCCCGATTCCTAAAGGTTCGGGACAATTGGTGCAACCAGAAGAAAATCTTCTGCAATTCCAAAACAAGATTTCTTCTTTTTAATCAAATGCGCACAATATTGTTCACTCCCATTCTAGACTCTGTTTAATGGGAGATTAAAAAATCATCAATACAGTCCAATAGTGACTCAGAAAGTCAGATTTAATTTATTTTTAAAATGAATGCATCTTTAGATAGAAGAATTTAGTTTGGAAGAATTGTGTGGATCCAAGAACAGGTTGGTATTAGAACTGATCATTTCTTACTGATTTACAAAAATCCCTGTTCCATGCACTTTGGATTCTTCTAAGCACTTTCATTCCTATTTTTATATTAACTAAGATAAATATGTTAAGTCTTGTCTGGTTCTTTTATTTCTTGTGCCAGAAGCCATCTGTCAAAATAAAATAAAAAAAATAGCTCCCTATAATAGTACATAAAAGAATGCAAAAGGCTTTTGTGGTTGACAGACAGTACTAATAGAAAATAAAGGACATCAAGTTTGAATGCACATCTGCTATTATTTTCAGGGTTACCTTAAGCTGCTAAATGCATGTCCACATAAAGATACTGATTTAAGGAAATGAATTTTGCCTTAGTTTAGGGCAATTTTGTTCTAGAAACCCTGTTCTTTGCCAAGAAACTTCCTATTATCTTGTCTGTAGCTTCTTCTTTTTCACTGCTATCTTTTATCAAGACAATGTTTACCCAAACAGCTTTAATATTGCAAGGTCATTCCTTTCTCCAAGCATGAAAATAACCTGAGAGATAAATAATCCAACCTTTTCCATATCTTGATTAAACTGCAGTGTATTTTTTTTAAAAAATAACAGAATCACAGAGTTGGAGGTCTTCTGGTTCAAACCCCTGCTCAAGCCAAATATCATTTTGGACAAATGGCTATCCAATCTTAAAAACTTCCAATGATGGAGCACGCAGAACTTCTGGAGGCAAGCTGCTTCACTGATTAATTGTTTTGGCTATCAGGAAATTTCTCCTTAGTTCTAGGCTGGTTGTTTCCTTGATATGTTTCCATCCATTATTTCCTGTCCTGTTCTCAGGTACTTTGGAAAATATGTTGTTTCCCTTTTTGTGACAACCCTTCAAATATTGGAATTGCTATCATGTCACCCCTATTCCTTCTCTTTGTTAGACTAGACATACCCAGTTCCTGCAACCGTTCATTGTGTTTTAGTTTCTAGCTGCCTAATCATCTTTGTTGTTCTTGTTGCACTCTTTTTAGAGATTCAACATCTTTTTTGTATTGTGGTGACCAAAACTGGACTCAGTATTTCAAGTGTGATCTTACCAAAACAGTATAAAGTGGTACTAACACTTTATGTGATTTTGATACTATCCCTCTGTTGATGTAGCCTAGGACTGCATTGGCTTTGTTGGTAGCAGCTAGATCAGGGGTGGGCAAACTTGTCAGTTTTAAGACTTGTGGACTTCAACTCCCAGAGTTCCCCAGCCAGCAAGTTTGCCCACCCCTGAGCTAGATCCTTTTCACAGTTACTGCTATTGAGCCAGGTATCACTGATTCTACACCTGTGCATTTGATTTTTCTTGCCTAAGTGTAAAACTTTACTTTTCTCGCCACTTAATATTGCTTTGTTAGATAGGACCCAGTCCTCTTGGACCTTGAGCCTGTCTTCTAAAGTGTTGGCTATTCCCCTCAGCTTGGCATCTGCAAATCTGATGAGTTCCCCTTCCATCCTCTCACATGATTCCCTCCATGTTGATGTAGTTCCATTGAGGACTATATGTTAAGTGCAGTTGGTCAGCCAGTTACAAATCCATCTGGTACAAGAAGTACGTTGTAATCTATTTTGTTAAATGTCTCACTTAAATCCAAATATACTATGTCTATGTCTATGTCTATGTCTGTGTCTATGTCTATGCTATGCTATGCTATGCTATGCTATGCTACGCTACATATGCTATGCATGTTGCTGATACACTAATTTAGTCATTTTGTCTAAGAATAGATTTGTCTGGCATGATCTGCTTTTGCAACAACCACGTATTTTGAAATAAAAACTGGGAAAATTGCTCATCAGTAGATTATCACTACAGATTCCCAAAAAATCTAATTTATTTCAAAGAGGGGGGGGAGGACAGTTTCGGTTAATGTACAAAAAACAGCTTGGCACAATTAACCAGATTAAACAGAGATTTAAAATCAGGGAAAAAGTGATCCCTACTGGATTAAAGCCAAAATCCTACTAAAAGTCCAGCAGTCCACAGATCAACATCCTGTAATAGGATTAAAGTGAGAGCAGCTTTGTTTTGTATTACCAGCAATGTCGTTAAACAGTAAAAAAAAGTGCCATAATTTCTATCTGGGATGTATAATAGAATATACAAAATAATACTGTATAGAAAGGGTAAAGCCAGACTGAGCAATTCTTGCTAAGAACAGCAAAAAATCTTCATATCTTTTCAAAATAAAAGTACTAAAAATAATAAGCATACCAGCAACTCAATGAATATGGCAAAAGGTTAATAGTTTAAGAAACGACTTCAGAACAAAGAAGACCAAATGTTAACAATTGTCCATAGGGCAGGGGTCTGCAACCTGTGGCTCTGGAGCCACATGCGACTCTTTTGGTCCTTTGCTGTGGCTCCCTGTCAGCTGATTCCACTACTGGCTGGCCCCTCCCCTCCCCGTCACTCCTTGCCTGGCCTGAGAAGGTAAGGGTGATGGTGGGGGATGGAGACTCACTCCATATTCCAAAGCAGGAGGTGACTGGGTGGGTGAGTGATGTTGAGTTGGCCACGCCCACCCAGTCACACCAGTTGTTAAATTATTGGCTCCCAGTGTTTTCTTTTCTGTGGGAAATG
>JAOYMU010000283.1:20713351-20723400 GCA_025802295.1 Psammodynastes pulverulentus
CCCACCCTCGATACCAAAGCGGGCACCGAGGCGGGCTCCACGGGACTCGCATCCTGCCCGAGCTCCGCTGAGCCCACCCGCGCTGCGCGTGAACGTGCGCGAAGGAAGCGCGCCTCTTACGGCCACCGGGGGACCGTCCGGGTTGGCGGTACCGCCGCCAATGCTAACCTGCATGCCGCCTCCGTCCGCCTCAGCCTCCGTCCGCAGCCTCTTGCTTTGGCCGCTCTCGGCTCCGTCCCCACCGGGCATCGGCTGCTCCAGTTCGGACTCCCGCTTGACCCCTCGAGGGGCTGGGACGCCAACGCCGGGCACGAGTTGCTGGTGCTGGATGCCCTCCGCCGCCATCCGAGCCGGACCCCGGCCGCCCCGCTTCCCCTAGGGGGAGCCGCTGCAGCCGCCGCCGCCGCCTCGGCTTCACAGTCCCCACAAGCCGACCACCGATCGCGCTCTCTCCGCCGCGGCTCTCAGGCCCAGCCCGCCGGGTCCAGCCAGGACCCCCGGGAGCACGGCTGGGAACGTCTCTGCCCCCGCCGAGGGGAGCCCTGCGAGCAGACGGCCCCAGCGGAAGCCCCCGCCGCAAGGCACCTCGGACACGGGCCCGCCGAGCAGCGCTGAGAGCCCCGAAGGAGATCGCGGCCGCCCCAGCAAGAGCAATCGCCGCCAGAGACGTGGAGGGGGAGAGGAAGAGAGGCCGAAGCCCTCCGATTGTCTTCGGAAAGGCCGGAGAGGAGTTACGGCTCCCTACGATCCCCTCCTTCCTCCCCGCTCGGCAATCTTCGTCAATAGCGAAGAGGGGCGGGGGAGGGGTGGTGAAGGGCGGAGCTACTGGCGATACTTGATACTTCGCCGGGAAGGGCGGCTTGGCGGGTGCGTTGAGAGGAGGGAAGGCCGGAGGTGGCTGATTTTGTCGGGCGGAGGCCGAGGAAGCCAGTCGTTCGGGGCTGCGGGTTTTTTTTCCCAGCAAGGGCGATGCAAAATGATTGAAGATCGTTGGGTCTCTAGTTTATAAATAAACGATCAGTGTCCTTTCCTATCTGTCTGTCTCTCATCTCTCTCCACTCGAAGATAGTCACACATTCCTTAGTTCAGTTTCTTCGCTGCCAGCGCCATACGGTAAACATTTATAATCGCTCCCCTTTTTCTAAAAGGGGGAGTATTCCCGGAGTTCTAATTTGCGACCATAAATACTTCAAACACTAAACCCGCAAGTTTACCGCGAAGTTTATGGAATTTAATCTGGAGATGCAGCATGGTTTAGGATTGTTATTTCCCGCGTATTGGGAGGCACTTTTAATTATTTATTTCTGAATACACACTTACATACACTCTTTCTCTCTGGTCAAGCCCTCCTGAAAAGTCTTTGTATTAGATACAGAAGGGTCGAAAAGGAAATCAGACGATCAACGGGTGCCAAAATCTTTCTAAATTTGATAAGACTTTTAGGGACATCATTACTATTCATTACTATGCTTTATTTGAGCATAGCAGAGATTAGGTGTTGGAACAATATGGTAGATACTATTGGTGTGCTGAAAATTCTGCATTTTCAACCATTTTTAAACTTGATTGAAAAGGTTGTATAAAAGCATATTTGACAAGGTAGGTAAAAGATGTGGCTTTTAGCTATCACTGTTGTGCAGTGTTTCTCAACTTTGGCAACTTTTAAGGTATGGACTTCAATTCCCAGAATTCCATTATCTGGCGTGGCAGCTGAGGAATTCTAGGACTTTAAAAGTCTGTATCTTAAGCTGCCAAAGTTGAGAAACACTGCCTAGTGCTGTCATGGTGAACCTATGGCATGCGTGCCAAAGGTGGCACATGGAGCTATCTCTGCGGGGCATGCGAACTCCACTGCGCCTCCCGCCGTCCAGCTGATTTTCATCTGCCCCTGCCCACACCGCCCTGCCCCTCCCAGGAGTCTCCACGCAGCCTGTTTTGGATGCCAGGTAAGCACAGGGCTTGTGTAGAGGCTCTGGGAGGGTGACAAATGGGCCTCCTGGAAGTACCAGAAGTCCGGAAATGGGCCATTTTCAGACTCTGGGGGGCCGGGGAAGGCCATTTTCCCCCTCCGGAGGCTCCAAGAAAGTCTCTGGAACCTGGTGAGGGCAAAAGATGGGCCTACCAGAAGTATCGGAAGTCTGGAAACAGTCCATTTCCAGACTCTGGAGGGCCGGGGAGGCTGGTTTTGCCCTCTGGAGGCTCCAGGAAAGTCTCTGGAGCCTCCGGAGGGCAAAAAATGGGCCTACCAGAAGTCCGGAAACGGGCCATTCCTGGCCTCCGGAGGCTTCAGGCTAAACCAAAAATGGGGCACGGGGAGTCGCATGTGCTTGCGTGGGGAGGCGGGGCACACAGAGGGGCATTGCATTATGGGTGTGGGCATGCACACGCACTAGTGTGCGCGCCCACTTTTGGTACCCAAGGAAAAAAGGTTAGCCATCACTGGCCCAGTGAGTTGAGCTGACCAGGAAGTAGGTGTGTGTAACCTTGTCTTCCTAGGTCACAAATCGGACAGTAGAAGGGAAGTTCTTAGTCTTAAGGAAGTTTTCATGACAGAACTTAATCCCTGGGTTTTTCTTTTCCCCAGATCTAGAGGTCTGGTAAATAGAAAGGCTGCAGAATGATAAATAAACATGTAACTGAAAAAAAAGTGAAATCCAATCCCAACTTGTACATTTAAAACAGTGTTTCTCACTGTTGGCCTCTTGAAGATGTAGGGATTTCAATTCCTACAATTCCCCAGTTAGCCATGATGGCTGGAGAATTCTGGGAGTTATCTTCAAGTGGCCAATGTTGGGAAAAACTAATTTTGAATTCCTAAAACACTTAGGGAAAATTTCTTGTCATTTTTCTATCATTTTCTTAAGGGCAGTATTTTTTTTGAGAAAAGTAAGTTATTATACATACATACAGTGTATATATACAGTGTGTGTACATATATATATTTGTAGACAAGTGCTTTGATAAGCAACCATTCTTGTGTAGATGAAGTCAGTTTTGAAACTTATTTGATGCATGAATAAATAAGGCAACCCAATATATAATTTTGCTTCAAATTGTGTATCTTTGGCAGTCATATTTAGTTTTGTTGGTAAACTGTTCACTGGTTCCAATGTTGGGATTTTGTTTCTGTGTAGTCAAAAGGAGAACATCTGATAGTTGTGACATAACTGAGTTGCCCGTTTCCATCTCCTTAAGTCTCAGTGGACTTCTTGATATAAAATTTAAAGCCACAACCAATGCGTGATGGTTGAAGAAGATGGAAATTGTTGTATATTTATTTTTATTTTAGATTTTGAAAGGAAACTGAGCTGTTTTATACGTCTTCAGACAACTTAGTTGATTCTTAGCTTCATTTTTTCAGACACTTCACATTTTTCTTAGTTCAGCCTAAAACAATGATTGATAAATAAAATTATCAAATTTTTGGTTCTGAATTCTAATTCAAATACATTTTAATATAGTACTAAAGTAAGTCTAAATTGTAGAAACTGGTAAAAAGAAAATGATTACTGTTTCATGTGCCTGTAAAGTATAAAAGTACATACTGGAAAGAATTATACTTAAAAATTTTGCTTTCTAAAATTTAAGGGAAAATTATTTTCCCTGACTTTTTCATTAGATTACAAAACCTAATATAGTACTTTGCTGTGTTTTGGTAGTATAATACATATTATAAAAACTTTTTCACACAAAAATATATTTGTTTCTGCCCTGAAGACACATGATTTTACCTCATTATTTAGAATATTCCAAATTTCTCTCCTACACAATTTGAAATCATTTCCCCGTTAACAAATCCACTTGTTGAGCATGTATAGTTCCACATCTTATACCTGGATGAGTATTTCCAAAACTGAAGTAACATATTTTACAGAATAAATGGTTCTCTAGCAATAAGACTTACTATCTCACTATCTCCATTACAACAAGGAAAAAAATTCCTGGATTCTGGAGAGAAAGATGGATGTTCAATAGTAGAACATAATTATGTTAAGTTCAAGGTGGTAATATTTCAGTTGCCCCTTGTATCCCCTTCTGAGAAGACTGTATGATGTCTCCTCTGTTAGCCTTGCAGCACCAAACTAAAATATTTATTTTCTTGTGCCTTTTAATTTTTTTGTCTGTTAGTGCATAGTATTTAAAGGTGTTTTACATTTATGGTATTTGTACTTTTTAAAAGTAGTAACTTTGGTTTTTGTTTTTAATGTATATTGCCTAATGGCTATTACTATAAAATAACTAACAATAAAATAACTGCAGCAAAGTCCTTTCCTTACAGCTTGTTTCCCAATTCTCCAACAATGGTTTGAATCTCTCCATTGCATGTATTCAATGATAATATAAAAACATCCCTTCGTATATTTGAAGTTTTCTCAATCTTGTCTTCTCAAGTCTTGGGGGGAGGGCGGATTTCCATGTATTTGATCTCTATAAAACACAGGTATCATCTTGGCAATCCACAAGTTTATGTAGGTAGGGGTTCACAAAAACAGAGTAAGACATTCTTTCTCTCAGCACTTTTTAAATTCTTTCCCTTCCCATTCTGGTTCAAGCTGTACTAATGGTTTAACCTGACATGTTGTGTGTATCAGCCAGTATAGGTTTATGTTGTAATATGTCCTGTTTTAATATATAGTTTCACCACAAGATGCAGCGCATAATCTCAGTTGTGTCTTCACAGAACTGAAGAAAAGCAATCTTGAAATACTGTTCATCCAATTGAGTTCCAGGAGGGATCTTTGGGTGACTAAATTTCCCTTTGGAGGGCCCGAGCATGATCCTTGTATTTTATCCCTTGCGTCTAATATCAATCAATACTTTCAGTTTTGGTCTTGAGCCTTCCTACCATCCCCTGTCCTTGAATATCATGATGTTATGTTTCTTCAGATCATAAAAATTATTACAAACATACCATTTGGAAGAGAGTCGTTACTTAATATATGTGATCTACTTAACATATGACTTTTTCTTTTTAAAATAATATTGGAATTTAACTTGATTGCAGAACAGTTTAGGAGCGGTTTTTATTGCGGTTTTATTTAAGATTATTTATTTTGTTCTACACTCGATCTAAAAAAGGAATAGCTAAGCATCTAAACTAAGGTACTAACTAATTTGGAGTGCTGCACTTTATTTTCAGATGCATCCTTTTCATTATTTTAAAAGGTATCCTTAATCATTATAACTGTTACTCTAATCCGATTATGAGGAATTGACCAATAAATTAAATTTGTATTACAATGATATGCTTCCCATTGTGTTACCTAGTGTTTCTGAAAATTATAGTTCAGCAATATCTAGACTACCAGAGATTGTTTATTCTTTAAAAGAAATGTATGTATTTGAATATGACTGTTGATTTTCATTACATTACTAATATATCAAATTTAAAAAATCAAAATCTGAAATATTGATCTTCCTATTTTATACCGTATATCAAAATGACCGAAGGTTTTCAGTTAAAGTGGATTATTTCATTTCTGCTATTTATGAGTACCAGTTTGGCAGTTAGAAAATAGAATCAAATTGTACCATCTTTTCTAAAGGAATCAAATGACTATTTCCTATAGATATATTGAAATGGATTACTGGTAGTCCTTTCGTTTAACAATGGTTCAAAATTATGGCCACCTCTGAAAAAGTGAATTATGACCCGGCCTCAAAATTAGTACCATCATACCATCCCCACGGTCATGTGATCAAAATTCAGGTGTTTGTCAACCAGCTCACATCTGTAACAGTTACACAGCATGATTTGCAACCTTCCTAGCTGGCTTCTGACAAGCAAAATCAACAGGAAGTTGGATTCACATAACTATTATTCCTTTAACAGTCATGTGATTCAATTAATGACCATGTGATTCGCTTAACAGCAGTGGTAAAATGGTCATTAAACTGGGTCCAATCATGTGAAATCTCACTTTACGGCCAACACAGACTTACACTGGAAATTCCAGTCCCAACTGCGATAGTAAATCAAGACTACCTGTATGCCACTTACTTACAGTGCTTGGCTGATGGATTTTGCAAAACAGCAGCATTTTGCATTATAAGAATATCCAAGGTTGGGTTTGGGGTTTTTTTTTTTCAATTATTTGCTAGGGAAGCAAGGACATTTACTGTGTTGAAAACTTTCCATTATCTAGCACAGAGCTTCGTGTTCAGATCTTATTACTGGGTAACACATGATGCTAAAGTTTAATGACATTTGTTGAGTTTTGAATTAAAATGATATAACACATCCATTATAACTTCTGGAAAGCAGAATAGATTTGGTTGTTCAATAAACCATGTTAGAAAATTCTCAGTGTTGCATGCAAAGAAGTCACTGTTTGCCTCAGATTATTCCATTTTATATAACAAAACATTTAAGTGCATAGTCGAACGTGTGATTTATATATAGCCCTTAGCCACAGATGACATATATTGCCAGTACTGGCCTCCTTTAGTTTATAGCTGGGATTCTGTAAGAACTTTAGGAATAGGTTTTGGGGTTTTTTTTGTATTTTAAAGTAAAAGGGCAGGACTACCATAATCATGCTGGATTATTTTACATCCAAACACATATTCCCCACTATCCATATCTTATGTGCTGTTTGTGAGAAACCCTAGTCTTTCATCAAAAACTCTCCACAGCAAGAAGGTTCTTATTAATCTCATAACAATATCTACCTGTCTGCATCCTGTTTAGTGCAAAACAGAGGCACGTAATTTGCTACTCTCACTTTCATTGTATTCCAACACATGGTAGAGAAGTACACACAGCAGATGGTAGTACATGGATAATCTTTATTGTTAGAGGAGCACCGGCAATCCATTACTGACTGTAGTGGAGACACATGCTAAGGCACTTATTATATAAAAAAAAGGTTTGCAAATTTGGTTTGGTGACAGCAACAGGGATAGGAGGTTCCTGCAGTGAGAGCAATAACCATACAGTATAGGGTATTCTTATTTTAATTTTGTCATTTACTTAGAAGTTTAAATGCAGCATATACAATATGGTTAAGTATACAGATAAATCCAGCAACCAGTGTATGGTGTAGAAAAGTAAAGACTATCTATATAATTGCAGTCCCCATAGAAAGGCAGTGATAAAGACCTTTACTGTATTTTCTTAATTACTTATAAACAAGAGATACCAAGGTCTTCAACATATCATCTGTGCAGATTAAAAGTTTTTTTTTTCTTCTTTAATATACTCTTAGTCACTGTGCAGAATAACTAAACCTATCCCCTGATTATAGAGCTAGAGGCTTGGACATTATAGTAAAGAAGTACTTCCTTGCCTGTACTCCATTCAAACCCACTAAAGTTCTGTTTCTTACCATTAAATATATTTGGTCCCAAACAGGTTCTCCAATAAGAACATAGGAAAACTTGATGCTTTCTTGACTTGTCATTAATTATTGATTCATTTCATCTTAGACATAAAGCCTGAGACATCATTGCACTTCAGAACTGTCTAGGTATTGGTTACAAGGAGGGATCAAATTAATAAAAGTCTCTTGTAAGAGAAGCTTCCTTCTTCATCCATTCCCCAGACTTTTGTGATCTACATGATTTCAAAGACATTTGGAAGGCATGCTGGGAATCCTTGCTTTTCCTATTCAACATGACCCTTAGACTGCTAAGTGGACAGACTGAAGAAGTCAAAACTATGAGGTCACCGAACATGATTGCCAAAAGCAAACAAAAGAGGAGGAATAAAGGGTGGTTCCTTGCCTCTATCACAAACTCGTTATTAGAAGAAAATAGTTGATTTCTAGCAACAAAAAGTACTCTCTTTCCCACCAAACTACAAACATTTACTGGCAGCTGTGGGAAGAACAATCAATGTTATAGGCATCTGTAGTGCCCTGTCTCATATCAGACTACAGACTCTTTGGCATTCAATACAAAAGAGTGTGCTGCTGGGAGAGATGACACTAATGTCTGATGGCTCCAAATAGTCCAAGAAACATTGCAACACTATGATCCACTTTCCCCAGCATACTTTAGAAGGGTTTTGTGACAAAGGGAGGGTAGGTCATTTGATAATGGGTAACCTGGAAGCAATTCTATTCAGTAGCTTTGGCATCACCACCATCTGCCTTGCCATCCAGTTCTTCATCAGACATTTCTCCTGGTCCCTTCCTGGGAATCCGGCGTGTCATCACAAAGGGCATATCTCCTCGTCTATTGGAGAAAGTAATGCAAGTTATATGGAAACATTAGTATTCCATTCTTAGGCAATCTACTGATTCAGACATTCGCATGGTCAAGATAAAAACATTAAGGCAAGTTCATGTGAACAGAAATTTTACCTAAGTTTGCTTCGCAGGGAAGTAACCTCCCGGTTCATGGCATCAGCGGTCTCAGTGATATCCTCCAGTTCTCGTTGCAGCTTTCTGCGAGCTGCGTTGGCTCGTTGTGCCTCTTCTTCTGTCTCTTCCAGCTGACGCTTAAGTTGCTTCAAGCGTGCATTTATCTTATCTGCCTGTAGTGCAAAAAAGAGGAATTATCAGGGTTCTAGTTTATTCACATGCGGTTATCAACCCTGACTTGGAATCTTTAAAATGCAGCCTATAAACTAATAGTACTTTTGAAGTACTATCACACTTCTCATATAGAATATTCCTGAACGTGACTATGCAAAGTCAATTTCATCTATTATTATTTTGAAATCCTTTTTCCCCTAATAGTTCACAGTACAGTAGAACCTCTAGTCACAGCCGTAATTCATTCTGTAACTTCGGTCACAACCCGATTTGTTCGTGACCAGAAGTGAGACTGACTGAGCATGCGCCTACAAAAAAAAAATGGCACGGAAAGGGAAATCAGCCGCGGCCGTTTCTGATCGCCACCCGATTTTTGAAACATGACCAGATTAAAAAATGTTGTGGATTTTTTGGTCGGAACCCGATTCATAATCAGAAATGTTCATGACCAGAGGTTCTACTGTACTACCCAAGAGCAATCTATATCAAAGTAAGTGCTCTGTGTGTACATTTGGCCAAGATAGTACCTGGCCCAAAGTCACACAATGAGAACTTGAACAAAGTTTCCTGATCCTAATGTAATACATTCAATTGTATCCCCTTGAATACACTAGATTCTTTCTTATCTTGAAGATTGATCTATGATCCCAGAGTTTATAACCTAATACAAACAGGATACCTCAATCCTAAAATTGAGAAGTTCCATTACTAGACATCCTGATTACCCAATTGCATACAAGACTGACAAAAATTTATTAATGCAGGAATATGTGGTCGTAGCAAAAAGGTTGTAGAAATTAATAAAGGGCAATACTGCTAACATCTTAACTTGCTAAACAGTTGAACTTAGTAGAGTTGTAGGCAACGGTTTCTGCCATACAGCTTGGATTATCAAGCATCATTTTGAAACTGCATATACCTGATCTTTATATTGTTCAGCATTGCGTCTTTCATCTTCCACTTGTAGAATAACATCCTTCAGTTTCTTCTCAGTACGTCGGACCTGCTTGCTGGCAGCCTGGCGTTCCCTTTAAAGAAAGTAGATAGGTCATGCATGTTTGCTTAAAAACTGCACAAGTATCCTAAAGGTTACAAGACTGATAGGCTTTGAAGTTGACACTGCAACAAGCTGCAATACCAAAGTGAAGTTCCAGTTAGGACCAAAGCAAACAGAAAATGGGACACCACTTGGTTACTCTATTTAGGCTCTCTATAGTTTGAGCTGTGTGCTTGCCGTCATCAAGCATTCTGCTGCACTACACTGAACAGTTATGTTTGTCCTGCATGGCAAACAAGTTAACAGTAAACAATAACCTAAGGCAGAAACCAGCCAGACCACTACCACCAACACTGACAGGGCAAGCCAGTAGCACAGGAGTGCCCACACTTTGTCAGCTTGTGAGCTACTTAGGAGGCAAGAGAAGGGAAGCGCTTGCCCCCACCCTTCTGCGCTTGCGCACGCTCCTTCCCCGCTTCTACGTGCACTCGCGCGCTCCCACTTCTGCGCATGCACACGTTCTCCCCCCTTTCTGCGCATGCGCATGCTCCCCCCACGCTTCTGCGCACACT
>JAOYMU010000283.1:20834485-20845763 GCA_025802295.1 Psammodynastes pulverulentus
GGCCTGTGCCCCGCCCCGAGTCCCTTTGGGGAGAGGGAGCGGGATATAAATGTAAATAAATCTAAATCTAAATCTAAGTAAGATCCAAAAATCTCAATTTTCGTTCATTCCCGGGCAGCAGGCTTCATGGCAGAATTAGATCTCTTCAGAGGCCTGGGCCACCAGAGTGCTTTTGAAATTAGGCATAAAATGACATATGGCCCTAAAAGCAGATTGCCCCGTTCTAAGAAGTGCAGTGAATATTGAACATGCTGAAGGCATCACATGCTGGTTGGAGAAAAGTAGGAAAGTAGGACAAGAAATGTGGAGAAATGAAGTATTCTAGGAGAATACAGAATGCCCTGGTCAAGATATTAAGCAATCTTGTTTGCAATCCCACATGACGTATAGATTCACTTGCCTACATATTGGGCTGTACAATCCCAGGAATAGCTAGTTTAGGATCTGACCTTTTAAAACACCAAGGGTAAAAGCAAGACTGGAATGTTTTATGGCACTATTTTTAGAAACAACTTCTAAAGTTATTTCAAAGCCACTGGTGCATTAGAACATAAATTCTGGCTGTGAAGCAGAACCATGGTGTACAATTTTCTAATGGAGCTGTAGGGCAATTTTTCTTGAGATCAGAATAGAGCAGCATGACAAGATGGAACTAGATGTTGCAGTGTATCAACAGATCCTAAGAGGAAGATTTCTGTTTTAGGCAGTTTTGTGTAGGGATCCACAGGGCTATTCAGGCCTTTCAGTGGGCAGTTCAAAATTCAGAATTAGAAAAGGGATAAATAGGCCATCTTTTCCTCATTTTATTATGAAACTCTCCTCAGTATGTTTTATATAGCATCTAAGAGCCGTCTTCTCTGCCCCTACTTAAGAAGTGAAGAAATAAAAAAGAGGAGGAGATGCTGAGTTTTTTATACTAAGCATTCTGGGGCACAGAATGCGAGAACGAAAGTTTTCTTCCCTGAGATTCCTCTGCCTTAGGTAAATAAAGTCTGTGTTATACATGGCCCACACAAAGTCACGGTTGGGAACTTCTCAAATTGAGGAAATGTTTTGGTGGGAATCCATCCTTACTATGCAGATTTCTCTGTGTGGCATCCACTGTCCTCTTAGATCTCATTTTTACTAGCTTAGCAGCACATTTTCCCCATAAAATGTTCAGTGAGCTAAGGAAAAATATCTGGCTCTAGTTTTCATCCTTATTTTTTTAACTATTCTGAAAGAAAGTAAGATATGCTGTGTAAACTCAGTGCCTTTTCCCTACACTCCTCTGGAACACTGTTGCTGCTTCGGTGGGAAAACTGAATTGCCTTTATCAGCTTAAAAAACAGGTTACAATCTGGCCCTACCCAAATAATGCTTAGTGTAGGTTTTAAAAGGTTTCAGATTTACTACTATCACATGATAAATATTCACAAACTATATACCAGAAGTGAAACCTAATAGCCATAGTAAATTGGAGTGGAAAATTATGCCAGATTTTATGGATATGAAATATATATGGGTTTACAGTGAAACAAGTGGCTTTTCGTGGCCTGTCCTTTCTTGAGATCATGGCAGCATATTCATTTTACTTGTAATCTCAACATGCGATCATTCTCTGAATCAGTATTCATGTTCTGTATTCATCCTTTGAAGTCCCTCTATTTTATCAGCTTCTTCCTCGGGCCAGGCAGAATGGTTGTCTTATGTATCAGGACCACTTACCCACCTAGTGTCAAGGGGCAAGTAACCAGGAATGGGGAGTTGAGTTCAAATCACAAAAAGTTTATTTCGCACACAAGAATCTGGCTTACTAACATGTCAAGCCAAATTGACACCATATAAATGTCGACAGACTTCACAGGGGGCTGTCTCTTGTGACTGCACAACAATTCCAAACTTTTGACACATTTAACCCTGCCCTCAAGCTCAGCCTGCTTATCTCTTACACTGAGTTTGGGATCTTGTCCATTTACCTACAGTTAAGACTATATTAAAGTAGCTGGGTTTTATGGTATCCTGTCAGTATTGCCAGAATGAGACTACAGTTATTATAGCCATGGCTCCTGGTAGTAAGCCTCCATGGGAGGAATCACTGAATCTCCCACCCAATTACTCTGCCTTTAGTCCAGGAATTACTCTGAGAGATAGAGTGTAACAACCTTGCCAGAAGCTGCAGATTTTGCACTTCCTTCCTCTCAAGGATTGTTGATTAGTTGGAATGCCCATCCCAGCAGCCTCACTATTCACTGACATTCCAGGGAGCAGCTGTTTTCAAACCTTAATTGTTTTGAAAGCTTTATGTATGTTTGGATCTGTTCTTCAGGTCTGAGAAATCCAGATAACCGGATTAATCCTTGGTAGTCAAGTCAGCTGTAGTTCTCATTTCTGCACTCAAATACATTTTAAACATTCAGCAGTTCAGTTCATATCAGAAAATTGGAATTTATGACTTTCTCTTTTCACTTACAAACTTGTAAACTGTATCATCTCTGAGTGGTCTTGCTATGTTTGCAAACTGAGTTTGTCACTAAAGGAAAATAAATGGGGCAGAAAGTAAAATAAAGGACTGTTTTCTTACTTTTTATTCCAGAACTTTGGAGCTTATGGAGGAAATGTCATCTCACCATTCTTTTCAGCATGATCAAATGTTTAACATTTGGGGCCTACTGAGCAGGGTCAAGTGCCACTTAGATATTTTCCCCTTTAAAACCTTTACGTAAAAATGTAAAACTGAGACAAGGAGGAAAATTGTCATAAATTTACTCCAAAACCTCTCTGATTTCTCCGCAGTTCAGTTTGGATGCTAATCCTGTTGGTGTCCACCATTAGAATTCACTGTGAACAGGAGGTGCGGAATGTTGTTTATGCTAGAATATGCAGAAGGAAATAACGCAATGAAAAAGCAAGAGCAACCCAAGTTGAGAAACATTATTTTGTAAGACCTTCTACAGAAAATGCTTAGCAATAAAGCGAATATCAAATCTGTTTTTTTCTCTGTCAAGACTAAAGAATATGAATATGTTCTTTCTCTGAGCAGTAGTAATAAACTTGGGACCATAGCAATTCTTTTTTTTACACAAGTGAAAGTTCTTTTTTAATACTAATTGTTCAAAAAGAATTTAAAAATTGAGTGTTCAATGTTTGTCAATATGAAAACTCAGGCATTCCAATCTCATCTGAAAAGTACATGCAATAGTGGCTGTTGTAAATGATGCTCACATTAAGTTTTGCCAGTAAATCTCCGATTTGTCCTAATAATGCACAATACCACCCAAGCCCCAGAGTCTTGGAAGGAAATGATAAAAGAGCCAATTTATGCAGACTTTTAAATACACAATGCAAAGTCATAGTGCCTACGGCTGTTTTTTCCTGTTCTGCGTTTATGGCATGGCACAAAAGTTAGCTGCTGTAGAAACATAGCAGGCCCGTTCTTCCTCCCAGCTTTTTCCTGCACATTACTGACAATACTTCTCTTTGCTGCAGGCAGGAAATGGGCCTGATCCAACTTTGCAGTGAACAAGTATGGAATGCACTATTTAGCCAAGGAATCGTAAGTTTCTATTCCTCATTAATTTAGGGAATAGATTCATAGTGTGCTGAAAACTGCAGTCAAAGAGGGAAATAGATAATAAAGGAACTTACATGTGTCTTCATACTTCTTTATGGCACTTGAAGCACATTACCCAACTCTCCTTTCCAGACCACCGTTTCCTTTTTTTTTTTAAAAATGCCCCAAAGTTAGAAACTCTGCAATAGAGCCAAGTTGCCAGATTGCAAAGTGGAAAACGTATCTATTTCCTTGAAGTGCTAACTGGTGAGAAGGAGGTTGCAGGTGGGCTTTCTCTGGTCCCAATTCAATCATTTACACTTCCCTCCTGAGGGCAAAACCACAATCCTTGCAGAAGGGACTGTGGATACATGACAACTTTGATGGGGAATATGTTTTCCAACTTGAGACACATTCACACGGAAGTCATCACTTGGGAAGCCTGAAAATTGTGGCCCCAAAATGTGTGCAGCATCCCAGTGCCTGCAGATTGCCTGCTCCTCTGTATTGTGACCTGTGAACTCAGACCTTCAATTCAATGTTTCTTCACTTTGGCAATTTAAGATTTAGAAATACTACCTCAATTTAAGTAAACACGGTGTTGGCTTCAGTTTTAATACAGGAAGAAGAATGTAGTTAGTAGCCATCAGGGAAGAAAATGAAGAATGCACCAATTAAAAACTCCTTGCTCTTTTAAATTATGTGTGCCTCCTGACACACTTGCTAGCATGCATGTTCCCTAATTGGGTAATGAAACATTTGCAAGCAAATGATGCTCAAAGAGCACCAAGGTTCCACAGTTCACAGTTCAACACCGAGCTACATATATTCTCTACTATTGGCGACTATCATGCTATTCCAGCATTTGTTTTTACGTTTCTTTCCCCCTGCCTTGAATTTATTCATTAGAACTAGACTTGTGTGCCTTCTTTCCACATTCGACATCAAGCTTTTAAGAGTTTTTTGAAGGTGCAGATCCATGCAGCAATGTAAAATGTTTCAGGAGCCAGCCTTTGGAGGTGCTGAAGTCAGTATTTCACTATACAACCAGTGTTGTTCTGCCTGGATTAAAATTGAAGTCAACACATTTAAATTGAGGCAGTGTTTCTCAACTTTAAGTTGCTAAGGTTGAGAAACACTAAATTTGAGTTGAGTTTGTAGCTTGTTTATTGCTTGATTGTTGTCTGGTGTTAATCTGTTTATCTGAGTGTTGGTTGCTGTTGAGGTAATTTTCTGGTCTTTTTATTTTTTAGTTTTTTTATCCTCTCTTTTGAATGGTGTGTAAATACTGTTTATCTATATATGCCTGTAATATATAACAATCAAACCAATTCTGACAAGGCAAGCTACTGTATATAAACAGAGAGCAAACCCTACTTCCTTCTAGCATTGAAGATGTTACCTAGCCAGGAAGTGAAATATCTACAGAAATCCAAGTCAGAGAGCACCAAGGACTTCAGAGTGACAGCTGTAACTGATGGATCTAATGGATTTAGATCCATCAGTTACAGCTGGATTTCATTTAGTTTTTCAGGTTCCAAGTCAGTAGTTTTCAACTTCAGCAACTATATGTGTACTCCAACTCCCAGAATTCCCCAGCCAGCATGGAGAATTGTCGGAATTAAGAAAAGTTGCAGAGGTTGAGAAAAAATGTTCTAAGTCAGGGCTGTCAAACTCGCGGCCCACAGGCTGGGTGTGTCATATGCTGGCCACCTCCATGCCGTTTAGCGAAGGTCACAATACGTCACATGATGATGTGAATTTGACACCCCTGTTCTAAGTGATGTGCCTCTACAAAAGGATGGCTTGATGCTCTTTGAGCTTGGTTGTTTTCTTGCAGGTGTTTCATTACCCAACTAGGTATCATCATCAGGGCTAGAAGGAAGTAGGATTTGCTCTCTGTTTATATATAACTGGTTTGCCCTGTCAGTTTTGGTAGGAATGTTCTTAGTGGCTCCTTGATTGGGCTGTTGTTTACTGTTGACTAACGTATTTGCTAGTGAATTAGCGACACTCACTCAATAGGCAAGGACTTGAGAAAAAAAAATAAACAGGAACAGAAAAGTAGCAGAGAGGAGTTACATTCAATTTTAGGTGAAAACAAAAGTAGCTCTTCTAGTCTAAAGCTTGCAACCATTTACAGCCTAAAAGCTTAAATTACCCTGTTATAAACATAAGCTTAACATAGGATTTTGTAAAACACAGTTGAAACCTCAACTAGCCTTCCCTTTTGTTGTAAAACTTAGCTGAAATTTTGTGCAATTTTTTTAGAAGGCAGGTTTCACAGCAAGGGAGTGCCTTTAAAAAAATGTACAAACTGTTCTGATAATTTTTCCAAGTGAAAAAATGTGGACCATTAATAAACCATATTAGACTACATTCACAAGTTTATCCTGTACCTTTTTGGACCTCTATAGGTACTTCCAAAAATCTCATAAAGACATAGTAGCTGACGTGAACTTTGGTTAATTGTACAATCTGTACAGAATATAGCAGTTCCATATTTCCCACTTGAAAATAGCAGATAACATGCTGGCATTTTCAGAAATACAGTTCCAGGGGTTATTAAATAGATCAATGGGACTGCATGAAATTTGGGACCTTTTGTTAGTTGTCCCTGATTTAAAATTAATCTACTTCATCTCTGTGGGTGCACTAAGAGCATCAGCTATGACCTCTGAAGGCCAAGATGGTACAGCAAGCTAATTCCAGACTAGAACTCCCCAAAAATTTACTGAACTTTTGCAATAAAGATTTAGAATAACTTTATTGGATTGATGACAAGCTCGCAGAACATCCTGTTCTCCAACAGGAGCCGTTTTTATGCATTATCCTGACACAGACTAATATCCTTATTATTGTAGGAAATATATAACAGTACAAGGGAGAAATAGACCAAAATCTGCTTCCATTTTGAGACTGTTTAAAACATTATGTCCATCTAATCTAGGGCAACTATCAACAAAAAGGACAATGTTAAGAGTCTTCATAAATTCCTTAATTACTGATACGGTTGACCTATCACCCTCTGGCATGATTTGCTAAATAAACTATTGGCTGGGTTTGAAGAGCACAGGAAGCCATAGGTCACCATTTTCATAAGGCCGGTTTCAACGAACACACTAACAAATCACACTATTCTTTATAGCAATATTTCTCAACCTTAGTAAATTTAAGATTTTAAGACTCTCAGAATTTCTCAGCAGGATGGCTGGGGAATTTTGGGAATTGGATTTGAGACATCTTAATGTGGTTGAAAACACTGCTCTGCAGTAATGTGTGAAGGCAACCTCTGACCATTCTCATGTTTCTATGACCGATACTAAAAATATTTCTAATCATGTTCTATTGCTGAGTAAAAGAAGGGGGTGTAAAAAAAAAATCTCAGATGACACAGAAATAAACTGAAGCATTTCACTTTCAATAGATCCACGGTAGTTCAGATTCTACCCATAAGTAGCTGAGGTTTTGAGGCAATGAGGATATAATTGAATTTATTAGATGCATCAAGTGGCTGGATTTTTGTTCTTTTAATTTCTTTAATATTTAAAATGCAAAAACTGTATGTTTGTACAGAACAAGGATGCTTCACAGAAATGCTGTCTTTCTACCAGGTACTTTATTTGTTAAAGAAGACAAAATTAATTTTTCTGCTCAGCTTCCTTATGATCAATAAAAGAAGCCTAACTAATTCCTTTAATGTTAAAATCTAGCAGTTTCTTTCCCATAATTTATAAAAATGTAAAAATCCATAGCAAAATCTAAATAAATTGGACATCAGGCTTGAAATTAAAACATTGTGAAATTTAAATTTGACTTGATTTATCATTTAGAGAGAATAGATTCAAAAATGTGTGGAAAGTGGCATGAAAAAGTATTTTCTTTCATTGGTTCTTTAAAAAAAGCACTTCTAATGCATTGCTTTCCCCCAATATGTTTGGAGATAAAATGCTTAGGCCAAAAAGAGGGAAAGTTTCTTCTAACTAAAGGCTTTGAGTCTGTAAACTAGCAAAGGTTTAATGCCAAACGCTTCCTTATTCATATTCCATATTCAACCCCTATACTACTCAAGCTATATTGAACAACTTTAATTTTCTTGCAGAAGGGGAATTCTATACCAAAAAAAAGAGGAATAATTACAGCTATTTTTATCATAGATCTACTAATAAAAAGGCTCCAATCAATCAATGTTTCTCTCAATTTAATTGATGATAGCAGGAGAGGCACTGAGGCTACCGTCAAAAACTGCAAATGATTTCAATCTACCACTAAACAAAAGGAGGAAAGCTGCAGAGATGAAGCAGAACAACTGCTGCCATAAGCAGCAATAATTAACCACATTGGATTTTACATTGGACAGGAACACGAAGTGTCTGCAACATGTATGAGAAAGTACATTAAGAAGAGGCTGCTATATTAGGAAGACTTTCTTGTCATCGGGCATCTGCTAGCAGGCAGCAACCTCCAGTCTTTCTCTATCACAGAGCAATCAGTCTTTCCACTGCAGTAGGGACTACTAGCACCACTCCCCCAGAAGAAGGGGGAAGCAGGCGTCATCCGCTCTCTTCAAAAAACAGATGCTAGTCCAACTATGCAATTTCTCCCATTCCGCTCTAAGGGAACAGGTATATATATATATATATATTTAAAAAAAGGACAAATGGAGAAAGCCTTGGCTCGGAGAACACAACTGTCCTTGCTGCTCAGGGTCCAATGAGTTTTTTGAGAAAAGCTTCTAATTGATCTTCATCTTTGATTCCCACAAACTTATCCACCACATCACCATTCTTCATGGCTAAGACAGTGGGTACAGCTGACACCTAAGAACAAGAGCACAAAAGA
Source organism: Psammodynastes pulverulentus (assembly GCA_025802295.1). Classification (NCBI taxonomy): domain Eukaryota; kingdom Metazoa; phylum Chordata; class Lepidosauria; order Squamata; family Psammodynastidae; genus Psammodynastes; species Psammodynastes pulverulentus. Next base: position 20,842,860 of record JAOYMU010000283.1, read on the forward strand.
AAAGGCATAAGCACAATAATAGCTAAGCTCCACTGACCTGTGAACATCATTTCGAGAGGCAAAGCAAACATTAAAACAAAGGATATATTGAAAGGTGAATGATTAATTCTTCCTGTTAGAAAGTTCCCTGAAAATTTAGCAGTATTGAACTTCATTTTAGAAAACGTCTTTAAAGTCCACTTCATGTCAAGACTTCTACATAAAGGAATAAAAATATTCTAACTCAGAAATGTTAATAAATCCATCCTAGCTTGGTCATTCTAATCACTAGCTTTTCTCCAAGTTGGTGCTGTCCAGATTTGTGGTCACCTGGCACAGCTGTAAGTTGCAACACAACACACCTGAAGAAGCCAACCTGGGAAAGATTCTTTCCTAGAGGACTAGGAAAACTGTTTTCGATTAACAAATCAATTTTAAATCAAGTTCATGCTATTTACTAAGCACAAAGAAATCTTCCAAGTAAAAAATGATGTATTTTTCAGAGTAAGAAAACTGACTAATTTTAAAAAATACATCGCTTTTCCACAACTGGAATGAATAGGATTTAAAACTGCTGAGTAAAGATGAGAAGGCTAAACTTTATTTAAGTCTAAAGGGACATCTTCACTCTTTGAAATGAAGCTCTTTGAAAGAAATGATGAGGTAGCCTGCTTTTGTGATATGGTTATGTGTAGGTGTAGAGAAACATGCTTGCCTGTTACTTCTGAATTTTATCACAAGTCCCGGCATCCCTTATTGAATGGATAAAGGCTAAGGAAGATAATCTCTGACAGTTATGATTAAATAAGCTTTTAAGCAGCTCCTTCTTCATTCCTTGGTTATTTCCAGACCAAAATTGCCATTTTTGAGTCAGCAACTAATACTGTTATATATAGCAAAAATTCTGGAAGCAATGCTACTATACCAAGTAATTTTTCTTCACTTTTCCCTGACAGTAGTTTTCTCCAGTACCAAACAGAGATATTTCCGTCTATATTTGTCTCATGTGTTTTCATACAATCTGATGAAAAAGAATTTGGCTTGGAAATTCTTTAAAAAGGAAGTTCTGAAGAAATTCTCATAGACGCAATATGGCTTTCTTTCATGGATTTAGCTTAAAAAGTAGCTAAGGGACATGTGTATAATATCTTGTCTTTCATTGTACAATCATCTCTCTCTGGGGATTTACAGCTATCCTGGCTTCCCACACTTCAATTCAATCCCAAGGGAAAACATCATGCCGGAACTTCCTCCCACTGCATTTTCAGAAATTGTGCTATCACCACAAAGGGGGAGTCATATCTTGAGCAATCCTCTGAGAATTTCTCTTTGCCTTGGAAAAGTCCAGATAAATTATCCACCCAATTTTTTTTCTGCCTTAAAGACAATTTTGGAGAGTCATTTATGCTTAGCTCGTTTTAATGAGATACACAAAAGAGTCAGGAGAAAATGACTCTAGGCGGGTCTTCAGAAAACAGTATCGCCTTTAAAAACAAAAGTGTGAAATCAGACACAAACATTATTTGCACAGTTCTGCTTCTCGCAGGGAGGATCTGAGCACTGAGGCCTATCCTATCCTGTACTATTCTTGTCCAACTTCACAGCCTCAGCTAGTAAAAAACTAGCAACAACAGCTAGCAAAAAAACATTTAGCGCCAAATATGAATTCACACATGCAGGAACAGATTTGCTGTGTCTTTAAATTTCTGTACTTCTGCAACACAATGCTAAATAACCATACAACAAAGCCAAGGAGCAATGTTGATTTTCTCCCTCTCTCTTGCAAACCCCAAATTCTATTGGTCTATCAACATCAATGTCTTATTACCAATGAGACAAACAGTAAGAGAATTGCCCAAGGAGCTCGGAACAAGCTGATGTCACAGAGTGTAATTTGGGAAAGTTTGAAAACCACAGGCTAGCTCCCCCCCCCCAATCCCAAACTGTAAGCCAGCCCTTTATGCGTGCAGAGAATGATTTGAAGGAATCTATAAAAATGTCAGAAGAGGCTGATACATTCCACAGCTCCTCTGCCACCCTTATCTTAGACAGCGGGTCATGTCCCATCTTTATCTTGTATGCTATTCTTCCCTGGAATGCGCTCTCTCATCAAATATGCATTCAGCTGCCCTGCATCTTGCTGCCATCAGCAATCTGTCATGCACAAACCCCAGACTCAAAGGCCTGCTTCTACTAGTCTCTGCTTTTCCTCTGCTGGCCAATGCAAGCTGGTTTCTTAAGGGTGCCACACCCCATAGTAATCCAGGATGGGTTTGAAAAAGAAATACAAACTCATACTCCGTTTAACAGTCAAATTGTTCAGTTTTGTCTGATGTCCTTCAGTGCCCTCTAGGGTTCAGCTCTAATACTTCCAACAGGCCTTCGAAATGTATCCCAGTGCACCCCTCCCTTCTGGCAAGAGTTTAGCTATTCTAATTATGTTCATTTTTATCTCTGTCTTTCTGGGGCCAAATAAAATAGAAGAGGTTGAGGCAAGGACTCGGCACTCCTTTTGCCAAATTCCCATTTCATCTGCAGAGGGAGAATTGGGCTTTACAAAAAACTGCTCCAAAGTCACACAGGAAAACCGGTGGCTCAGCTTTGACCGTGGACAGTAGAGTGGAGGAACCATTCTTCCGAGCTGCAGCTTAAAACTATTCAGTTTCTGAGTGCAGATCAGTATAGATCAATCGGTATAGGTCTTCCAATTGCTTGGTATCCAACCAAGACCCTCTCAGACTCTTTAGTTAAATTGTTGTTAAGCCTTGTAAAATAAATTGAAGTAGAAGGCAGTGGTCAAAAGCAGGGATACAGCAATGGCAAAATTAACACTTTATATTCACAATAGAATTTAAGCAAGAATAGTAGTTAAGGTGCCGGTATAAGTGCTAGTCCAACTTTGGGCCAATCATTCACTCTTAGCCC
>JAOYMU010000283.1:20855897-20868059 GCA_025802295.1 Psammodynastes pulverulentus
AGCCAGCTTTGCTTTGCTGAGGAATTCTGGGAGTTGAAGTCCACAAGTCTTAAAGTTGCCAAGTTTGGACACCCCTGTGCTATGGGCTGCCTAGTTTTACAATGAAATGGCAAAAGCCCATACTAGAATTATGCTTAATGAAAAAAAAAGTGACTTTAATTTTCTGAATCATGAACCAGCTTTTAAAGCACTATAGACGTTTCTCAAGAACTCCAGATTCTCTGAGCTGCGACACATTGGCCTAGTTTCTAAGCGTATCAGCTTAATTTCTCTTGGTTTCTCCATCCTATGGTCTAAGTCGAGAGTGAATCATTTGTTTTGATTTGCTTTCCTTTTACCTGAAAGCAAGGCCTTCTGTCTTGGGACATCATGGTTCCGGTATATTATTGAAATATACTTATTGACAAAATACAAATAGCCTTCTTTTTAAATAGCACATCATTATTACTATATCAACTGAGTATGTCAATGAAGCTAAATTATTTACAATTTTAATTATAAATAATGGATAAGATATAGTTAAGTGATACTAAGCAACATGCCAATGCCATCCAAAGAGATTCATTTCCAATATATTCTGTCTGGTGGACAACCATAAGACAGTTATTTTGCTACTACTACCGGTATGTCTATAAAATATTGATAGAGACTTGAAAGAAATATCACAGCCAGGATGCATGGCTATGATATTAATATTGAAGCACTTTTACACTTATATTATCTAGATCACACAACAATTTTGTTAACAGCATTATTGCACAACAGCAAACTACTTTCATGTAAACTAGAAATATAAAGAAAAAAAGCAGTATTGCAAATACGGTAATCTTTAAGCATAGTGAATTTGATTGTTTAGGGGTTTGGGATAGCAGATGGAGTATCTGCTTTAAAATACATTTCCTCCAGAATTTCACATTTTAGTAATCATTTTACATTCAAAATCAACATCTCCAGAATGTACTAAAGTTTGCTAACAAAATTAAGAGCCCATTAACCATCAAATTTGTTTTATTCAAGCAAATTCAAAATTTGAGTCAATATTTTTTCCAGAATACTTCTTTATTGTTTTGGGCCCCATATAAATGAAATGCAACTTACTTCCTTGTCTTAATTTAAATCTATGTTCACTAACTCCTTGGCCTGAATGTTTTGGCATTAACCAAAGCAAACTTGTAGCTAACTGAAAACACTTTTTTTGTGAAATAGACGCGAAGTTATGAATCGAGCTGCATTTACTAGATTTCTGAATATTATCGTTTTAAAAAGGATCAGAAATTCTGCCAAGAAATTACCCTGGCAATGCTACCCGGTTCGTTCAACTCCTCTTACTTTAACCTGGATTTCTGAAACATCCTGAAAATAAGTTCTTTATCCCAAAATCTTACTTCCTAGATCTGAAAAGTTTCCCCTCCCCCTCTCCTCACAAGATTAAGACACGTGGTTGCAGGGATGAGGCAATGGCATTCTGCACATGTTCAAAGATCCTCCTCCCCTTAGTATTAGGGCAGCTCCTCGAGGAGTAAGCAGCTCTGTTGAAAATTAAACCCAGCCTGCCTGTCAATCTCCCACTGGTACCCCCATTTCTTCAGCCAGCTATTTCCCACTTGCAGCCAGCCCTGAATATTGTACGCCGTCCTCATCATACCACCTTGTGAAGAATGACTCTTAAGGACTCCCTTATGTCCAGACTTTAAAATAATAATAATAAATAATAATAATAAAAAGGCCGCCGAGGGAACCCCTTCTCACCTTCATACCCCCCGCAGAACCCCTCACGGCCGCCCTGGAGAATCAAAAAGCTGAACGATCTTCCGGGAGCTGATTGGACGAACGGACGCAGCTTTAGAACGCAACTATAACTATTCTCGTGGTGATTGGCTGTTGAAAGGAAACTGTTTGACAACTGTGGTAGCGGATTGGGTAAGACGGAGAGCAGTAATCATATCCTACGTGCTTATTGGTTAGAGAGAAAGCGAAGACGCTGGTCGGCCTGTGTGGTGATTGGCTCGAGAGGGAGATCTGACCTCGCCGCCTCTTTTTACTGCACCAATGGCGGACGTGCATTCGGCTTTGTGTTTGCTCAAGTTCGCTGCGGGGGCGGGGGTGGTGGAAGTACCCGGGCTGCGTCTGGGGAGGTTGGTGGCTGCCTTTAAGGACTGAAATGTGAAGTAAAAACTTGGGGTCTTTAGGTTTCTTAAAGCGCCCGTGTTTGTGCTTGGCTTAGTTAATCGGTTTCTGAAATTAATTATAGTCAGTAACTGTAACCTACTACTTTGAAATCCTATTATCCTGACTTTTTATAAATAAATCTAAACTCAAGTCTCTCTGGTTTCATCATACTGGCAACAATCTGCATTGAAATTCATGAATTGATATTATGAACAGCATGACAATAAAATCTATTAACACTGGAAAAAGATAACGGCTCCGTTGTTGAGGGACTATTTAAAAAAAATTCTCCCTTCAATTAGGATAGTTTTTAAAGATATACATTAAAGGATCCTATCCTATTCCCGTGTGTGAGTGTGCATTTGTGCGAGAGCGATCTCAATATATATTGTGCTGCCCCAAGGTGCCTCCAGTGAGCTAGGCAGCTATTTAAATGTGTTTCCGTGCATTATGCATTTCATGTACATACTACACTTGCCAAGTTTCAATAAATACTAAGTTTGTACAATAGCTGTTATATAATTTGATTTAAAAAGCTATGCATTAGTTAACACTTCATTGTGTTGCAAACTGCTTACTGGCTTTATAAAACTTGCTCTACCTCATAATGTAGTTTATTATATTATTAAATGTCAAGAGAAGGGGCTTTTCCTACTGTTACTGCTACAACAGCATTACACAAATTATCTTCAACAACGTTGCTCCAGGGCTGCTTTTGCAGAATTGCAGTATTTAAGTCCTTTCTTTTAAAAGACAAAATGGAAGTAATTTTTAGTCCTTATGTGCCTAATATCTTTTTGGGGCCAAAGGCAGCACTTCAGCTTTGAATAGTAAGCTGTAACTATATTCCGACTAATGTGTGTGATATAAAAATTAATCATATTAATGTAATACAAAATGTAATTATTTAAATTAAATATTAAATATAATTACAGCCTGTTCCTATATTTTGAATTTTCTTTTAATCTTTTAAGAATTACAGTTCAATGGTGCCTTTGGGAATGGCTCTGCATTCATATCTGAGAAAAAATTGTAGCATTAAAGTCTGAATGCAAAAGCAGACACAAAAATATGAACACAAAAACAAATGGACAAGCTAAAAGCACGTGGTTAAAATTTGTTTCATTTTAAAATCTTTTAAGAGTCAACACTTACAATTTCAAATAAGTTTGGATCCACCATGCCACAAATCAAGATTTTGAAGAAACAATTCTCTAATTCAAAATGTTAATGATTTGTGTGGGGAAATGCAACAGGGCAATTTACCTCACTTTTTTTTCTTGTTTTCAGACCTCAGAAAATATTGCTCTATTCAGATTATTTTTTAGTACATACAGGTAGTCTTCGCTTAGCTACTGGTTGAAGTTACAGTGGATCTCCCCAAACATTTTACAACCCATTCTCGAAGTTCTGATGGCTGCACTCCTCCTGGTCCTGTGATTGTATTTGGGCACTTGGCAACCAGCTCACATTTAGAGCCATTTGCAGCATCCCATAGTCATTTCACTGTGATTTTTGCTGGGTTTCAGCATTTACTTTTAATTTCCGTCAAAAAGTAACCATTAGTGAGAACAGGTTTGCTTAATGGCCACCACTAAAAAGGTTGTAAAGTCAGGCACAGTCCTGTAGTGATCTACTTAATGACCAGATATATTGACTGTAATGCTGGGCTCAAATACAGTTGCAAGTTGAGAACTATCTGTATCCTGAAAGGTTGAAAGGCTCTTGAGTCTTTCCCACTTCATAAACTCTACTTCTGCTGTTAGTTTTCATGATAAAATAAAATGTTTTAAAAGATTAATCCAAAAGAATACAACCATACAAAATATAGACAGTATAAATTTACACCAATTATTGCATAAATTACACTAATTCATTTTATTAACTTGACAAGTATTTTAAGTTAATAAAAATATTGATCTAGAAAAGACAAATATTCTCAAAATGAAGGAGCTGCAATTGTCCATTTACTCCTTGGAATTATTATAAATATCTGAATATTTAATGAATAAGGGGTTTCCAAGCTACTGAAGTATATGGTAGCCTGAGAAGAACAAGATATCACTGCTTTCTGTGGAACAGTAGCAAAATCTGACCTTTGGAAAAAAGCCTTGCATAACCATACAACTCAAACCTTGCTTAATAAACCACACTAATATCCAGTCTTAACTCCAAAAGCAATTGCACGTTCTTATTGAGTATCAGCCATGCAAAATATAATTTCATTGAATATTCATGCTTGAGCTGGAGTGGATTATGCTCCATTCAGGCTATCTGTACTGATCATACACATTTAGGAAATAGCAACAATATCTAGATAATAAGAACAGGCAAGAATGAAGATAGATGTAATACGGTTGAATAATGGAGGTAGCTTGGTATGAATCTGTCATTAAATGAGAGTTATACTTGTTTCTAGCTTGGTAACGGAGCTAGTTCCTTCTCCAAAACATTTCCTATATTACAGAATTGTATGATCTTCACATACGTTAATGCAACCAAACAAAAAATGTCCAGTAGAAGTGATATCAAATATCTTTTTGGACTTGTATAAATACTCCTAATTTGTGTTCAGGAATATCATTGGCACATTTAACCTAGTATTATGGTATCTATCCTCTAATTTTATACACATTGGAATGTATCTCTCATCTCTAACCAACGAATTGCAGAACTATCCCAAAACTTTGGTCCTTGTTTAATTTCTCAACCAGCTAGCTTTCAGACTTTCTGGATTTCTTTTCTTCCTTAATTTTTAGCCATGACAATATCTGGCTGAGAATTTTGGGAAATGTAGTTCATGAATCTGGAGGACATCATATTGAGGCAATGGGTGACTGGAAGCAAAGCAAGGATTTCTTATGTGCTCTGCTGAGATAAGAAGAAAATGTATGAATGTCACTCATTCTCCAGTGTGATGGCAATGGGATCCAGGAAGTATGGGTTGACTCTTCTCCTTAGCTCTATAGACAGAGTGTGAAACTGAGGACACTCCTTCCTGTCCATCATCCCCAGTTTCGACTCTGTCTAGCTTTAGACCAGAGGTATCAACCTATATTTCCTGGAAAGGAAGGTAGGGATTTTACTATTTTTGGCTCCCTTTGGAGCACTTCGTTATTTATTTTTGGTTTTATTTCTTTTATTGTTTTATAATTTTACTTTTTTTGGAGACTTTGAAGCTGCGAAAGCCCGTTCCACTCTCAACGAGCGAACAGAAGTGCAGCGGGCATCTGGAGAAGCCCACGAGCAGCGCCATCTTGGGGGGGGGGAATTCGATGCGTTTATTGAAAATGGCCGATTCCCCTGTCCCTTTGGATAGGCTTTGAAGTGGGGAGCTTAGCGAGCCAAGCGTTGAGCCCCCCAAACCTGGGAAGGACGCCAGACGGACCCTCGTTATTCCCGGACCGCGTGGCTGCCTGCCCTATAGGGAGTGCAGGCCACGCGGTTCCGTAGTTTCACTTTCACTTCAGACAGCGACGAGGCTGCTGGGAAGGGAGCAGCGCCCGGATTGAGAGCGCAGATAGGATCCAGGGCGGCGGGCTGTTAAGAAGCCACTAATATTGTTGTTTTTTGCAGACCGCGTGGCTGCCTGCCCCCTAGGGAGAGCAGATCATGCAGTTTCGCTTTCTCTCTCTGGCTGGTGGAGGACCTGCGGCTGGAGCCCAAGGGGAAAAAGCCTTCTTCTTAGCTCTATAGACAGAGTGTGAAACTGAGGACACTCCCTCCTGTCCATCATCCCCAGTTTCAACTCTGTCTAGCTAGATATCAGAAGTATCAATCCATACTTCCTGGATTGGAAGGTAGGAAAAGTTTGGTTTTTGATGCTCCTAAGGAGCAGGGGGACCTTTTCAAAGGTTCTCCATAAATTTTTTTTTGCCTTTTTTCTGCAGCTGCGAAAGCCCGTTCTTGCTCCTATCGAGCAAACGGAAGTACAGCGGGCGCCTGGATAGCCCCGGTGGCGCCGCCTTTTGGGGGGGAATTCAGCACATTGGGAGAGACAGCCAATTCCCCTCGCCTTTATTAGTTTCGGAGGCCTGGGAGAGCATTAGCAGGAGCACTGTGTTGCAGCCAGGAGGGAATTCCCCCTCTTTCAGCTCCCAATCTGAGGAAGAACTCCTTGGGGTGTGCGGTTACTTGTTTACAAGTCCGAATCTCGTGGCTGCCTGCCTGATTGGGAGCGCAGACCACGAGGTTTCCTTTTAAACGACCGGATCGCCGCATGAGCCAGCCCATCCTCTTCCAACCACCTGAGAGACAAGAAAGGCGGTTTAGAGATGAAAAGGGCTGCTCGGAGCCGGAAAGGAAGCGTCTTTCAGGGCTTCCACGTTTGCCTTGTGGCTGCCTGCCCTTGCGGGAGCGCAGCCAGGAGGGAAGCCCCCTTTTTTGTTGGTCGGACTATTGCGAGGCGCCAACACTTCTATTTGAACTACAGAGAGTCAGGAGCCTCTGCCATCAACAAGAAAGGCCTTAGACCGCTCCCAGGCCGGATTGGAAAGCCTACTGGGAAAACTGCGCACTCCCCCATCGCAGATTGAACTACAGGCCTGTTCCTGAGACCATAGGCTGAACCCAGAAAGACCATTACAGGCTACCTAGCCTGAGTCAATAGAGTGGATTGGACTGGCCCCTACTCCTGCTAGGTCTTTGATTTGGCTCAAGGAATCCCAGCAGGCCAAGGCCCTTTGGCTGGACTACAGACCCTTCCTTACCTGGCTATCCCAGGTAGATCCTTTCTTTCTACTTGTGTATATTTTAGGGAGTTTTAGCCCCTTTGTTTATAGTTTTCAAAAATAATAATAATAGTAATATAAAGGCTTAATTCATTGCATTGGGATACCTTTCCCAGGTACTACCAAAAAGGGGGATGGCGTCTCACACGTCCCTTGAAGAAATAACTGAAAAGGCAAAATCCAGTAAGGCAGCCAAGCTCAAGGCCAAGGCCATTGCTCAGCAGCGTGTTTCCAAGGCGCAATAGAAGGCCGAAAAATGGCTTCAAAAGGCCTTGGAGAAACAAGTGGCCAAGGGAATTAGGGAGGCAGAGCGATCACAACAACTCAGTCCCCTGGTTCTTCAGCCAGCAACTCCAGAGACCAGAGAAGGTCCTCTGGATCTGTCAGCAACATGGGGTTCCAAGAGGAGTTTCGAGGAGATGGCGGGGGCTTCACATAGTTTAGACCTATCCCAAGGGGCTCTGCCTGGAACGTCCACGGGGGTTATGTGGGCTCCCTGTTACCTACACCGCCCCAAAGGGTGGGAGGCTCCCATGGATATAGGTGCACGCCCTCAGTTTCTTTCACACCTACTGCAGCGGGGCTCCGCCCAATAGATCAGTTTACTCCCGTCAGACCCCAGATGTTAACTATTTAATTTCTGAAGTGATGAGGAGGGGCTACGAGGCTGGTAGAGACCTTAGGCAGTGGCCCCCTTTGTGATCTGGACAGGATCCAGGTGAACGAAGGGAAGGTCGGGAGGCCCCAGTCCCCCCTCACATGATTCCACAGCAAGGTCTGATTTCTCCCAGGTCTGCTGATCAGTCAGAATCTTCTTCTTCTGATGCTGAAGAAGGGGAAATTGACAGGGAATTGTCAGAAGAGGAAGGTCTTGTTTTTGACCAGCCCGTGTTTAAGGGCCTGTTTAGAACTCACATGTTCAAGGCCTTGTTGCTCAAGGCTAAGAGCATCACCCGCCTGGGCGCAGATGCAGGGGACCCCTCAGATTTATTATTTTCTGAACCCACAGAAGGGGCAGAAACTATTCCGGCCTCTCCATTGTTTTTGCAAGTTATCAAACGTCAGTTGGCTGCTCCAGGGGCCCATTCCAATCCCTCAGACTTTGACAAAAATATTACAATGTTTCACCTGACCTGGAGGAGAATTTGAATATGCCGGAGGTGGATGAACCGGTAATAGCCCTAGCCACCCCATCAGCTACCCTTTCCAACGCAGAGGATGTCTTAAAATAGGATGAGAGGAGAGCAGAGATGACACTGCGTAAAGCACATCAGGCAGCAGCTTGGGCTGTCCGGACAGCCACTGCTGCATCGTTCTTCACCAGAGCGGCCCTATTGTGGTTGAGGCAGATGCAGGAGCGAATTCTGCCCAGCGACCTTCGCACTCACCAAGACTTTAACAAAATCGTGGCAGCCACAATACAAGGCGGATGCCACTCTGAATTCTGCGAAGTTTGGGGCCAGGGCCATGGCATCGTCTACTGCGGCCAGACGTCTTTTGTGGCTCAGACATGGCAGGTGGACAGCAAAAAGAAATGGAAATTAGCATCTGCACCCGGCTCATCAGATAAGCTGTTTGGGGAGGCTCTGGACCCAGTATTGGTAGAATCAAGGGAAAAAAAGGTTTTTCCCAACCTGTCCAGACGGATGGACCGTGGCCCTTCACCGTCTTTTCGAGGCCTCTCTTTTTGTTCAAGTTACATGGTCCCTAGATACCAGAGATCCAGCAGACCTTTCCCCCAGGAGAGAGTATCAGTCGGGACAGCGGTTCAAGGATAAGAGCAGACCCCAGAACCAATCCAAGCAGCCCTTTTGAGGGGGGGGGGTGGCTGCCCCTATAGACGTCCGCGCTGACTGCAGGATCTCAGCTCCCATCGGTGGAAGATTGGGTCTGTTCAGCAGCCGGTGGGACGAGACTATCACCGACAGTTGGGTAAGAGAAACCATCCAGGATTTCCGGTGACATCGGAGTAACGGTGCGGGGACAAGAAACAGGGCTCCACTTCTTGAAACCGATCCTGTAGCCTGGTTTAAGCCCTTCGGGGAATCACAGATCAAGAGGGGATCTGTGAAGTTACTGGGAGACTCTAGGAGTAGCGAGGCGAAGGGCGCTTGCCCGCTGCGACGTGAGAGACCCGGTGTTTCCAGGTACAATGTTTGCCCTATAGAAGATGGCGGACTTGTAGTTACTCTTAGTCATCCAAAGAAGGAAGGAAATAGTGGAGCGGTGTGTGGCATTTTAGAATCTAAGCAAATTGAACTGTTTGAAAACGTGATTAAACTTAAACCAACCGGAGAGAGAGAGATCGGAGAGATTAGCGGGTGGAAAGCCTTCTCCGGGCAATCGAGAATAGTGGCGACTGAGTGTTGAGAGAGCTGGAGAGAGAGTGAAGAGGTCGGCGACCGCAGTGAGAGTGACAGGAGAAGATCGGAAAGTGGACATTTGAAGAAACATCTCGGAGACTTCAGATCCGAGGAATTGCTCATTAAGACGGAGAGGAGTTATGAGGAGGGAGAGCGGCTATCGACAGTTCTAATAAGAAAAGACTACGACGCGGAGGGTTTTTGTATTGTTGGGAAGCGGTAGTGGAGAGAGACGGAGCAGACGGAATCGGAGAGGCTGACTTAGCATGGAAAAACTATAGAACGATCGGTTAAGCTCTTGTGCTTTTGTAGGATTGGTGGTTGTGAATATTGACATCTATGGTGAATCTGAGGAGGATTGCCCGTGGTTGACATTTAGTCTTGTGGCTCGACTAGGAAGAAGAAGGAACTGACTGGCTAACTACGCATCGTCTGGACTTCACTTGTACTTTTAATTATTTTATCTGAACGGAAAGCGAAGGAATAGGCTGAGGAGTATTTAATTAAGTAGTAATTAAGTATATCACATTACATTGATTTCTGATAAAGCAATATTTATATACATAGATTGATGGATTTATATTTTTCATTTTGATCCTAAGTCTTGACATTTATAATTTCAGATAATTAACTAAATTAATTAGCTCTCTACCTAAATTAAATAAGCCTCTTACTTATATTTATTTTTATTTCATAGAAACTTTATATATTTAAGTATATTTATTGACCCAATGATCAACTGATTTTTATTCTGAGTGTAAAAAAACTATTTATAATTTTAGTGAATTGTGAATTGATTAACTTAGGATAGAGGTTGTGGAAATTGAGGTTTGAAGAATTTAGTAGAAGAGTAAGGAGGGGGATAGATAACATATGCTAAATTGGGATTGCATTTATAATATCTTGAGACAACAAAAAAAAATCTTAGGAGAGATGGCAACAAATTATGGTGCAGCCAAAGGGAGCAAGAAAAATCCAGTGAATCCGGCTGCATTAAACTCCCCAATGGTTCAAAAGTTTATTGAGGGAATGTTAATGGCTCCAGGCGATAAACAATCTGCAAGGAGCACGCCTAATGTTCAGTCTACTCTCTTAACTCTATAAGAAACAATGCTAAAATTGCAAGAAGTTATGTGCAAGAATCACGAGGATATAAAAGCAGATGTAGGAGAGATGAAGAAGGAAATGAGAAATAACTTTCAAAAAATGGAGGATAAAATGGGCGTGATTCAAAACTCGGTAGAAAAGCACGAACAAGCAATAAAAGTAGTGGAGTTAAGAACAGGGAAGACGGAGGAAAAGATGGAGGTGTTAAACCAAAAAATGAAAGAGTCTAATAAGGAAATGGAAGATTCACTGATTAGGATGGAGATGGATCGCACGGCTTTTCATCTCTGCTTTCAAAACATTGTGGAGACGAAGAAGGAAGATATATTCTCAATAATGGCGGAGATCTTAGCCGGAGCGATCCAAAGTGGAATGCAGACATTCCAGTTAGAATTAGACAAGGTATATAGGGTCAGTACCAATTATATACGGAAACATAATCTTCCTAAGGAGGTACATGTTCGCTTTTCAAGGAAAAAAACAAGAGACATGATATATAAGTTAACAAAGAACAACCCGATACTCTACAAAGGGAAGGAAATACAGACCTTAAAACAAATACCACGTCGAGTGAGAGAACAAAGAAGGGAGTATAAGTTTCTGACATCTGAATTAATAAGAAGGAATATTCTCTTCAGATGGCTAACTCCTGAAGGAATCTTTGTAACATGGAAGGATAGAAGATTTAAGGTGGATAATTTAGTAAGAGCTCAGGAATTATATCATAGGATCGTGGGAACGGAGGAAGAGCCGAGTAGTAGGGAAGAACTGGAATCGCAGTCAGGAGGACCAACTTATAGATTTAGGGGAGGAGGAAGATAATGGGGGAGACCAGCAGGTATTGGGAGAAGAGAATAAAATAGCACCAAGAGTACAAAGGGACACCAGAGCATATAGAAGACAAAAGCAGGCAGGAAATTAAAGGATGGAAGGAGAGGTAAATTTGATTTCCCTAAATATCAATGGTTTAAATTCGGCATCTAAAAGAAGACGGGTATTGGCTAAACTTCACAAACAACATATGGAAATTGTGTGTATTCAAGAAACTCATATTAGTAAAAAAGATTGAAAATATTTAGAATACCCTAAATTAGGAAAATTGTTTACAGCTTTGGTGGAAGAAAAAAAAAAGGAATAGCGGTTTATGTAAAAGAGGAGCTAGAGGCAAAATTAGTCTTTGCGGATCCATCTGGAAGAGTTTTGATGTTAGAGGTTGTGATACGGAGTAAGAGTTGCTACTGGTGGTGATATATGTCCCTAATGAAAATCTTAAGTCTTTTTTCAGGGAGATTCATAATAAATTAATTGATTGTGAGCAAAGAAATATATGTGTAATTGGCGATTTCAATGGTATTATGGACCGGGATAAAGATTATATTAGTGTTAAACATAATAAAAAGAAGGAGACTCTACCATTCTCCTGTATAGAAATGATGAATGAATTTAATTTATACGATTTATGGAGAGAAAGAAATCCAGATAAGCAATTTACTTTCTATTCTAACCCCCATCAATCATGGTCCCGAATTGACATGGCTTGGGTAAATGAAGAGGTGGCAAACGAAATTGAAAAGATTGAAATTTTACCGAATTTTTGGGCGGACCATAATCCAATTAATATTAAGTGGAGGGGGGGGAATGAGAACTAGATAGATGCTGAACTCTCAAATTTTAAAGGAGGAAGAATTCTTTGAAGAGTATAATCGTGAAATGGGATTCTTTATACAGGAGAATAGGAAGCAAGAAACTTCTTTACAAATTTTATGGGATACTTGGAAGGCAAGTACACGGGG